>JAYESA010000012.1:55722362-56322362 GCA_036927795.1 Iris macrosiphon | reverse complement strand
AATATTTAGGAGACCAAGAAATCGAAATATAGGCGAGACCAGAAAGAGCATCAATCAACAACTACGTCCACTACCCCCACTCCGAAACTGCAAGCCACTAACCAACACCGCCTAACCATACTCACGCTCATGTACACATAAACAAACACCAACTGGTAAAGTATCTCCCTTTTTTTGGAGAAACAAGTTGGGCAAATATCTAAAAGATGTCTTGGCACTACTATAGCCAACTTAGGTGATTAACACTTGTAGTTGTACATTCATAGACATCCCATACATATTTAATGGTGACTTCTTCACAAAGGAAGCAGATTTATCAATAAAGTAAAATAAGGATGATGATGCAGCCACTTATACTGTAGGCTGAGAAGCTCATGTTCCCAAGGTGCAACGCCAAACAACTTTTTTGAACGCCAGTAACAACTTCCAGTTGTACATTCATAACAAACTATTTAAAACAAACCTATGCATTCGACATACTGAGCAGAAGCCTTTCGATCATCAAGGTAGTCAAAGGCGCAAGGCGCACTCGAGGCGCAAAGGGTCCAAATCGTCTGAGGCGCACTTAAGACGCGGGCCCGAGCGACGCGAGACACAAAATTTATATATATATATATATATATATATATATATATATATATATATATATATATATTCACATCGGATTTCTAAATTCTACATTGATAAATATGTGTGCTTCAAATTCCCCCATGTCTAGGTTGCAATCACTTTGAATTGAGTGAGTGAGAGAGAAAACAGTAAAAGAAAAGTACATCAGTTCAAAAAACAGTCTAAAAAAAGTACAACAGTTAAAAAAAGTCTAAACATAGTTATTTTTTTCACAAGATTTCCAAGGCGCACCTAGGCGCGCCTTAGCTATTCCAAGGCGCTCGGAAAAGGCGCGCCTAGGCGTGCCTTAAGAATTGCGTCCCGTCCGGAGTGCCCTGAGGCGCTGCCCCTGCGCCTAGGAGTAAGGCGCGCCTTTGACTACACTGTCCATCATAATTGGTGTTTTTGACTAAACACAACTATCTTAATAACTTCATGTTGACCAGAATCTTTTAAATTGCAGAAGGTTTCTAATTTTCTTTATTGGGAGTTCTTGACAAAGGCCACATATTGTAACAATGCAAAAAAAGATGATAGTATCCCACCAGATTCAGGTATCTCTTCTCAGAATATAAACCCTTTCAGGTATCCAAAAAAGGAAAAACAGTCATATTTCATTGGAATGACAGAAGTTCTCTCGGCTTATATTAACGCCATAGCCCATACAATCTTGGGTTTTTGATGAATTTAGTCTAACCTATAGAACTCGACTTGTTAGATATTATGGAGGTTCAGTGAGCACCATGCCAAATCTCCCTACCATTCCTTCTCTTCCACTTTGGCCAATATGAGTTTGTGATGTATTCTTTTCATAAAAACTCGTATATGTTCTGTTGGAAAAAACACTGCACTAGATTCAATTGCAAATCCTCTATCACTCTTGTACCAATCTTACAGTTTGAACGGTTGAACCTAGGAGGCGTCCAGATACATAATTACAAGTCGACAGCTTCCATATACACCAACTGCAATCAAGGAGGGATACCCAAAGTAACCAAAAAATAACAAGCCCTACATAACCTACTAAAAGAATTGTTGGAATTGACTTGCATCTCACTAAAGATTGCAAGCAAGAAATAGAGATCCCATGTTGCACAGACACGAATAGAATACAGACAGCATTGACTATTGCTATATTTAGAAGTATGTCACATCCGATGTGTCTGACACGACACAACATGGACATTGCACTGATTTTCAGGGTGTCTGTTTTTCCTAATAGAGATGTCAATACCATTGCTTATAGAAATGTCTTCTCAAAATGTTGTATGAAACAAATAAAACTGAATTAATCATAGCAAAATAATGTCAATATAATGAGGAACGACAAAGAAATCCATAGCATAACAACCAAGTATGTATTCCAAATCAAGGTAACACCATACAGTTAAGCATCCTTTTGCAAATTTATAGTAAACACAGGTGCCAGCCTTGCTAGCCAAGTAAACAGTTGCACGACATTACCTTGTAGATGCTAGGCTACAAGAAACATTCATGATTCATCATATAGGCTCCCTAAAATAATAAATGATAGGGCAGCCCAACACCAAACAGAACCGAGAAAGATTGTACGCCGGAACGAGCAAGAGCATATTATATCTGGTGGAGTCACCATTCCATTAAACTATAAACAATGAACATTAAAGCAAGCAGACAGCATTGAAGAAACCTTCAGTGCAAAATGAGCAGCATCACGTACTCAATTGGCACGGCCTCGGATAACATCCATGCCCATCTCAGTAGGATCTGTCGCTTGCAGCTCCACCTGAATGCCGTCCAACTCCCTCTTGAACCTTTCCTTTGAGCTCGCGTACAGCATCTTGCTCCTCACTCTAGAGCTGTCAGGGGTCCTATATACAATGAAACATAATAGATTATCATCATTCGTGAAAATCAGTGCCGTATCTATGTCGGTCAAATTGAAGATGACAGACACCATACAAATACACTAGGACACAAAAATCAATGCCGTGCGCATGGACCATGTTTGTATCAGTGTATAGGGAGCTACAATTCTTTACCATGCGATGAAGAAGATCTTGCTCTTCTGACAGTTCTCCTTGGTGACGAAATCAAAGTCGTAAATGGCGTATCGGCACTCGTTCTCCGGGAGGCTGGCGGTGAAATCATCGTAACCAAGAGCCGGCTCGCCAAGCTTCTCAACAATGACCTGCTTGAGCTTCTCATCAATCTTATAGATTATGAAACGATGAGTCCGCTTCGCCTTCAGCTCCAAGAACTTCAGTTTGCATTCATCGTTCACAGCCATTCCTGATGCCGCATTGGCCTATAAATTCCCAAAATTCTTCAATTAAACAGCAAAAAGTGTTCAAAATCATAAGATCTGGACAATCAAATATATCTCTTGCCTACTTCTTGAGATCTATTAAAAATGAAGAGAATTTTAAGAGAAATCAATCTTGATATAAACTCACGGATTGGAGTGGAAGTGACTCATCTACTATGATCCATCACATTTAGATCACAGAATTACAAGGAAAAAAAATGATAAGGAGAGTAAATTGCAATAGAAAATCCATCGGCAATTGGGAACTGGATCATCATATAACCCTAACACACACACATAGATATATATTCACGGAATTCGAGTGGAAGTGACACTGTCATCGATAGCATTTAAATCAAAATAGAGATATTTATTATGGAGAAAAATTCACCAAAATCTAACCTAGAGGACTCCAATAAAATCCAGAAACACAAGGCGAACCTTTAGAGTGAGAAAATCGTTCAATTTTCATTTTCATTTTTGTCTTCTTCTTTTTTTTTTCTTTAGACTAAAATCGTATAATTTTCGTTCGTCTTGACAGAGAAATGATGAGAATTTTTCAGCAGAAAATTCATATCACACTTAGATCGCAAACTACTAGAAAAGAAGAAGAAAAAAATCGCTGCTAAAAATGGTAGGATGCCCCGACACACCAAGAACGCAGAGCCACGGCCGTGTCCGCGTCGGACACGTGTCGGTACGGATGCTGCAAAGTTCGTGTCGGGATCGTGTCGCCGCAGCACAGAAATTTCATGGATCCGGGTCGGCTCTAACAAATTTTGAGCAATCGGTCAACAAATCTAGAGCTAAAATCGCAGAAATTAAAAAGAAAAAACGTACCATTTTTGGAAAGGGAGACGATCGCGGAGGAGGTGAGAGAGAGAGAAGGGGGATACTTTTTTGGAGTGGATTAGGGCTCTTCGATATAGGGTGGAGAATATGTGGTGGTCTAGTCTGGCGTGAGATGGAAAGTGGAGAGAAAAAGTAAAGGAGAGAGTGAGGGGCGGTGCTATGTCGTCCCAACAAGTAACTGTACTATATTATACTATACTATTAAGACCCAATAAAAATTTAGACCACCTTATGACCATGATTATTGTTCGGGGTTATTTTCATTATAGGTCCTAGAATCTTAAATTAAGGGCAGGTTGATCCATAATTAGCCACATTTGTAAAGAAGACCAAAAAAAAGTTTTCATGGTGTTCCAACTAGGAGTGAGCATTATTCGGTTTTGGAACGAAAATTGAACCGGATCGAATAAGAGATTCGGTTCGATTTCGATTTTAAAAATACTAAATTTTCTTATTCTTATTCGATTTTGGTTTTGTGTTTCGGTTTCAGTCAAAAACAAAAAATCGAATAAAAAATTTAGTTTATATATATATATATATATATATATATATATATATATATATATATATATATAACAAAAAAATCGTAAATAAATCAAAATATCGAATAAATCGAATAAACTGAAAATTGAACCGATTTAATTTGATTCGGTTCGGTTCGGTTATGGGCCATGTTGGTTCGGTTCGGTTATGCTTATTCGGTTTTCGGTCCAATTCGGTTTTCGGTTATTCGGTTCGGTTTGAACCAAATTAACCGAATACTCACCCTTAGTTCCAACTTTGTCACTATGACTGTAAAGATTTTATGGTATTCTAACTTTGCCACTTGTATAAGCATAAAAAGTGCGCCTCTTAAAGACGACGCATTTTCTACAAAGGAAGCTCGACAAAGGAAAGATGGCGCACTTTCTCTTCGTTTCAGAATATGGCGCACTTTTATAAGTTTCAAGACTATGGCGCACTTTCGTAAGTCTCAGGGATGAAGCGCACTTTCTCAAAGAAAAATAGGCGTACAACGGTCTTGCTTCCCCCGAGCATTTAATGCAATGAACTGACATCTGACAAATACAGTGGATGAGAAAATCCTAACATTTATTGCAGAAGATCTTCAACACGCAAACCCAGGTTGTCATTTAGCGACCCATCCGTCTGAATTCCATCAGAGTTCGTCGTTGTGCCTACTTCATCAAAAGTGCGTCGTTGTGCCAATTTCTTCAAAAGTGCGCCGATTGTGCCTACTTCATCAAAAGTGTGTCGTTGTGCCTACTTCATCAAAAGTGTGTCGTTGTGCCAAGTTCATCAAAAGTGCGCCATCACAGCTACTTCATTAAAAGTGCGCCCATATGAGCAATTTTATCCAAAGTGCGTCAGTTTTCAGACCACTTCTATAGTGCGCCTATGATCCTAACTAACAAAAAATAGTTATGATTATGTCTCCTTCATGCCATGTTTCTTGTGGACCAGTGTCCTACCTACTACGGGCCACAGGACGGCGTACCTTTAGAGGATACTCCTTTAGAGCAGGAAGACCTAGTACCAGAGGCTGAGGAGGCTTAGACTTATTATTTAGACTTGTTTTAGACTTTATTGAGGTTATTGGCATGTATATATATTATTTCAGACTTGTGGATGTATTGTGACTCTTTTCTTCGTTATTCCATCTCGTGCTTTATCTTTCTTAGTTTGCATTGTGATTGAGTATAGTTTATCGTTATTATATACCATTTTGTTCCTCCGTTTGGAGTTGAGATGATTGCTAGGTATCATGTATATATATTGTATGAGATATTTAGATAGTAGAGTTGACCCAGACAGCATTCTACCGTCGATGCTGCGGCGTAGGCTGGGCGTTCCTCACTACTCGTGCCCTCATTTCGGGTGCGGGTCGTGACAAAAATCATCCCCCTAACTGATGGAACTAAGGATCCCTAGGACCACAAATTGGTGTGCATAACGATCGATAGAAGATTAACAAGTTTAATACGTGATCTAACCCTTCAAAGGCGAAAAGTAGGGTTCACGAATTATAACTGAAGTAACGAGAAGAAGATGAAGGTTTTCAGGAACCTTGATCAGTTAGCGACCCCAAGATCTTCTGCACGTTAACAATAACTTGGTCCACTAAAGAGCTATTGTTGTACAACCTTCCTAATCCTAAATTATGATTATGGGCTCATTCTTATTATATGCTTATTTGTCTCCCCATGTTAAGATATAGAATGTCAGTCGATCAAATTAAGTTACTGACAACTATATTAATCGACATCTTTTATCCTTAAGTAGTACCACTCAACTTTATTTGTCATGTCAGATATAATCCACATGTAGGGTTTACATAACAATCCTTATGAGTTCCTTAAGGGGACATCATCAACCCGATGTATCGGGACATGGATTCTTTTTATAATCAACAGTCCATCATACACACAATGTCATTACTCAATTCATAAAGGTTATTGACCCATAATGAATCTCACTCTTTTATGAGTCAAAGTAATGCACACTGCATATACATGTCTGTTATATATCTGGATTAAGAGCACAAGTATCCATAATAACATAGGTGTTTGTTCTCTTATGTAGTCAGTACAAAAAAAAAATATTAAGTGGTCATGTTCAATACACACAAAGTGTACTAGTATAAACATATAGTCAAGATAGACTAATACCAGATTATACTACAACATTTTTAATGGTTTGTCCAAGTCCATCTAGGTTGTGAACTATTTATATATTCCACAGGGAACTGATAATATGATCTTCTGTGTGACACCACACACCATATTATCTATAATATAGAATATCAAACACTTGCATTAATATTATAACAAATACAACATGCAAATATTTGTCCAAATGATTCTCATTTAAGAATAAGAAAATATAGTTAATACAAAGTGATGCTTTTAGTATATAACCCTAACAATCTCCCACTTATACTCAAAACATTTCTTTTTAGTATACTGTTACAAATCTTCCACTTATACTTAAAGACATGTTGCTACGCATCTGACTCTCATTCCCTCAACATGACTATCAAAAGTCTTAGCTGGTAAGCTCTTTGTAAAGGGATCATCTAGGTTGTCTGCTAATGCTATCTTGATCACAATAACTTCTCATCTCTTTACGAAATTTTGTATCAGGTGGTACTTGCACTCATTGTGTTTACCTGTCTTATGGGCTCGTGGTTCCTTCGAGTTTGCAACTGCACCACTATTATCACAATAAAGTGTAATAGTCTTAGGCAAACTAGGTACCACATCCAAGTCCAATAGAAAGTTTCTGAGCTAAACCGCTTCTTTGGCTGCCTCAGAGGCTGCCACATACTCGACTTCCATAGTGGAATCGGTAATACATTTTTGCTTGATGCCCCTCCATACTATGGCTAAACCTCCTAAAGTAAATACATAACCTGAGGTAGATTTTCTGGCATCCATTATCTGACTAAAAATCTGAGTCTGTATACCCTAAGGGCACTAAACTATCTGTATGATAAACCAGCATATAATCTTAAGTTCTTTTTAGGTACTTCAAAATATGCTTTACCGCAGTCCAGTGATCTTGTCATGGGTTAAACTGATACCTGCTAACTATGCCAACGGCAAAGCAGTTGTCTGGTCTCGTACATAGCATTGCATACATTAAGCTTCCTACTGCCGAAGCATAAAGAACCGCTTTCATGCCCTCTATCTCTTTAGATGTCCTCGGACATTGCTTCTTTGATGGAGCAATTACATGCCTAAAATGTAAGAAACCTTTCTTAGAATTTTGCATGCTAAAACTAGTTAGTATAGTATCGATATAGGTAGCTTGGGATAAGCCTAACATCCTTTTCTTGCTATCTCGTAGAACTTTGATCCAAATGATATGACCTACTTCTCACAAGTCCTTCATATACAACTGCTTGGATAATCATACCCTTACATTAGATAACACATTCACACTATTTCCAATGAGCAAGATGTCATCCACGTAAAGTACTAGGAATACCACTACGTTTTTGTCACACTTTTTCTATACATATGCTTCATCCGGACATTGATCAAATCCATATAATTTTATCACTTGATCAAAACGGATATTCCAAGATCTAAAAGCTTGCTTAAGTCCATAAATGGACTTCTTGAGCTTACAAACAAGATGCTCTTTGTCCTTTTCAATGAACCCATCTGGTTGCTTCATATAGATGTTCTCCTTAAGACTTCCATTAAGGAAAGCTGTCTTGACATCCATTTACCAAATCTCATAATCGAGATGAGCTGCAATAGATAAAAGAATCTGGATAGACTTAAGCATGGCTACCGACAAAAATATTTTCTCATAATCAATACCATCTTTCTGAGTAAAATATTTTGCAACAAGCCGAGCTTTAAAGGTTCCAACCTTACCATCTGATCCGCTTTTTCTCTTATAAACCCACCTGTATCCAATGGAATTTATACCAGTGGGTGGTTTTACAAGCTCCCAAACTTGATTAGAATCCATATATTCTATTTCAGATATCATTATTTTTTGCCAAGATTCTGCATCTTTATCTTGGAGTGCTTCATTATAGGTGTAGAGATCAGAATATTGTTCCTCAGGGACGAAGTCTGATGACTCTCCCAAGAACACGAATCTGTCAGGTTGTACAATAACCCTCCCACTACGACGAGGCACTATAGATTGTGGTGTAACATTTGTGACACGTTGTGCAGTTACTTGTGATTCCTTCTGTTGTACTGTTGGTAATAAAGTATTTGGTGTCTCATCTCTCAGTTCTTCTAGAACAACTCTACTTATGGATTTTTGGTTCCACATAGTCTTTCTCTAAGAATCGGGCATTAGTGCTAACAATGAACTTTTGATCCTTAGGACTATAAAATAAACCTTCTTTCGTTCCTCTTGGATAGCCTACAAACAAGCATACTTCTGTACGAGATTCTAACTTATCTGCTTTTCCGTTCAGCACATGTGTTGGACTACCCCAAATCCAAATATGTTTCAGACTAGGCTTACGTCCGGTCCACAGCTCTGTGGGAGTAATAGGTACTGACTTAGAAGGTACCAAGTTCAAAATATAAGCTGCAATCTCTAAGGCATATCCCCAAAACGAATATGGTAAATCCGAATAACTCACTATTGATCTAACCATCTCCATAAGAGTCATATTCCTTCTTTCTGCTATACCATTCTGTTGGGGTGTTCTAGGTGCAGTCAATTGGGATATAATTCCAACTTCTGATAAATAGTCCCTACACTCTCGAAAGAGGTTGTCACGCCCCAGTCCCAAAAATATACGGAACTAGGCAACGTGGCATTGGCCAGCTGACACGTCACTAAGGGAATACCCAATTTAATGGACCCAAAGTGATGTGCTACGCTGTCCTAAACTACTACAAGTCTAAATACAGGTAAATCTATCTCATCCACAAGAATAACAGGGAAAGTGCTGAATATAAATATATGCTAAATCTGAAATGTCATATACAACCCAGATAAAGTCAGGTGGGAACAATCCCACTACAAAAGTAAGCAGGAGTGAAATAAGATAAACTAGCGTAACATCCTCAAAATATGTAGCTTCAACTCCAGGTGCACTCAGGTAGACTCTGACGGTATCTCCTCTAACTCCGTCTCCGAGGCATGTCCAGACTCCTGTCCAGGTCCAGGTACTGTGGGGTGGAATGTCTCAGCTAAACCTGGCAGGGAACCAGGTCCTCAGAGGGACGTAACAAGATACAGAAAAATGGCATGCCATGTAATGTAAATACTGAATAAATAAATTACTGAATAAAATAAATACAGGGTGCTAACCATCTAAGTGAAATGCAATTTGAGACAACCTAGTACGTATGGGAAATGTGTGGCTAGACATATGCTGACGTAATTCACCAATCTGTGGTGACTGGCTAGTATATGCCACATATGCCCCCGTTCAAGGGCACTATACAATTTTTCCATCTACGATGAGAATGGTTACATAAATATATATATATATATCATCCGTATCACTCCGTCGAGTGCGGCACATGGTAAAGAGGTGGGTATCCCATACGTATTTTAGTCGTTCTCCCCTCCCAATGTAACTAAATGTCAAGTCGTATATTTCCTGAATTATTTTAATCCGTGATGCGGTCACACGTATTGGTAGCTAGTCAACTACGCAGCTCGCATCCCAATATGCATTGCAACCATGTTGCGTGTTCCCGTGATAGGGTCTAGGAGAATATCAGGATATCCTCACAGTTGTTGGTAAGTCTGTAACTATTACGTTGATTTCCCTAAGTCAACGTATCTGTTGACTGTACCCAAGGCAATCTCAGATACATACAGTTATATGTAATTTCAGGAGCAGTATCATATGACAATAATTGAATTTAAATAAGAACATTTAACAGTTAATATTTAAGCAGTAAAAACTTGGCAAGGTATACTTGCCTACTCCCTGATAATGTTGATAACCTGATCTCGTAGTCAGGTTTTGAGGTTGCTGGTGACAGGGGTCACTGGTTGTGGTGAATGTGGTTTCTGTTAAAACAGACAGGGTTCGTGAATATCAAGACTGTAATATAAAGTATGTATATATACTTATATACACATATATAACATAGATATATATATAGTATGTATATATATAGATATAATATATAGCAGTATATATAGTATATAAAGAACAGACAAATGCAGGTATTATATAATAGTAGCAGGGTATATCCACTGCTAAATATATATAATAATATAATATTATCAGGGTGTATCCACTGATATAAAATAATATGGTAGTCAGGGTATATCCACTGAATTATATATAATAAACAATAATCAGGGTATATCCACTGATGACAGGGTAGAAATTAAATACATATATATCTATGTATTGTATAGTACTATATAGTATATATTATATATAGATAATATATATATAGATATAAAATAAAATGACATTGCAGGAATTTAAATACATATATAAATGCTGTACTATCCAGCACTAAATAATATTTATATTATCAGGGTCTATATATGACCACAGTTATATATATACGTATATATAACGAATTGAAAGACAGTGCAAGAATTAAAAATATACATAAATATAAGCTGTATTATCCAGCTATATTATATAATATAATATATATAATATATTGTATATATAGGTAATATATATACAATATATAGATAATATATATATAAAGAAAAAGAAAAGTGCAGGAAATGAATAAAAAATGAAAAGCATATATATATATATTATATAATATGTGTATACATATAATTATACAACCCATAATATATATATATATATATATAGATTTATATATATATATATATAAGAAAGAAAATACATATGTATATTTACATATTTATATATACACACATATATATATGTAAAATGAACAAAATACACATATATATATAAGTAAATATATATACTGTTTTTATTATATACAGTAATATTAATAATAATAATATATATATATATATAACAATATATAGATATTGATATACCTATATATATACATATATATATATATATATATACATATATACATACCTATATATACATAGATATATATATATACATATAATAATAATAATAATCATACATATATATACTATATTTATAGTATTATATAATATATATTATATAATATATATATAAACACATATATATATTAATATACATATATATATACATATATATACATATACATATACTTATACATATATACATACACATATACGTATTTAAATACGTAGAGAGAGAGAGGGGTCACCTGCCACGTCAGGGGGGGGGCCCGCGTCGTCGCCAGTGGAGCTCCGGCGAGGCTACGGCGGCTGCTGGCCGGAGCTGCAACTGCAGCAGTAGCTGTAGTCAGCAGTAGCAGTGGCAGCTGCAGCAGCTTGTGGAGGCGGGGTAGCGACGACGGAGGAGGGGGTGCAGGCTGTCGGGGTGGCGGAGGAGGAGGTGGCGAACAGCCCGGTGAGGGTGGCGGAGGTCGGGGGTGGCCGGAGTGGCGGTGGGGGACGGTCGGAGGTGAGGGAGGAGTTGCTGGCAGAGTGAGGCGGTGGGGGTTGCGGGGGAGCTGCCGGCGGCGGAGGCCGTCGTGGGGCCGCGGGATGGTGGTGGGTCGGTAGGGGAGGTCGAGGCGGAGCGAGTGGAGGTGGTGGCGATGGTCGGCGACGGCTAGGGTGGCGGTGGTGGGCGGTCGGAGGTCGGGGAGCTGCTGTGGCTGTGTGGGAGTGGTGGTGGTTGCGAAGGCTCTCCACGGCGGAGCAGGGCGGCTCAGGCGGCGAGGCTTGGCCGGAGGGAAGAGGGGGTCGAGGCGGAGGTCGTGCCGGAGTTGGGTCGGAGGCGGTGGCCGGTGGTGGCTGTGAGGGAGTGGGGATGAGAGAGGGGGTGTGTGTGTTAGGGTTTATATAGGAATAGGTCAATGGCAATTTGGTAAATAAGTAGAACTTTGGGGGTATTTTGGTAATTTTGGATTTTTGGAATATTTTTAGCAGATTTTTCTGTGGGTCCCATGCCACCTATTGTCTAGCCAATAGGGTAATGCCATCTAACATGCATTTTTGCATAAAAACCCTAACTTTTCACAATTTGCATAAAAGTCCAGAAATTGGGAAATTGCGCAATTATGAAATTTGTCTGAAAAATCACCTGGTTCTAAAAATTACCAAAATTCACAGAATTGAGGGGAAATGCTGGGGAGAATGTTTTGAACTGTGTGGGGTGAGTCTGGGCAGATGCAGGGTCTGATTTCTTAGGTGATACGGGTCACCGTATTTATTATTTAATAAATACTGCGCACGGTGTTCACTAATTATTTAAGGGCAGTTAGGGTCATAATTTTTCTACGGTGTCAATACGATAATTGTAATACAATTAGTGTAGAATATTATTGTATTTTTGGTTGGGCAAAACAGGTGCCTACTGGTCCTCAAATCTCTAGGGTACAGAGGTGGGTAAAGAGCAGAAAATTAAATAGGGATTAAATACGTACATTTGTAACGATATTTGTGCGACTAAAACGAAGCACAAAACGAGGTTTCTGGGAGTTGCTAAAAATACAGAAAATGTAGTCTAGCAAGTCTAGGGCAGGGATGTGAAATTAGTTTAGGGTTAACAGCTAGTGTGGTGCCCTATTTATTGTGTAATAAACAGGTGCACAATCAATAGAATATATAATAAATAAATTTAAAAAAAAAGTTGCACTAATTCTAATTAACTAAAAAAATATATTAAAATACTGAAATCTGGTCGAGGGAGTTTACAATCTACCCTCCTTAGAATATTTCGTCCTCGAAATAAAAACAAACATATATTGAGAACGAAAGATTGATTGATTCGAAATATCAGGACATAGATAGCTGAAGATTGATTTAAAATATTTGGACATACCCTGATCTGGAAATAGATGGGGGAAATATTATCGGATATCCTCTACACGTTTCCAGGTTGATTTTCCTGGTGTATGATGTTTTCATGCAATATGAACTAGAGGAACGTAATACAATGTAAGGTAGGTAACAGAAATTATTCTAAAAATAAGAACAGTGTTAAACTGCAATCTAATCTATTAATAGGGTTTGGTAATTCCCCAAGAAACTATATAAATGGCTATGGAAACAATACACTTCATATTTATACTATATACGAGGTTTCTTCTTTCCGAAATAAGGAAAGACGGAAAACAGTAATCAAGAGTTCAAGGGGGTAATGGATTAGAAGTATGGAGATTCAAGGCGTTTAAAGAATTCAATGGAAATTGTCAAGGCAGTTGTGGATGGAAATGCTATTCTGGTACTCCTTATTCACATATTCGTATTAGCACAGTTATGTAGCGGATACGATACGCGCAGAGGGTAAGTACATCTGTCTACTAATCACTATATATCTCAATCCACGTAAAGTAGTTATGCGAAGAGCGAACCAAGTGCATTATGGTTGATCAGACCGTCATACACTGATTCTGAAATGTATTAATGTAGTACTCCAATAATACATATTTAATGAACAAGCTTGATAAAGAATAAGCTTGCAAAACTAGGCTATAATAGCAGAGCATAATTTAAGGTAGTATAGCAAATATAAGTACGCTAGATTAGGATATGAGAAGTACAAAACAATTCAAATTCACAAAAAGACAAGATTCTATAATCTCTAACTTCTAGTCTAGGTTGCTAGTTGACCCAAAAGAGGTGTGGTTTTCTAAGTTCTACAACCTTAATATACATTATAGGTTGTCCGCATTTAAGCACATGACTTGTATCCAGAGCGTACCTCTTTAATTGGAATATGTAGAAGACGTCATGTACTTCTTCCAATGTCTGAGGTAATGCTATCTTGTAAACAACTTCTTTGATGCGTTCCAACACATCGAAGGGTATGACGTACCTCGAGCTTAGTTTTCCACTTCTTCCAAGTCTGATAGTTTCTCGGGTAGGTGAAAACATATGTCTTCCTATTCTACTCTATGTGTACCCTTTATCCAGATTATATGGGTATCACCATATTTACAACAGGTCGCATATTATTGGTAATTTTTCTGATGTTTTTCTCAAGACTAACATCTGTCTACCCTCTCTCCTTCAATCTAATTGATCTATTCCTCATACTAGCTGAAATTAATCTATTGGTGAAAACACAAGACTAGAAGTTACTGACTACCCTAATAAGTCATGTATATCAAATCTAATTTGGAAACTACCTGTAGTATTCAGCTATTACTACATTCACATATTTTGAGCCTAACAATCAACGTCTAGCAATTTACCTAGATGTGTTTGCTTAGTCCTGATATCCGAATGGGTAACTTGGTGGTCTAAGGATGACGCTTCTCTTCCTGTAGTCTAGGATAGTATTTGTACTTGGCTTAGCCAGTCCAAGTCTAAGTCAACGTCGAGGTTTGGTATTGAAAGTACCAAGAATCGCGTCCTCATTACTCTTCTATACCTGACTACTAGCAGGCTTTAGTAATGTTGGTAACTGGAACAATGCCTTTTCCGGTAAACCTGGCTATTTGCATGGGTACGAAACTACTAGATGTGAAAGACAGTGTAGCTCTAGAATCAAATAATACGGTTTGCTGGTAATAATGCGACTATAATGATACCTGAAATGGTTTCACCTTCCGGTTCTTCTGCAACTGCAGCTAGTACAAAGGCCTGCTCGTGCCTTTGTCTACCGGTTTGTCGTCTGGCTAGGCAGTACTGCGTGTCTTGGGTGACTAAGGGTGGTCCCCTCTGAAATCTTCCAGATGCTGGGGAATGCTGACCTCTAGTAGGGGGTTGCATTCTCTGGGCTGGTGCTACTGGTCCTTGCCCATGCTGGAGTGTTGCTTCTCTGTGTTGTGGGCAGTCTTTGGCCCTATGCTGATTATCTCCACATATCAAGCATAGTCTATACTTCCTTCGACAGTTTTTGGCATAATGTCCCTTCCTGCCACAATGGTGACAAGTCAAAAATTTCTTGGTTTGATATGATCCCATCTGGTGTTGTGTCTGATTTCCTGGGTGACGGATTGGTCCTCCTGCTCCAGTCTGGTCTCTGGCTAGTATGGTGGGATTTGAACATCTTGCTTCTCGGCCAATGGCTTCTTGTATCCTTGCCTCTGAAAGAACTTCTTCGTATGAAATCCTCGACTGTGCCGTAGTATACCCTTGGAGTTCGGGGGTAAGGCCGTAATGGAACTTTAGGGCCTTCTTCAGCTCGGTTGGTATTAGGATGGCACCGAATTGACTTAGTCGACTGAATTCTGCATCATAGGCGTCGACGGTCATATTCCCTTGTTCCAAATACAGGAACTGGAAGTACAGTTCATCTCTGACCGTGGCTGGGAAATATTTTGCATTAAAATATTCCAGAAATTGTTCCCAAGTATGGTTCTTGCCGGTGCTGCGCTCGATAGATTCCCACCAGTGATGGGCGTTACCGAGGAGTAGGGTCCTTACTGCTGTTATCCATAGATCGGGGTGAAGTTGGGAACCTTCTAGCAGTATTTCCGCATTGGAGATCCAGTCTGAGATCTCCTCCGGAGTTTCATTGCCCTTAAAAGTTCTTGGGCTCATTCGGCTAAAGCCTTGAACAGTGCTAGCTGGTTGGACAGGGGCTGGTGCTAAAGCAGTTGTCCTCTCCAGAACCGTCATCAAGCATTGTCTCAGGACTTCATTCTGTTGCAACTGAGCCTGCAACATGGCTTGGAACATCTGAGATTGTTCCTCAAGTTGTGGCATCAGGGCTGCGAGAACTGGAGGTGGAGACAAAGGTATCTCTGCCTGCAGTGTTGGTGCCTGAGAAGGTTGCCCTTCTTGCTGGACTGGTGTTGCTTCTTGGGTCGGATCCTGGTGAAGGTACGAGGTTATTGGATTGACCAGCATCCTTCTCGGGGATTGGTCTCTCGGGATTGGTGTCCCTTGGACATCTGGCGAGAGGTCTGTTGCTTGGTCAGTTCCATCAATCGCAGTTTTCCCGGGTATGTCCATATTTCTGTAAAAGATAAAAAAAATTTTGGAAAAGTACGAAGGATTTAATAGATGATACTCAAGCAGGATGCAAAATTTATGGATGAAGTCAGTGTGGATGAGACCTAGTATTCCTATCCTATTGCAGGTTTGCTGAACATGATATCATGTTACTAGCAATTAACTCGACCTGCATGGGCCACCACTAAAACCGTGTCACGCCCCAGTCCCAAAAATATACGGAACTAGGCCACGTGGCATTGGCCAGCTGACACGTCACTAAGGGAATACCCAATTTAATGGACCCAAAGTGATGTGCTACGCTGTCCTAAACTACTACAAGTCTAAATACAGGTAAATCTATCTCATCCACAAGAATAACAGGGAAAGTGCTGAATATAAATAGATGCTAAATCTGAAATGTCATATACAACCCAGATAAAGTCAGGTGGGAACAATCCCACTACAAAAGTAAGCAGGAGTGAAATAAGATAAACTAGCGTAACATCCTCAAAATATGTAGCTTCAACTCCAGGTGCACTCAGGTAGACTCTGACGGTATCTCCTCTAACTCCGTCTCCGAGGCATGTCCAGACTCCTGTCCAGGTCCAGGTACTGTGGGGTGGAATGTCTCAGCTAAACCTGGTAGGGAACCAGGTCCTCAGAGGGACGTAACAAGATACAGAAAAATGGCATGCCATGTAATGTAAATACTAAATAAATAAATTACTGAATAAAATAAATACAGGGTGCTAACCATCTAAGTAAAATGCAATTTGAGACAACCTAGTACGTATGGGAAATGTGTGGCTAGACATATGCTGACGTAATTCACCAATCTGTGGTGACTGGCTAGTATATGCCACATATGCCCCCGTTCAAGGGCACTATACAATTTTTCCATCTACGATGAGAATGGTCACATAAATATATATATATATATATATATATCATCCGTATCACTCCGTCGAGTGCGGCACATGGTAAAGAGGTGGGTGTCCCATACGTATTTTAGTCGTTCTCCCCTCCCAATGTAACTAAATGTCAAGTCGTATATTTCCTGAATTATTCTAATCCGTGATGCGGTCACACGTACTGGTAGCTAGTCAACTACGCAGCTCGCATCCCAATATGCATTGCAACCATGTTGCGTGTTCCCGTGATAGGGTCTAGGAGAATATCAGGATATCCTCACAGTTGTTGGTAAGTCTGTAACTATTACGTTGATTTCCCTAAGTCAACGTATCTGTTGACTGTACCCAAGGCAATCTCAGATACATACAGTTATATGTAATTTCAAGAGCAGTATCATATGACAATAATTGAATTTAAATAAGAACATTTAACAGTTAATATTTAAGCAGTAAAAACTTGGCAAGGTATACTTGCCTACTCCCTGATAATGTTGATAACCTGATCTCGTAGTCAGGTTTTGAGGTTGCTGGTGACAGGGGTCACTGGTTGTGGTGAATGTGGTTTCTGTTAAAACAGACAGGGTTCGTGAATATCAAGACTGTAATATAAAGTATGTATATATACTTATATACACATATATAACATAGATATATATATATATATAGTATATATATATATAGATATAATATATAGCAGTATATATAGTATATAAAGAACAGACAAATGCAGGTATTATATAATAGTAGCAGGGTATATCCACTGCTAAATATATATAATAATATAATATTATCAGGGTGTATCCACTGATATAAAATAATATGGTAGTCAGGGTATATCCACTGAATTATATATAATAAACAATAATCAGGGTATATCCACTGATGACAGGGTAGAAATTAAATACATATATATCTATGTATTGTATAGTACTATATAGTATATATTATATATAGATAATATATATATAGATATAAAATAAAATGATATTGCAGGAATTTAAATACATATATAAATGCTGTACTATCCAGCACTAAATAATATTTATATTATCAGGGTCTATATATGACCACAGTTATATATATACGTATATATAACGAATTGAAAGACAGTGCAAGAATTAAAAATATACATAAATATAAGCTGTATTATCCAGCTATATTATATAATATAATATATATAATATATTGTATATATAGGTAATATATATACAATATATAGATAATATATATATAAAGAAAAAGAAAAGTGCAGAAAATGAATAAAAAATGAAAAGCATATATATATATATATTATATAATATGTGTATACATATAATTATACAACCCATAATATATATATATATATATATAGATTTATATATATATATATATATATAAGAAAGAAAATACATATGTATATTTACATATTTATATATACACACATATATATATGTAAAATGAACAAAATACACATATATATATAAGTAAATATATATACTATTTTTATTATATACAGTAATATTAATAATAATAATATATATATATATAACAATATATAGATATTGATATACCTATATATATACATATATATATATATACATATATACATACCTATATATACATAGATATATATATACCTATAATAATAGTAATAATAATAATAATAATCATACATATATATACTATATTTATAGTATTATATAATATATATTATATAATATATATATAAACACATATATATATTAATATACATATATATATACATATATATATATACATATATATACATATACTTATACATATATACATACACATATACGTATTTAAATACGTAGAGAGAGAGAGAGGGGTCACCTGCCACGTCAGGGGGGGGCCCGCGTCGTCGCCAGTGGAGCTCCAGCGAGGCTACGGCGGCTGCTGGCCGGAGCTGCAACTGCAGCAGTAGCTGTAGTCAGCAGTAGCAGTGGCAGCTGCAGCAGCTTGTGGAGGCGGGTAGCGACGGCGGAGGAGGGGGTGCAGGCTGTCGGGGTGGCGGAGGAGGAGGTGGCGAACAGCCCGGTGAGGGTGGCGGAGGTCGGGGGTGGCCGGAGTGGCGGTGGGGGACGGTCGGAGGTGAGGAAGGAGTTACTGGCAGAGTGAGGCGGTGGGGGTTGCGGGGGAGCTGCCGGCGGCGGAGGCCGTCGTGGGGCCGCGGGATGGTGGTGAGTCGGTAGGGGAGGTCGAGGCGGAGCGAGTGGGGGTGGTGGCGATGGTCGGCGACGGCTAGGGTGGCGGTGGTGGGCGGTCGGAGGTCGGGGAGCTGCTGTGGCTGTGTGGGAGTTGTGGTGGTTGCGAAGGCTCTCCACGACGAAGCAGGGCGGCTCAGGCGGCGAGGCTTGGCCGGAGGGAAGAGGGGGTCGAGGCGGAGGTCGTGCCGGAGTTGGGTCGGAGGCGGTGGCCGGTGGTGGCTGTGAGGGAGTGGGGATGAGAGAGGGGGGGTGTGTGTTAGGGTTTATATAGGAATAGGTCAATGGCAATTTGGTAAATAAGTAGAACTTTGGGGGTATTTTGGTAATTTTGGATTTTTGGGATATTTTCAGCAGATTTTTCTGTGGGTCCCATGCCACCTATTGTCTAGCCAATAGGGTAATGCCATCTAACATGCATTTTTGCATAAAAATCCTAACTTTTTACAATTTACATAAAAGTCCAGAAATTGGGAAATTGTGCAATTATGAAATTTGTCTGAAAAATCACCTGGTTCTAAAAATTACCAAAATTCACAAAATTGAGGGGAAATGCTGGGGAGAATGTTTTGAACTGTGTGGGGTGAGTCTGGACAGATGCAGGGTCTGATTTCTTAGGTGATACGGGTCACCGTATTTATTATTTAATAAATACTGCGCACGGTGTTCACTAATTATTTAAGGGCAGTTAGGGTCATAATTTTTCTACGGTGTCAATACGATAATTGTAATACAATTAGTGTAGAATATTATCGTATTTTTGGTTGGGCAAAACAGGTGCCTACTGGTCCTCAAATCTCTAGGGTACAGAGGTGGGTAAAGAGCAAAAAATTAAATAGGGATTAAATACGTACGTTTGTAACGATATTTGTGCGACTAAAATGAAGCACAAAACGAGATTTCTGGGAGTTGCTAAAAATACAGAAAATATAGTCTAGCAAGTCTAGGGCAGGGATGTGAAATTAGTTTAGGGTTAACAGCTAGTGTGGTGCCCTATTTATTGTGTAATAAACAGGTGCACAATCAATAGAATATATAATAAATAAATTTAAAAAAAAAAGTTGCACTAATTCTAATTAACTAAAAAAATATATTAAAATACTGAAATCTGGTCGAGGGAGTTTACAGAGGTACTCGCCACCATGATCTGAACATAATGACTTGATACATTTTCTATGACATTTCTCCGTTTCAGTTTTGTACTCTTTGAATTTCTCAAAGCACTCAAACTTACGGCACATTAAATAAATGTATCCATACCTTGAATAATCGTCAATAAATGTGACAAAATATTCAAAGCCACCTCTAGTCAGTACAGTCATGGGCCCACACAAATCAGAATAAACTAATTCCAACACATCTTTGGTCCTATACCCCTTTGCCGTGAAAGACCTTTCGGTCGTTTTACCTTTCAAGCAGGATTTGCAGACTGGAAGTCCCTCTACTTCCAATGAACTCAAAGGTCCATCTTTAACCAGTCTTTGAATCCTTCTTAGATTGATATGTCCCAACCGTAAGTGCCAAAGATATGTTTAGTTCATACAAGAAGGTTCTTTTCTCTTATTTAAGTTAGAAGACGTGTTATTCATTTCCATAAGTTGCATTATGGGTGAAATATGATTAATGACATACAAATTATCAAGTAATGCACCAGAATAAATAAAATGCTTATTTTTTTCTAATAACAATATTGTCATTAAAATAAACTGAATATCCATCCTTAACTAGCATAGAAACATAAATTAAACTCCTTCTAAGTGAAGGTGCATAACGACAATCTTTCAATGTCAAAGACTTATTTCTACCAAAAGATAAAATAATATCTCCTACTACAATGGCTGCTACTTTTGTAGCGTCACCCATGAACAAGCATATCTCTCCATCACTAAGCCGCCTGATTTCCTGGAACCCTTGCAATGAATTGTAGACATAATTAATGGCTCTTGTATCTACACACCAGGTGTCGGTAGATAACACCGCTAAACATGTTTCAACTTTTAGTAAATGGGATATACCTTCTTTATTCCCTTGTTTGAGAAGTGGACAATCACTCTTCCAATGTCCTGACCATTTACACTTGAAACACTTACCTTTCGGGTTTTTTACAATGCCTTGAGGTCCCATGCACTTCTTCGCTGAATTTGCTTATTTCTGAATGTTATTCTTCTTCTTACCACATTTCGGCTTAGAAATAGAAGCCTTTTCAGTAACATAAATATGCATATTCTGCCTCATGAGAGCTCAGTATCCTGCAGTTCTTTCGCAAGTTCTGCCAAACTGTACAACCTTTTGTTCATATTGTAGTTAAGGCAAAACGTGTCAAAAATTTTAGGCAGAGTCCCGAGAATAATATCGACTTAGGTTTCTCCATTAATTTCAGCTCCAAGGATCTCCATCTCATTCAGATGACCGATCATCTTGAGAACATGATCCCTTACTGGTATTCCTCCAATCATGGTCGTGTTTATCAAACTCTTCATAGCAAACTGCCTAGCTGACCTACTCTGATGTCCGAAGAGTTCCTTGAGGTTGTACATCATGTAATAAGCTGTGGCCATGGCCTGATGCTAATATTGCAGTATATTTGACATAGATTCCAGAATGTAACACCGCGATATCTCATCTGCCTTGATCCACTTCTTATAAGCCTCTTTGACCTCTTCATCAAAATTAGCATCTGGCTTAGGAGGACATTCCTCATGGAGTACATATTTTGTACTCTTCAGCAGTTAAGACAATATCCAAGTTACGTTTACAGTCAATGTAATTAGGGCCAGTAAGTTTGTTTTCTTTAAGAATCACCATAAATGGACTGAATGAACCCATTTTTGAAATCCTGAGAATCACATAAATAATAATTATGTAGGACAAAAAAAATTTGAACTAAAAATATATTGATTCCCTCAAAACAATAATAAAAAGTTCACCAACACCTTAAATACCATGAATTTAATATGCCACGATAGTTTGGACGTATACTAATTCAGTATTTGTCCAAGGAAATTTTTTCTATTAATTTTACTATCATGTCAACCTAACTTTATGACAAATAAAATTAATTTGTTGGTCTTTGCTTTGGTCCTACAAATAATAGCAGTAACTCCGATGGGGGAGGATACCATTATTTGTATCTAAGTGTACACCATTACTTAATACTAAGTCCATTACTTCGTAATGTATTTTTTTAAATGGAGAAGTAAACACACACTAGGTAATTTTCTATAATTATCCCAAAAGAAGTTTGTCTGGTGATCCGTAATTATACTCATCCGATATGGAGGAAGGCACTAAAGCTAACACGCAAGTATAATTACATCACCTACAAACTAGTAATGGAGACCATGGGATTTATACTAAATAAATTTCCTCTCCCACTTAGTTATTTAATAGTGAGAGTTTTTCTACTAGTTGGTGTATATTTACGTTGTCCATTATTAATGCGGGATTAGTTTATAGAAAATATCCACAGAATAATAAACATGCATAACAGAATAAGCAAATATAGTAATAAATAAAAAATGACTATCCAACTATTATGGCCATATATCATGCTTCTTCCTCAACCGTCGAATCCAGAATCTTGCTCTGCGCATAATTATTTGGGGTTCGACCTGCCTGGTCAGGTCGCGGGGTTCGGGGCAGCGTTCCAAATTTTTTTTATAGGTTTGGCCGTCTTTTTACTTCATCGAAAATTATTTGTCTACCTCTGGACTGCTAAAAAATAGAATCTCGTCCCGCATCAGAAACAGCCACCACCGCCATCACGATAAATCAAAATTTTAAAATTACATCAATCCTATGACTCCCGAAGGAGTTTACACATAGTCTAGATTGAAAAATAAATAAATAAATAAGCACGATCAACCCTCATGATTTTAATTACATCCATGAACAACAACAGTCACGGCATACCGTGGGTTTAAATTACAGAAATAAAATATGCACACAGACCATTATAGTTGGATCTAAGATGCCTGCAAAACCAAGTTAGAACAGATCTACATCTACCGACTATTTTTTTAATGCGAGTTTTATTGGACAACATATTAATATCTACATTTCTAAGATGCCTACAAAATCAAGTTAGAACATATCTACATTTCTAAGATGCCTCCCCATGTTAAGATATCAAATGTCTATCGATCAAATTAAGTTACTGACAACTATATTGATCGACATCTTTTATCCTTAAGTAGTACCACTCAACTTTATTTGTCATGTCGGATATAATCCACCTGCAGGGTTTACATGACAATCATTATGAGTTCATTAAGGGGACATCATCAACCCGATGTATCGGGACATTGATTCCTTTTATAATCAACAATCCATCATACACACAATGTTATTAACACCCAATTCATAGAGTATTGACCCATAATGAATCTCACTCTTTTATGAGTTAAAGTAATGCACACTGCATATACATGTCTGTTATTATATCCGGATTAAGAGTACAAGCATCCATAATAACACAGGTGTTTGTTCTCTTATGTAGTCAGTACAAAGAGAACAATCTCAAGTGGTCTTGTTCAATACACACAAAGTGTACTAGTGTAAACGTATAGTCAAGGTAGACTAATATCAGATTACACTACAACATTTCCAATGGTTTGTCCAAGTCCATCTAGGTTGTGAACTATTGTCCTAAAACTAAACAAAATATGTGAGGATTGTCTGACTTGGGTAATCTAGTTTTGCATGGCGGAGGTTGTATAACTTGGATTATTTAGTTTTGTCATGACCAATTGAGAATGAGGTTTGTAATATTGTTGTTTACTTCTATCCTGATCTCAGTTACCACACGATCTTTGTTGTGTATCTCGTAAAAATCTTGCAATACCTTTATAATAGTGATTTCTCTCTTACCTGATTTTTCTTAAGTTTAGGTTGGACATGCAATCTTTGCTATCCTTGTGTATTTTATGTTTAACCTTTGTCTTTTCTTACACTGGTTGTCCTTGTGTATTTTGTCCTTTTTATGTTGGACAAAGGAGCATTTTTGCTCCTAATGTTTGGGTGTGGGAACAAATTTGTCCTTAAATAAAAAAGGAGCATTTTTGTCCCTAATGTTTTGGTCTGGGAACAAATTTGTCCTTTAAGTGACAAAAATGAGCATTTTTAAGAACAAATTTGTTCCCAGACCAAAACATTAGGGACAAATATGCTTCTTCTTTTTTTTTTCTTTAAGGACACATTTGTTTCCATACTCACATATTAGGGACAAAAATACTCCTTATCACTTTTTATGTTTGACCTTTGTCTTTTCTTACAATAGTCGGCCACCAACTAGTTGTGAGATGGTTGGTAGAGTGTTATGAATTAGTTGAGGGAGATGGTGGATTCGTTCGCCATACCAACGTCAATTATGGGGTTAAATTTCTTCTTCTTTTTTTATAATCGGACACCGTCCATTGTTGGTGCAAAGGTTTCCTTGTCAAGCGTGATTCATAGAAGATAGTTTTCACGTTCTTAGTTCCAAACAATTTGTTTATGATTTTACAATCTTAATGATGTATGTCAAAGGATAAGTCGTCAAATATGTTTTACGTAACAAACTTGTAATGGCCAACTAAGTAAAATTTAGAAAAAAATTGAGTTGCACCTCAATTTATTTATCATAATTCAAGGTGTATTTCGCTATTTTACCATAATGTACAACCCTCCCATTTTCGTAAAAAATTAACTGTCAACCGTTAATTTTTGACCAAAATACCCTAACAAATCATCATTATTACTAGTAAAAAATTAAGAAAAATGATATTTTGGTCAAAAATTAACGGTCAATTTCGTTGACCGTTAATTTTTTACGGAAGTGAATTTTTTTTAAATTATGATAAAACAGTAAGCTACACATTGAATTATGATAAATAAAGTAGAATACAACTCATATTTTTTTTAAAATTTATGGGCTAAACATTTGTTATCGTTTGTCCATTTCTTTCCGTTTAATACCATCAAATTCATTTCCTCATCATGTTATACCAATTAGCTCCTCACCTCCTCCCACAACTTTTTACCTCTGCATGCATTTTTTTTTTCTCTCACCCATCTCTGAAACTTTTTCTTACCTTCTCCAAACTTATCATAATTTTTTATGATGCTTATAAAATGTTTTAGGACAGAATTAAGGCTTGGAAAAAAAATTTAGTTTCGGAGCCTTTCTTGGTTCTAGACGAGGAGGCCAAGTCAAATGGGAAAAATTTGAAGGACTTGTATTTAAAAGGGACATTTAAAGGCCCACTTGAGGTCGATTCATTGGGGCCAGGGTCACATGGGGGGTGTTCAACTGGTGGGTTGTTGAACAGTTGTTTTTGTGAGGCTACATCAAATAAAAGCAACGTCTGACCATCAGATAACGGGCACGTCACGGAGTTATGGCTCCGTTGGACTTCTTGGGGCGTGTGGATGAGATGCGGTCTCTTTCACGTATCCGATATTCCGATTCCCGCTACATTCATGGGCCCACTTATTTCCAATTTGGGCCTCTTCGGGCCCAACCCACTTAGAAATTTTTATTTTTGTTCACCCACAAATACTTGGATAATGTTTACAATTTCACTCAAGAATTGCCACATATCAACCTAAAACTAATTTAATTTTTACTTTAATTTATCTTAACTTGAAATAATGAAAAAAAAAATAGTTTTAGGTTGCCATGTGGCAACCTTTGAGTGATTAAACATCACCCAAGCTTTTGGTGGGCCAATGAAAATAGACTATTTTACCTAGTACACTACAACTTTCACCTTCATATTTGATATTTCTCCATTTTTGTATCAAAGTTATGCAACCCAAACAAATCTGTCATTTAACCAATATCATTCGAAATAGTTTTGTCGGTCGATACCGATCCGATACGACCAATACTAATACAGTCCCAATCTGATACCCATCAATACCTGATACCGAGTGATACCGACATTTGAGATCTCTTTTCCGGTCAATTTAACAAAAAAAATTAAACAAAAAAAAACCAATCAACAAGAATGTAAAAACATAATAAGCTTTTAAAAACATGTAAAAAAAAAACATATCTATTACATGTAAACCAATAGACACGAATGATTACTATTTAATTCAATTTCAAAACCACTAAGAAACAACATTAAAAATACTTAAAATTATACCCAAATATATAAAATATATTTTCTAAAATGTTAATAATTTATTAATAATTATTTGTTTTTCGAAACCCGATACTCCGATTTGAATGCACCTATATTGTCAATACCTTTGATCCCAATACCTTTGATCCCAATACTCATAGCAATTGTACGATACCAATTCCGATACCACGAACCTTCCACTCGAGTCCCAATGATGTAACAGTACATAAAATAAATTACAAGTACACTTTGTACCAAGAATCGCTCTCACAAGGAGGCGCCAAAATAGAATGAGCCACAATTCATCTCAGCACCAATCACTACTACCTGGAAAAGTTATGGGCGCTGACGATACTGAATCAACCGTAAAATTACAAGGGAAAACTTTGATGTCTAATAGAAGGATAACATTCATTTTTATATAATTATCTTGCCATGGATTCAATCATCCGCACCACCCGATGGTTTTGTTGCTCCTGAAACCAGTTTCTGAAGTAGTCTCTTGCTGAGGTGGGGGTGGAGGTCTTGGTTCTCTCGGCTTTGCAGGATCGACAAAGATTACCCATCCATCCAAGAATTTGGCGTTCATTCCTGTGCGTGCCTTCTCAGCCTCCTCGATGGTTGCATACGTTACGAAACCAAACCCTTTGGATCTTCCCGAGATTCTATCGGTTATAACTTTTGCTGCAAAATTTATCCGATTTAAGCAACAAAAAATATTTTAAAGAGGAAGGAGCATATACTGGTTAATCAATAATGAACTTAGTTCTTACCTTCAAGAAGCTGACCGTAGGACGTGAATGCCTCTTTCAGCTTCTCATCCGTAGTTAACCTAGAAAGACCTGCAAACAAAAGATAGAGGATTCAGTGGACACAGTTGTAGTAAAATACAATCTTGCTTGTGATCCTATAACTTGGTGGGATGAAGCTGGGCTTTGTCCCTGCTTGAACTGTGAACCAGCTTTGAAGTTTGAACAGGTTGGAACTGATGGTAAGGTCCCATTTATTAGCACAAATAAAATTTTCATTACATTATCAAAGAATATAATGATAGAGAAAATTCAACTACCACTTCTTTCAGAAAGAGAGACTTACGACCGTTGCTAGGTTTCTTGGTAGAGCTGCTGGTTTCACAGGTTTACCTCAGATCAAGGCAACCTTTGAAACGCATCCATGAATGGAGATCCGTCCTGCTCCTAACTTGGTGGCAGATACGAGTTATTTTCCATGGAAATTCATTTGAAGATTCTTTCTAAAAATCTAGGTATTTAAGGTTTTACAGATATGGATGCTATCATCATCATCATCCAAGCCTTCTCTCGTCAGAATGGGGTCAGCTATGGTTATGGAGCATAAAAAAGCTTCATACAAGATTTGATAAGTAGCTGTCGACATTTTACAGATATGCATCTCCAAAATATTCTTAGATATTTCTTGAAATTATGAGGTAGCTCTAAATTGGCATCGAGCTGGATTTTTTTTGCTTTATGTGCATAGAGGAGACCCTTGATAGCTGATACTAGGTGTTTTTATATAATTGATGACCCTACCTGCTAAATGATAGTTCTAAGGCTGGGAGTGTGATTGTTTGTCGTGGCTGGTTCTGTTTATTTTTTGAATAGCAGAGATGTTTGGTAGCAGCAGCTTACCGGGGGGAAAAAAATGAAAAGCTAGTTCAATTTTGGGGCAGCTGTTGAAAAGCAGATGGAAGCTAGCAGGCTGCTTCTGCTGTTGCTTTTTGAAAGCAGCAGCAATCCCAAACCAGGCCTAAGCTAGCTGTTAAAAAATCATTTTTTGTGTTAAAACATCAGGTTAAGTCGAGTTACAGCTCTTACACTACAGTTATTTTAATTCTAAATATTATTCGAGATATTACAGTTTGCACAATTATGGGACCAAACATTGCCAACTTGTGTTGTTCCTTGGTTGCATGGAGCTTAGACACGATCAAAAAGTAGGCCTACCTAAATACCGCAAACTAACCTCTAGCTTTTAGTCTGAACTAGTTTTTTCTTCTTCTTTTTACTGATCTTTGGTACTATGTTTTTTTGTTGATCTTTGGGTTTTTTTATCAACCATTGGTTGCGGAATGACCAAAAACAACTAATGATGACAAGCAGTTAGATCCTTCAACCTTCTGATAGTCCACTATTTCTTGCCAACCCTTTTGGGTCACTGACCTTGCTAATCTTTATTCTCTTTTATCCGTATCTATTGATGTACTGTATTTCTGTAGCAATCTCTTCTCAAGGACTCACTCTCATACATCTCTCTTCAGGGACAAGAAAGATTGTCCGCACTAGCTCGACTGTAAAAGGTCCAATCTTTTTCTGTAGCCTTATCATTTTCTCAGTTATTCTTTCAGTACAAGAAATATGCTCCAGACTAGTATTGAATGCTGAGCTGATTGCCCTCTCATCAATTCTGATGTTCACTGAAATTAATTATAGAAGTCATCCTCTATGTTTTCGTAAATTGTGAAATCAGTTTCATCCTTTTTACTGAAAGTCTGGAACAACTGAAGCTATATTGAACACAATAATGTATCTTAGTTCTCCCTGTTATCATTCATACATAAGGCTTCGACCTGATTACTTTGTCTGCATGGTGGTACTCCTTCTTAAACGTTATATATAGATATATCTCCTGCAGACATTCACTTGATTTTCGGTGGACCTATCTCGACTTTTTCTTATACCAGATCACAGTAGTAGTCTTTTCAGCTCTCTCATCAACTCTGATGTTCACTTGAATTAATTATATAAGTCATCCTATGTTTTCGTAAATTGTGAGATCAGTTTCATCCTATGTACTGAAAGTCTGGAACAACTGAAGCTATATTGAACGCGATAGTGTAACTTAGTTCTCCCTGAGTCCCTGTTATCATCTACTATTATAATGCGGCTTAGAAAAGGCTAAAAAATGAGCCGTCTAAACCGTATGTATATCATCATTTAAATGAATTAAAAAAAATTAATAAGAAGATAACTAAACAACTACCTAAATACTTCACTAATTATTTTAAAACAAAACTTAACCAAGCATTTAACTACCTAATATGATATATTTATAACTAAATAACTCTAACTCAAATGGTTAAGGTGGAAGGCATTTTCCTTTATTGCTTGAGTTCAATTCCTAGGAATGGCATTTTTTATAATAAATTCATGTTTAATTTTTTACAATATTTTTTACGCACGTGCCCGTTACTAGTTCATACATAAGGCTTCGACCCTCTGTTCTAAAAGGCGGCCGCCTAGCCGCCTGGTGCCCGCCCAATGTCCGCCTAGTCCCCCTGATGCTCGACTATACATATTTTAGGATTTTATGAACTTTTTTTTGCAATTTTTAGTAGTTTTTTTTTTTTTTTTTGAACCGCCTAGATCTAGGCTATGTTACCCAGACTCTCTACTTTAGAAGAAGTACCCGTGTCCACTGGGTAGGACATGGGTATGGATATGGGTATGGAATCCGTATTTGATCCTCCATAGTGACAATCGAATCCTTCATGGTCCTTTATGGTGACAATTGGAAGACTGGTAGTAAAGTTGATAGTTTATTTTAATATGGCGGATTTGTAGTAAAGTTATAAAATTTTACAAATTTAATTACATAAAATCTTTTTATGAAATCATGCAAATTTAATTATAAGTTTAAATATATGAAACAATGCAAACTTTATTACAACTGTCTTTTTATGAAATCAAAACAAATTTAATTAGAGAGTACGTCTTTTTATGAAACCGTACAAATTTAATTACGTCTTTTATGAAGCCATACAAATTTAATTACATGATGTGTCTTTTTATGAAACCATATTCAAATATATTTATTTTAATAGTCATATCTCCGTACCCGTATCCAAAATTTGGATCCATTTTAGCCGAGTCTGTGTGTCATTCAATTATGAGTTTAAAGGGCCCGACTCTTGGATATGTACCCATACCCGACACCCGTACCCGAGTCCAGGTAACATAGGATCTAGGCGGCCGCCTGGACAGCCGCCTAGGCGCTAGGCAACAGCTAGCGCTTTTCACAACCTTGCTTCGACCGGATTACTTTCAGTCTGCATGGTGGTACTTCCTTCTTAAACGCTATCTATAGATTCTCTCCTGCAGACATTCACTTGATTTTTGGTGGACCTATCTCAACTTTTTCTTAGATTTTCATATCTTCATCCATGTGTATCTGAACCGTCTATGACTACCTTATGCCAAAAACCATCATCAGGTAATTGCCCTAATTTCTTGGAAGCAGTTTTCATAACCAACTGGTACCTTTACGTAAACTCTTTGAGCTTAGTGATCTAGTACCTTATTTCTAACCAATATAGCAATTATGATTGAGAGAGGACCTTACTATAAAAAAAAAGGTTCGTAGTATCGGTACGGTATCAGACCCTTCCTATAAGTATAAGGATTCAGCGGTATCGGATCGGAGTATCGAATATTTTGGTATCGGAAAGAAAATAATTATTAAAATTTTAGAAAAAAAATATTGTATTCATTTAGGCATAATTTTAAGTATTTTCTATGTTGTTTCTTAGTAGTTTTGAAATTAAATAAAATATTAGTCATCCTTGTCGATTGGTTTACCTGTGATAGATAATTTTTCTTCTTTTACATGCTTTTGCGACATTACTATGCTTTTACATCCTTGTTGATTGGTCTTTTTCGTTCAAATTTTTTTTGTCGAATTGACTGGAAAAAAATAACCTCCAATGTCGGTATGTAGGTATCGGTCGGTATCAGATCGGGACATGCCAAACCGTACCGGTATCGACCGTATCATATTGTTATCGGCCGTACCGCAAACTATGGTTTTGTATCGGCTGATTCATGTTCAATATGGAGGCCGATTTTCTGACTTGTTATTACATAATTGCATTTAATTAGTCAGTTGCAGAGAATTAGAAGCATCCTTTTGGAGTGTTAAGTTGCTGACTTGTTATTACATTATTTTAAGATAAGCCAACTGTAGCCAATTTCTGTGCGTGAGACTTTGAACTTGTATGAAAATTAATTATTTGAGCTCATTAGTTCCCTCACATAGAAAGAGTCTTCCATGGGGGCACACCGATATACATAAAGGTATAAATTTGAAACTAGATCCCTAATGTGTCAATGGCAAATTACAAGTCTGTAGAACTTCATACGGATCAATAACTTACATTCATAAATAAAATAGGTGGAGAAATGCAATGCTCAAAAGCACAATATAATATAATACAAGTAGTAGTTTGATCTAGACTTTAAACCAACATTCTGCACAAGATAACTTACATGCACAGCAACAAAATAAACGCAAATTTCCTGTATCTCGTGGGAGTCTCTCTCATAGCAGTTCTAATTATTAGATGATTAGTAAGTAAAAAAATGACATTCTTCCACCACAATGCTCGAGGAAAACCAAATTGCTTGACTAGTACCATGCCAAAAATTAAATGAGTGGTATCCAAACTTGAAATAAATTCAGACATTATGCACCTCGAGCATTGATGAATCTGCTAGACAATAATAATTACCAAGCAAGGAGGACAAACCACAGCTATCCTTCGATTCCTAGGCTCCTAGTCCCATGTCAAAAATCAATCAATAAGCATAAAATGTACCGCCACCATTGAATACTGGCTCACGTTAAATGCTCCTCATGTTTAACAACATGCTTTCTTGTCATTTCTAATTTTAAGGGTGATACTATGTTACAATTACTTTTATTGTTTCTGCCCTTCTTATAGTATTATAAAGACATGAATCTTATTAACTAGACAAGTTTTAGTCCATACCTTCTCCTGGTCAAGGTACCACCTAGCCAGCACAAAGATTCGCAAATAGTAGCAAGCCGAACAAATTAACAAAATCAATTACAATTGAACCAAGAATAAGCAGGTTAGCAGAACAATTAACCCTGTAAAGAATTGGATCCTCTGCAGAAATTGGATGTTGTTAAGGAAATTTCCATGACTAAGCATTTGTGAAGGTATCATTCACCCCCACCACTCCCCACTTCAACTAGATATGGCAATTGGGTTGGGTCAAACTGAGTATGCTGACAAGGTTGTTGAGATATGGTTCATCAATCCTGATGCTATTAGAAAACAAAAACGAATTCTTATTCCCTTCCTTCCAACGATGAAAGCAACGGCGATACCAATCTTCCTACTTTCCTCATAAATGAATTCTTGTAGACTATTCCAACTCATGAATGGATTACGGCTATTAAATACTCTTCCACTTCGAAAACTACATTCTTTTATATACAAAGGAAAGAAATAGGCTCATATGCTTGTACTTGACTTGTTTGTAGACTATCAAGATTCAGTAAGCATCTAATTGAACAGAACAAATGGAAACGAGTCAATTTTGTTTTTGATTATGTTAGGCTGACCATCAGTTAAATACTTATCTTTACCTTTTAGGTCAGGTAGTTCTTTGAAGGTAAAAAAGTTAAATTGGATGGCTTCTGATACAAGAAGTTTGTCTGTTAGAAAGTAGCACCTAAATTAGACATCAAGGACAGATAGGGAGAATAGTTATGATTTATCATGGTATTAGATGAATAGATGGATAAAGTAGTTATCCGAGGAGGAGGTCTCAAGTTAGGTTCCCAATGAAAAGAGATTAAGCATGATGAAAGTAGGAAAGGTTGCCATCTTTGTTGCTTTCATCAACGGAAGAAAAGGAATACAATTGTGTTCCAGTTTTCTAATATTTAATAACATTAGGATAGATAAACCATTACAGGATAACTGTGTCAACATACTAATCCCTCCTTTTATTAGAAGCATGAGTTTTAGTGGATATTGATATGGGCAGTATGAAGACAACGCCCCCCCGCCACCCCACCCCACCCCACCCCACCCACCCGCGTGTGCGCAAAATAATAAAAGTATAGATCAAGTCTAAAACTAATAAACAGGAATTCAACTTGTAGGAAGCCGCAATAATTCCTTCTTTGAGATGGATTTGCAATGCCAACAACTGTCCCAAAGGTAAGGTAGTCCTACACTATGTTACCTGGACTCGGATACGGGTGTCGGGTATGGGTATATATCCAAGAGTCGGGCCCTTTAAACTCATAATTGAAAGACATACGGACTCGGCTAAAATGGATCCAAATTTTGGATACGGGTACGGGAATATGACTATTAAAATAAATACATTTGAATATGGTTTCATAAAAAGACACATCATGTAATTAAATTTGTATGGCTTCATAAAAGACGTAATTAAATTTGTAAGATTTCATAAAAAGATATACTCTCTAATTAAATTTGTATGATTTCATAAAAAAACACATTTGTAATAAAGTTTGCATTGTTTCATATATTTAAACTTATAATTAAATTTGCATGATTTCATAAAAAGACATCATGTAATTAAATTTGTAAGGTTTCATAACTTTACTACAAATCCACCATATTAAAATGAACTATCTACTTCACTACCTTCCAATTGTCACCATAAAGAATCATGAATGATCCGATTGTCACTATGGAGGATCAGATACGGATTCCATATCCATACCCATGTCCTACCCGGTGGACACGGGTACTTCTCCTAAAGTGGAGAGTCCGGATAACATAGGCCCTACATATTAGAAGAAATGCTTAGCTTTGTAAATGGAGCACATGTGGAGTCTATTCTTTAAGGTCAGTTGATAAGAATCACCAATAAGCCCAACCAAGTCTCTTTAACGTGTACCAAAAGGCTAATAGTGTATTTGGTAAGAGAGTGATCTTTTCTGTCTTAACTTTATAACGATATTCCAAAACAACGTAGAGAAAAAAAGAAGGATATATTATGTTAAGCTATTTGGAATTTTGGAGGCAAGATCTTCAACTCCACACAAGGTTGTGAAAAGCGCTAGGCGGGCGGGCAACCACCGCCTAGCGCCTAGTCCGTCTAGGCGGCTGCCTAGTCTGCCGCTTAGATGTAGGCGATTCAAAAAATCTAATAAAAATTGCATAAAAAGTTCATAAAACCCCATAACATGCATAGTCGGGCGGGGGGGGGGGGGGGGGGAACTAGGCGGACACCAACCGCCTAGCGCCTAAGTGCCACCTAGGCGGCCTAGGCGGATGCCTTTTAGAACAATGACTCCACACAATGACAGACCTTAGTTGGGGCCAAGAAAACCATGGCCCCACCCCAAGTTAAAAATTAGGCAACCAGATTGAACATTTGCAAATAGTTATTCACAATCAATTGGCCTCTCAATTCAAGTCAGGTTTTTATTTCCCTAAGAGTTTGTTAGATGTAGCCATATGTATGGATATATTAGTTAGAGTTTGTTAAACTCTATGTTAGACTGCCACTACACCAAAATTTTAGAGTTGTGATGAACTTTAAACATTTATATTATTCCAATATACCGCATGTCAAGGCATATTTGGGCAGAGAGCTAGATTCACGTTGCAGTACATTTTTTTACAAAAAATGCTTAACCAGAGAATTCGAACCCGGGTAGCTCTAACACATGTTCTAATATTCACAAATAAAAAATAGATCTTATATTTATTGAATACCTATGTCCTCTTTATATACTAAGGGCTCTACGATAGCATCAGATCTTACAAGATAATAACAAATACAAACAAACTCAACAATTCTAACAATCTAATAACTCTAGCAATATAACAAACTACGAGAAATTCTAACTCCCTCTCAAGTTGAGACTCCTAGATATAAGCTTCAACTTAAGGGGGAGCATTAGAAGTTGACAGAGTATGTTATATTGCTATTAGAGTTATTGATCTTATTTGCATTTAGTATTATCTTGTAAGACAAGATGTTATAGACGTCCCAGCTTGAGGAGTGTGAGAAATTGGAGTTTGTTATGTTGCAAGAATTATTAGATTGTTCTAATTGTTGAGTTTGTTTGCATTTAATTTTATTTGTAAGACTTGATTATATATATATATATATATATATATATATATATATATATATATATATATATATATATATATATATATATTCTTTTTTAGGTTGAGTTGCGCCAGGCCTGTGCAATAGTGCAACGGGCAATAGTGCAACGCTTGGGCGACACACGAGGGCCCACGGTACACCCCCCCCCCCCCTAAAAAAAAAAATTAATATCATTGTGATTACATGGCCCACATATCTAATATTATATATATATATATATATATATATATATATATATATATTCTTTCTATTTTTCTTGTACTTAAGACAATTGAATTAGTGTTCCCCTTTTATTTTTGCTTGTCCCGTCACTGAATCTACAATAGCAATAAGTGATAAGCTCCTCATCTTTCTCCGTCAGTCAAGCTCTTACAAGGGGGAAGCGTGCTAATGACGAGCTCCTAAGCATGCTAGTAGATACGCAAGTACGGCTAATGGCCTTTCAATTTTTGTTGATGCTTTTCTTTCAGAAGAAATAGAAGGAAAGGGTGTCCCAGTGTCATAAGGCTCCTCTAGATGCAGGGTCTAGGGAGGATCAACATGAACACATCTCGGCCGAGGGGGGCTTCCTACTATATAGGTTTGTTTGTCCTATTACTATTATTCACTTAATTTTCTTTAAAAAAAGTTTAAAGACTAAATGATGTCCAATTGGTAAGTAGATTGGATTATAATTTGGAGGTCTTGAATTCAATTCTCTCTTGCCACATTATTAAATTAAAAGAAATGATTTGAGAAACATTTATAAGGCTATTGGGATGCAGATTTTTTCCCTACGAATGTGACAAAGGAGAAATACTCATTCATAAACCCTACATATATATATATATATATATATATATATATATATAAAACCTACAAGTCTAGATTAAATTTGACATATTTCTTTAGGTCTGTAAATATCTAGACAATCTACAAAAAATCGAACAAAATATTAGTGTGGGTCATGGTAATATTTGTATATGGTAGAAATATATTGTGTTTAGTACTTACCATATAGGAATACCATCATATATGGTAAGAATATATTGTATTTAGTAATTATCATATAAGAATAGAATCATATATGGTAATACAAAGTCCTTTATATATCCTCCACTATGAGTGGAGGAATAAACATCTAAAAATTCTCTCTTAAATACTTTTTCAAGCTCTATATCTGACTTGGTATCAGAGTAAAGATCCGTGAGGACTCTTTCTTTTCAGAATTACCAAGGAAGATAGAACTGAAATTTCTGTCCCAACAAGAATTATGACACAGATTATTTCTTAAGTTCTAACCTCTAATCAAAACTCATAATGCAAATTGGCATATTTCTTATTACTTGAGAATTCCCCTAAGAATAAAGTGACTCATATTTTATTTAAACTTGGAAGATGGTACATCAAATCCTGATGACTTTAAACTATTTTTGAAGGATGTATGGATCCAAATCGGTATAAAATATTCTTTGTGGAGGACAGCAAATAACTAACAAGATGGTATGCTCCATTTCCAATTGGTTTGTGAAGTATAACTCAAAGAAGAGAGGAGGTTTGTAGTTGTTAGATTTGGCAGAAGAAACTTTCACCTAACTATCTATCCTTGGAGTAGTCAAGGAGAAAATACCAGGTCATGTAGTCATGCAAAGGTAAAAAGACCTCTTACGAGTATCGGCTATGTTGTTAGAATCTTACAATACACGGTACATATCTTACAAAACGATATGCTACCATTTCGTTACGTATCGGTTGATCCAATACGATACTTACATGCCGATTTTTTTACTTCAGTCATATAATATATACTTAAGAATCTGGGTTATGAAACTAGATAAACCTGTAAAGATGAAACAAATAAAAAATTATGTGAAAATTATACTAAATCATGTTCTATATGGATTTAGAAGTATACAGCTAAAATCCTAGAGTTAGTGTATCATACGATACATGATACAATACGCAAGCAAATTGACACGTGATACATATCATGAGTTGACAACCTAGGGTATTGGTGTTAGTGAAGGACACCGGAAAGGAATTGCTCATCCAAATAGTTCACCAGGAAGAGGAGGTTGGTTGTAGCAAAGGGGTTGTAAAAGTTTCTACAGGGTTACATGGCAATTCCATATCAGATGATGAACTGTATCAGGTGATATGTATCTTACGGTACAGAGTATATCATAAGATAAGTCGTCATCTCGTATCATTTATAGGTTGTATCGTATTAGAGGGTATCTCATATCATTTATAGGTTGTATCGTATTGTAGGGTACAAAAAGTATATCATAAGATATGTATCATATCTCGTATCTTAAGATACTAGAAATTTAATGGGAACTAAAGTGCTTGTATGGTAGTCAAAGGTGTGCCCGAGGTGAGCCTCGCAGCAAAGCGCACCAGCTGCACATAGCACCTCTTTAGGCAAGACATCTTCTTCCAGACGCACCTTTCAGCAAGGTGCAACCAAGAAAAGACACAGGTTACGTTTTTTTTTTCTTTCAAAAAACTGAGGCAGGGAGATAGTCCTAACTCATACAAGTGGGAGAGAGGTAACTCTTTCCACGATTGCCAAAGTTAACTATAGTTGAACTGAAACTAAAATTTACTAAAAGTGTAGTAGGGAGAACACAAAATTATTGTTATTTCTTTTGACTACTACTGCTATTGTTGTTATGTTAGTTCACTTGATACATGAGCCGAATTTCTACGGAGTAGCCGACCAGGATCATATTACAACAGGTATTGCTACTCCAACTACTTCTAGGTGTGTTTTTGCTAGCTATGGTGGCTATCGAAAGGGGTACAAATGCTTCCATCCATCAATCTGAAATATGAGCTATTTTTCATCCACTGACACTACTCTTCAGGGGGATGATTCATATTTTGAAGAATTCTATCGTGGTAAAGAAGAAGAAGGAGCATGGAAAAGGTATTTCGACGGCTCGCATGGAAGTAAGTTCTCTATCTGTCGAATATGGTGGTCGATCAGTCGAATCCAGTTATAACCAAGAATGGAAAAAAAATCGACCAAGAATGGAAAAAAATCGACCAATCTAATTGCTCGTCTCAACTAGTCAAATGTTACTGAAGATACTAAATATGTGAAGGTTGATCGTCATTTCATCAAGAAAAAACTAGATGTGAAACTTATTAGCTTTTATTTTGTTCCTAGTGAAGAGCAAGTGACAGATTCATACAGAATGTGTTTCTAAGAAAACCTTTTATGACTCACTGGATAACTGGCAGATGTTTTTACAAAAGGTGTTTCTAAGAAAGCCTTTTATGACTCACTGGGCAAGTTGGACATGCTCGATGCTTATGTTCCAACTTGAGGGGAAGTGTTAGCGTGAGTCATAGTAATATTTGTAATGAGTAAATTGAACATGCTCGATGTTTATGTTCCAACTTGAGGGGGAGTGTTAGCATGAGTCATAGTAATATTTGTATATGGTAGAAATATATTGTGTTTCGTAGTTACCATATAGAAATACCATCATATAGGTATTACTTGTATATGGTAGGAATATATTATATTTAGTAATTACCATATAAGAATAGAATTATATATGGTAATATAAACCCATATATATATATATATATATATATATATATATATATATATATATATATATATACTCCAGTGTGAGATGAATAAACATCCAAGAATTTATTTTTCTCTCTGAAACTTCTCCAAGCTCTATACTTGACTCAAAGTTCTACATAAAATCAAGAGTCATATGATCAAACTTAGCTCCGGATGGAATTCAATCCATACAGCTAGTAATTCTAATGTTGAAAAAGCATAATATAATTTCTCAATCGAAGGGATTTTACCGCTGACAAAGAGCTTGGGCATGGTGAGCGGAGGGAGGTTGGCGCTCTCGCTGCTTCCAGCCTTGTCATCGAAAGGAAAGGAAGAGTTGAGACGAGAGGGAGAGAAGAAGAAGGGGGTGTTCCATTGGAGGAGAGAAGAGGAGGACGAAGTAGAAGGAACCGCTCGGGAGAGAAGGAGCCGGCGGAGTAGGGAGGAGGAAGAAAAGAGCGCCATTGCTGATTGCAGCAGCCAGAGGATCGTGGGGACTGGGAGCTAAAACCCTAACCTGCCGTTTGGTACCCAATATTCCTGTCAATATAGATTTTTTTTTTTTACTTTCTTATTCTAAACTCTTGTAACCAGGCTTCGAAACAGCTAAAATACTTTACTAATTATTTTTTTAAATATAAATACTCTACTAAATAAATTTTTTTTATAAAAATAATTAATTATTTAACTACCTAATATTATTTATTTACAACTAAATATTTCTAACTCAAATAGTTAAGGTGTGTTCGATTCCTAGAAACAATAGTATTTACAATCATTTTATATTTAATTTTTTTTTACAGTATTTATAATAATTTTATTTTTAAATTTTTTAACAATTTTTTTACGCACGTGTAATATACGTGCACATTACTAGTTATAAATAAAGACCATTTATATAAGCACGACATATGTGGTGGTGGTGGTTGTTAGACATCACCAAAAAATGTTAATTTTTTACTACCCAAAATATCCTTTGAAATTAGCGGAGACATCACCCACTTAAGTTAGGATTGTAGTTCTAATAATAGTAAGGACTGTTAGAATCCTCGTTGTCTTAATACATAGAAATATGTATTATGACTATCAGGATTCTGGTAGTCCTAATAATTGTTAGGATTGCAACAATCCTGACAGTCATGTGTCGTTCCAACGAGATTGTAGCAAAACTTGAAGTTCGAAATCATAAAATTAGACTTGAAACTTTAGTAAAACATACACGGGTGAATCATTAACCTAAAATTTACTAAGTGATGTTTAAAAACAGATAAAATAAACATAGAAACTAAGATTAAAAAAACCTAGGATTGGAAGAGGAATAAAATATTCAAAGCAAAGGAGAAGAAGAAGAAGAAGAAGAAGAAGGAAGAAGGAAGAAGAAGAAGAGAAATAAAAATATTTAGATCGTGGGAAGGAGCCTTGGTGTGTGCCATCTACAAATAAGGTTGGAAGATGAAGTTGGGAGAAGAGAGTAGGAAGAGGAAGACATGGTAGGATTGTTAGAGAAAAAAGAGGAAAGGAGTGTGTTGTCTCTACTCAGTTTTGATGATAGCCCCTAACAAATTTTTTTACTTTCATGTGCCACTTCGCAGAACCGAAAGTCGCCACTAGGCGTGATGTCATAAAAGTCTAAATTGTACTTGTACAAGACAAGCACAATTATGGTAAATAGAACATTTTAGAAATAAAGTCATTTAAGTGACAATAAACGAAAAAGTTGAATGGACATAAGATACAAAAAATAATTCTCTTTATTGATAATATTGCAACAGAATTACAATGGATCAAAGCCAAAGAACAACTCGATTATAAGCACTCTCTCTCTCTCTCTCTCTCTCTCTCTCTCTCTCTCTCTCTCTCAATACAATGAAACATGCTCTAAGGCTTACAACTCAAGAAACTATACAAATAATGATGTTCCATATAGTATGTCATTTATATACAAAAATGCTAAGATCTCCAACCGAACCGCTTTAAGCGTCAACCGAGCTCCATCGTCTCAACATGTCTAGGTAAGAATATTCGCACTTGGAGAACTGGAGGGGAGGTCAGTACATTGACATGTATTGGTGAATGACCTCTAGCCAACTCAACAAAAAAACCAACACGTTGATTAAGTGAGTGTAGGCAAATATATGTGGTCTTTCTAATCTTGCCTCAAGGTTAGTTAACAATTTATAACATGCATGTGTTCAAAAGCATAGAAGTGTCATGTAACAAAGTTAATATTACCCAATACTTACCATCCTTCCCTGTAACAATGATATCAATTGACAATGTAAAAGGAATATTTCACAAGTGTGTCACTGCATCAACTATTAGCTTCATAAAATATAATGTGTAGTGCACTTCGAACCCGACGAGGACCAGATTTTTTTTTTCCAATGGGGACGGATTTGGGGATTTAAAAATGGGGACGGGGATTAAAAAATTTCTTGGTTAGTTGCGGGGTCGGGTATGGGTATAGTACTCTCCGCCCCGGTAAATCTCCGACCCTGATTACTTATACTCATATGTTTTTGTTGTATGGAAATGTATACATCTATTTGGAATATGTTTTATGGGGTTAACATTCGCTCTTTGCTATTTTATATTATAGACTTCTATTTAGTACTTGTATGATTTTGTTGGATTAATATTATCTTTTTGTTGTATTATATTATTTTTTCTATTTACTAGTATATTTATTTTATGGAAGCTAGGTTTTATTAATATGTATTGTATATTTTATTTGAAAAAAAATAGTTTTTAAGCTTATAATCTACAGAAAAAAATTGTGAACAGGGTAGGGGATGGGGACAGAGAAACCCGAACAGAAGTGTTAATAGGGCAGGGGCGTGGATGGGGTGTCACGCCCCAGTCCCAAGATATCGAGGGACTAGCCACGTGGCAATGGCCAGCAGCACACACCGATGGACAAACCCAATTTAATGGATCCATCGGGGCATACTTAAGCTGTAGTACAATGATCAGGGTATACTAATCTCATCCACAGAATTAATATCAACAAAAGAAAATATAAACATCATCATCAAGTCACAAGTACATAAATCGGGGAACAAACCCAATATAAGTCTGATACAACTGTCAAGATACAAGAATAAAGATATCAACAACAATACTGAGTATGGAAATAGTATATACTCAGAAGATACCGTAGAAGTCACTCGACTGCTGGATCTGGTACTGCTCCAGTGCCTGCTACTATTCCTGCTTCTGCTAATGCTCCTGTCCTGTATATCTCTGGGTCGAACCCGTCTGCTAATCCTGGGGACATAATCCGGATCCAGGTCCTCAGGGGACATAGCAAGGTACAAGAAAGCTCATGCCAAAATAAATACAATGCATCAGATAATGAAATAAATAGGGTAAACTATATAACCATCTAAGTGATATGTAAGATAAGAGCAGTACTAGAACTCAGGCTGAAACCACTACAAGCTCTGTGTCGGAGAGCCGGTAGCAGTGATATTATGTGGTTGTCTAGCTCGTAGTGAGACTAAGACGCCGACATAATATATATAATCAACCTGTAGCCTGTGTGACTCTTTCCACCCAATGTAATCATACGTCTCATGTCCACAACGTCTCATGTCCATGCCACGCAGGATCATAACTAATGCATCCAGTCATATAATATCTAAGCAAAGGAATAAGTCATAAAACCTGTATCCTATACAGAATCACTATGAATATCTCAGAAAGATTCTGTCTCATGAATTGTGTCAAGTGTCCTGGGTATAACGTACTTGATAATGCAAGTACGAGAATATAAAGGGTCTCGCTATCCATGTCTATGTGACATTACACAACTCTGCGTACAGTGTTGGCACCCGACTATTAATCGGACGCTAAGTAAAGTCACTCGGTCCTAGGTCAAAGCATGTACAACAAGTATATATGTAAGCCAAGGAAATAAGTAACAAGAACTGCAAGTTTTGGCAAGGTACACTTGCCTGGGGTTCCGGTTCCAATTGTAGCTCTGACTTCAGGAGAAATTGCAGGGAGTACTCCGGTTGCTGAAACAAATATTACCATCAGATCCAAAAAATATCAATCAGCTAAAAATGCCTGTCCTTGAGTCCAATTTGGACACAAGGGCAAAAATAACATTTTCAGGTCAAGGCGGGGTCCACATGTGGGCTACCTTGCACCGAAAAGCGAGTCAGGGTCAACGGTCTCCAAATTCGTCAAACTTAGTGTCAACAAGTCAGGAACGATGATATGAACCCAACGGAACTTCCAGAATTGGATTCCGATGAGCCGATCACAAAATCGTCCGTCAAGTGGAGCCTGTGGGGCCTACGACACACGATTTTGTCAACGTTCTCAGAATCGAACCAAACTTGGGTCACAGGACCAGCGTATTGCTACGAGTCCGATGACACAAGTTTCGTCTCGATCCGACGTGTGTACACTAAGTTACAGCGAGAACCAGAAAGGTCGGATATAGGGCGGTATCCGCGGATACGCATTGATTCCGGTGTGCATGCACATCCAAATTAACTTCTGCAAAATCTCGCACGTCCGTATCAACTACGCGCACGTATAGGTGAAGATCGCACGCGACCAAGTCATCCCATTTGGCGGGGCATACTCGGTTCCGGGGTGAAATATGGTATTGGTTTTCCTGTTTTTGGATCGCGGTGCGCGATCACCACAGGACGCGATGCACCGAGCGGGTTGTACGGGCACCGAGGGGGTCACTCAGGGTTCGCGATACAACTGACAGAACGAGAAACAGAGCTACGAGGAGGAAGAAAAGAGTACCTGAACAGGGCTCCGAAAACTGGGATTTCTCGTGTCCTCGTGTGTCGACACGAGACACTGTGTCCTGACCGTATGAGCCCTAGGGTTAGGGTTTTGCCGGAGTCGGCTGGGATCACCGGAGGGTTGCTGGACTGGGCGGCCGTTTGAGGCGCTGCTGGCCGGGGACGGCTCTGGCTGGAGCTGCTGCGGGACGCTTCGGGGATGGCGCTGGTGGCTCGGGTGCTGCGAGTCCGTCGAGGAGCTGTGGGGATCTAGTCGTCAAGGGCGGCGGAGCTAGCGGAGGGGTTCTGAAAGCGGCGACCGGGGCTGCAGGGCTGAGGCGGTGGACGGGGGCGAGTGCTGGAGGAGACGGCGCTGGTGGAGGCGAGTCTCGGGCAGATAGAGGAAGGCGGGGAGGCGCCGGAACGATCGGGGACGGAGGAGGCAAGGCCGGAGGACGGAGGCGGTGAGAGGAGGAGAGGGTAGGGTTTTTATAGGGTGGAGCGGGAGGCGGTGCGACGACCGGTGAGGGGAGGGGAAGGGCCAGCTTCTCTGGAGCGGGCGGTTTGGGGGAGACGAAACGGCGGGGAGGCGGAGCCGTCGCCGGAAACAAACGGGGAAAAGAAAGGTCGGGGAGGAGAGAGGTTCGACCGGGTCGGGTGAGGGTTCGCGGGTCGGGGTCTTAACGGATCCGGCCCGATCCGATAAATGAAGGCGGGTCGGGTCTAGCGGGTTTCGGGTCGCGGGTCTCGACCCGGATCCGACCCGCAGGCTGAGTTTGGGTTGAGTTCAATTGAACCCGGTCTGGTTCAGTTGGTTTATTAAAATAAACCCGGTTTAATTTGGGTTTTAAATTGGTTTAATATTTTAATTAATTTTTAGGGCTTTAAAAATACTTCCGGGGTCCAATAAATTCCCGGAAAATTATCCTATGTCTAGTTTTTCATTTTACACCATAAAATATTATTTTCATAATATTTTAATATTATTTAATATTATTTAAAAAAATTTTAATAATCAAAACACCTTAGTTTAATTACAGAAAATTCCTAAAAAATTCCAGAAAATTAGAAAAAATTCCAAATTAAAAATTCTTGAAAAAAATCAGGGGGTTTACAATCTACCCCCCTTAAGAGGATTGCGTCCTCGCAATCAAAGAATACCCGGTCAACAGAGATGACACGGTTGCAATTATTTTTTGAAGCACATTACAATCAAGAAAATCAAAATTGAGAGTGTAAGAATAACACATAGGAAAAATCATTCCTTAAGTGATGGAAGTTATGAAATTTCTCGGATGAAGGAAATTTAAAAAATTACAGTTTTAGAAAACTAGGTTATCTTTCAAAAACATATTAGGTTAACATTTATAAAATATTCTAAGTTATTTAGCTAGTTTAAAATTACTAGGTTAACACTAGGTTATCTATTATTAGCAAGTTAAAATGGTCAGGTGAAGTCTAGGGTCACGAACCAGCAGGCACGAACTAAGGCAAATCTAGAAGCAGATAACTATAAAACTTACGCGCATTAGCTACTCCATGATTCTGCGCGTCTCCCACAGTCATCGCGAAAGCTTGTCCGCGCTCTTGTAGTCGATTCCTCTGATGCTGCTAGAAGAGTGTTGATCTACTTGATCGCCTTGTTGAGTTGATTGACGTCTATCTTCTGGTGTCACTTCATCTTTCTGGGTGACCACAATACCTTGTGGTGTTACTGCAGGAGTCTCGTTGCTTTATTGTGATTCCATTACTCTGCCTCCAAAATAAACTATAAAAAGCGCACAGGAATCAAGGCAAGATGCAAGTCAAGAAATTAATTTGAATCCGAGATAGATGTCAAGAACGATTCAAGCAAGTGGATGAGATCCTAAAAAGTTATCCTATTCTTATTACAGGTCTGTTTGGTCCCTAAGTTAAAACCGAACAATTTAGTCGTTGACTTGCATGGGCCACCACAAAAACCATGTCACGCCCCAGTCCCAAAATATCGAGGGACTAGCCACATGGCAATGGCCAGCAGCACACACCGATGGACAAACCCAATTTAATGGATCTATCAGGGCATACTTTAGCTGTAGTACAATGATCAGGGTATACTAATCTCATCCACAGAATCAATATCAACAAAAGGAAATATAAACATCATCATCAAGTCACAAGTACATAAATCGGGGAACAAACCCAATATAAGTCTGATACAACTGTCAAGATACAAGAATAAAGATATCAACAACAATACTGAGTATGGAAATAGTATATACTCAGAAGATACCGTAGAAGTCACTCGACTGCTGGATCTGGTACTGCTCCAGTGCCTGCTACTGTTCCTGCTTCTGCTAATGCTCCTGTCCTGTATATCTCTGGGTCGAACCCGTCTGCTAATCCTGGGGACATAATCCGGATCCAGGTCCTCAGGGGACATAGCAAGGTACAAGAAAGCTCGTGCCAAAATAAATATAGTGCATCAGATAATAAAATAAATAGGGTAAACTATATAACCATCTAAGTGATATGCAAGATAAGAGCAGTACTAGAACTCAGGCTGAAACCACTACAAGCTCTGTGTCGGGTGTTTGTGGTATTAAACGAAAGAATGAAAGTGTATTTCAATGACAGGGTTTATACGAGACCCGTGCCCTTTGGTTTACAAACAAATTTGTACAATTCGATCCTATACGAGGATGCGGGAGTACAATTTATTTAATCTGGGTATAAATTGCTATAGGTGTCTGATCTACAGTCGATCACTTTAGCCCTTGGACTATACGATGTTGAAGAAGTGCCGTGGAAGACAGGTAGCAGCTTCGAAGGCTGCGAAGGAGGGTGGATGCACGGTGCCAGAGCCGTCGACCCCTACTCTTTGCCTGAGCTCCAGACTCTTCTCTCTCTCTCTCTTTCTCTTTTTTTTACCAATTCTCTGACCTGGTTCGATCTTCCAAATTGTCGACCTTGTTCCCCATTGATAGGGGTCTCTATTTATAGAGTTTTGGTGACAGTGACCACTCCGTCGGTGTAATAACCGAGAAGTGGACAGTACAGCACCCTTTTACACAACGGTTAAAATAACCAATGCATGCGCATAAATGACCTTTTGAGTGAGCATGTGACATGTGTCCAACTAAGGGGACAAAATGCGTATATCTGCTGCAAAGATTACGGCGTAGAAGCCACGTAGGTAGGTATCCCTTGTGTAGAAGAGGTTGGCATAGAAGCCAAATGACTGTCACCCCTGGCGTAGAAGCCAAAATAGGCATAGAAGCCGAACAGGCGTAGAAGTCGAATGGGCATAGAAGCCGAACAGGCATAAAAGCCGAACAGGCATAAAAGCCGAACAGGCATAGAAGCCGAATGGTCGTAGAGACTGAGTGGACGTTTGAAGCCAAACGAGCACAGATCCTGGATGGGCGTAGAAGCCGCTGCGTACCGTGCCAGAGTGTTGATGTGGACGTCTTCGCCGAAATTATGACTTTCGAAGGTGTAATCAAATCTCTTACAGAGATTTGCCACCATCCTGTGCATTAAATGCGGAGACGTGTTTTGAAGGTCTGCAGCCCTTCTGTGCATCCGTCGCAGAGACGTGTCTTGAGGGAAACTGTCACCGCTCTGTGCAATTTGACGTAGATACGTGCCTCGGGCCCTGTACGAAGTGTAGCTTTTGACGTGGCAGGCGGTTTATCTACTGCGGAGCGTAAAACAGCTCATGTTTGCCTGTGTAAAACAAGGCGGCGTATTCCCTTGTACGCGAAAGAGCGGTTTACGCTGGGGGGACTTTGGTAACCGACGATTTGGTGATATTTTAACCAAATCCTCTGCATTAAATGCCGAGATCCGCCATCATACTGTGGGCGCGTCCCGAGGGGTCTGCCATCGCTTCCAGCCGTCGTCTGGGTAGCCGTACAGCACTTTTTTTGTCAGGAGTCAGAGGCCAGGTTCACTGCGTGACTTGACAGGTTCATTTCGAGGAAAACGAAGCATTCCTCGTACGCATTAACGCTACTTTGAGAGCGGCTGAGTTTTACGCCATGGAGGCGATGAAGAACTCTGTCTTACGCTGGAGCGGCCTGGACGTACTGCACTTACGCGGATGGTCCTTTGAGCTTACACTTTATGCTGTATTTTAGCAGAAAAAGCTCTGTTGCACGCTTGATGGCTCTGAAGGCCTCTGTTTACGCTGCTCTGCATCAAGAGGCTGCGTAGATCCTCCCAGCGTATTTTTTATGCTTCTACAAGACCCCCTTCAAAGCTTTTAAATTTCTCGGAATTTGAAACGCTTTGAATGAAGCATGAACGGCCCCTCGTAACTCGAAACGTTTCTGAATGGAGAACTAAAACGGTCGATATGGACTTTATGGCGGATTTATTGGGGACCGCTGTGATCTCTTTTGCCTATAAAAAGGCTGGGGGGTGAACCTGTTCTTACCACATTCCCATCACCATGCAGAGATGATCGCCGGAGTTCGTCGGGTCGACCTGAGGAAGAAGGAGATCATGTTCTTCCAGCATGTAGGGAGCCTAAAAAGACGGCATCTTCGAGCAAATGTCCACTGCAACGATGGATCATGGAAGGATATCTTAGCCTCCCCTGCTCGGGATGATCAGCAACTTTGTATGGCGTTGCCTCCAGAAGAAGGGAAGGGTCGTATTAGACCACACTGCTTGCAAGCGGCGTCTTCTCCTGTTATACTCTCTGGGATAAGAGAGAAGACAAGCTGTAACAGCCGTCTCCCCGGACTGAGTTGGGTTTAATATCTCAACCCAATCCGCCATGGCGCACGGAGCATGGGATCTGCATAATTTATGCGAGCCCCAACTCTGTCGTTTTCTCGCCACTGATCATCTCCTTCGAAGAAGAGGAAGACCCGCACCGATGCGAGAACCCGGTAGAACGGATCCTGGGGGCGATCTTCCGACGACGATGCTGAGGAAGCCCTTTATAGACGGAGCTTCCCTCATATGTAATCATGAAAAATGAAAAGAAAACCCTTGTAGATTGGATTTTCCTCATATGTAATCATGATTTTGATCTTTTAATAAAATCGTCTTGCTTCTTCATATGATCATCTTGCCATATGTTGCTGTAAAGTCTGAATATGTGTAGCTTCGACACGTCTGAATCTTTACGCCGACTCTGTAGAAAGAGTGCTAGGTCCTGTCCTTTACGCATAGCGAATAGTCCATAGAACACTGTAGAGCATTTTGAACATTTAGAACTGTCCTGTTGCTGAGGAACCGCGTAGAGCTCTGAACTTCTGATAAACATAATTTTTGTTCAGACTTCGTCTTCAAGAATGACTTCCTGAAAAATCCCTTGGAACAGGGTCGAGAAATGGCTGTCTAACTGAGTTGCCATCTTTTGATAGACGAGATATTCAGACTGGAGTCTGGATGAACCTCCAATTTTGGACCCGAGAAGAGTAATTTCTCAATGTTTGAACTCTGTATGCTTCGGGTACTTGGGATGCTTTGGGTCAAGAACGAGTATCTTCTGTGTGAACTCTTTGTAATTGACCGCTTTGGGGACTGTTTCTAATATGCAGAAAGTCGTGGAGCGCGAAATCATCAGTCTGTAACCTCTGGGCGTAAAACACCATCGAGCGCGGAATCGTAGACTTGTGGTTCCTGAGCGTGAAGTCGTAGGTTTGTTGCCTCTCGAGCATAAAATCTACCGAGCACAAAGGCATCCGGGCATAAAACCATAGACTTATAGCTGTCGAATGTAAAGCTGTAGATTCGTAGCCGTCGAGCGTAGAAAGCTCCTTTAGCATAGGACTGGAGATCTGTAGCTTTGTGAGCGTAGAACACCATCGAGCGTGAAATCATAGACTTGTGGTTTCTGAGCGTGAAGTCGTAGGTTTGTTGCCTCTCGAGCATAAAAGCTACCGAGCACAAAGGCATCCGGACATAAAACCATAGACTTATAGCTATCGAACGTAAAGTTGTAGATTCATAGCCGTCGAGCGTAGAAAGCTCCTTTAGCGTAGAATTGTTTGATTTGTAGCTCCTGAAAAAAAGTTTCTTCGAGCGTGAAGTTTGCGGATCTGTTGCCTCTGAGCGTAAACTGAGCGCCACCGAGCGTGAGATCGACGATTTGTTATCTGCTGAGCGTAAAGTCGTAGGTTTGTGGCCTCTCGAGCATAAAAGCTACCGAGCACAAAGGCATTCGGGCGTAAAACTATAGACTTGTAGCTTGCGAGCGTAAAAAATTGTAGATCCGTTGCTGTCGAGCGTAGAAAGCTCTTTTAGCGTAGAACCCGCTGAACCGTTTTGCACGAAAAAACTTTTCGAATTCGCTGACTGTCCGTCTTCCAAGGGTAGTGGGCTGACGTAGCATCCAATCATAACCAATTCGCGAGATTTGGTTAGGATCTCGAGGAGTTCGTCCGAGGATTCGAGGAGTCGACCCAGACTATATATACCCCAAGTTTTTGAGAGAAAAACTTTTTATCTGTCTTCTGCGAAAGAGAGCTTTCGACTGTTCGAATTTTTCTTCGTTCCTTCTCCGAGCACTTCGAGTCTTTCAGAAATGGCACTGAAACAAACCCCCTCCGCTAAGGGAAAGAGCATTGGTTCTTCCTCTCATTCTCCTGTCCCAGCGAGGGAGTCTCTGGTCGGGCAAGGCGAGCTTCCCTCCGAGCAAAGTATCCCGCCGACGAGTAGTGCACCCGGCCTTAGAGGTAGAGCCTTTGGGGTGACAAAAAACGACGAAAAATCCTTCGCACACGTTAAACGTGACCGCGCTAGGTCATCTTCTGTGTTGATAGCCTCTTTGGAGAAAGATGATGCACGGAGGCATTTTTATCTTTTACGCCTACATTTCTAATGTGCCAGCGTAAAGACTCCATATTTTCGTAGCCCTGAGCGTAAAAGCTCTGGCTACCGAAAGTTGGCGTATATCGTAAAATTTGAGTTTTACGCTTGTGGAGGGGACTTCCGGCGTAAAATAACCAAATGGTTACGATCCAGCGTAGAGCACAGACTGTCGTTTCCTTGGTCTGTACGTTTGTGAAAGATTTGTAATGACATATTTCCCTTGCACTTTTGCAGTTGATCTGGGCGAGTCTCCACTGGCCAAGGTGATGGGCTCCGCTGCTGGGATGCTGCACTCGAACTACCTGGAGGATCTGTCCCACGTGGCATTTTCCATCTCCGGACCCCAGTATCCTGAGGGAAGGGGGTTTCTGATATCTGTTCAGGGCAAGCGGACGCTGCTGAGCCTGATTAATGGCGAGCCCCTGACCTACGTAGACGGGGAGCAGTACATAAAGCCGGCTTTCCTCTTTGGGGACATGATTGACAAACAGTCCCAGACGAGGCCCAAGAGGGAGCCCTGGGTTTTCTCTGCCGAGAATTTGGTTTTGTATTTGCCAACGATGCCGAGGGATTATCCCATCTCGGCCTTCTTCCATGCGACGCATCCCAGGAAGATGTCGTGGATGCTGACTCCTGATCTTCATGGTAAGCCGGGGAAGATCTTTCATCTCAAAGGAGCTGACCGGAAGTCGTTTGTCAGTCGCCCTTCCGGCTTTATGACATTGTTCCGGGGACTGTGCCCGGGTAGTGTCCCGAGTGAAGACAGCTCGGTGATCCAGCCGGTCCAATTGCCGACCTTCTACAACGACTTCATGGAACGGGACAGGGTATATCCCAAGGAGAATCCTCGATGTAATGGGTGGATCGCCCCAACAAACTCCCAATGGACATGCCTAGTGGGCTGGGCCTTGAAGCACTTCCGGAGAGAGCTGGAGGTCATTGGGCTATATGCCGCTGTGAGTGCGATGAGCGTCGGGTTGCCTCCGAACCCTAACTTATTCCTGGCGCTGATGGAGAGGTACATTCCGCTCACTGGGACCTTTGCCACTCCACTGGGGGAGTTAGGATTGGCACTCCATGAGATGGCAGTTGTCTCGAGACTGCCGATGGAGGATACCCCCTATGAAGAGTATGTTCCCACTAATCGGGAGTTGGAGGATTTGGACCCTCGGGTGGCAGAAGTATATCAGTAGCTGATGTGTCAATACTTCGCGTGCACCGCTTTTTATAACGAGCCTTCTAATTTGGCTCATACCACCAAGTGGATGTCCTACCTCTTCTTTCACCGAGCTAGGGTTGCCAAGTTGGAGAAAGCCTCGGGGGGCAAAAATGAGCCCGTGAATTGTTTGGGCGTGCTTAGCGCCCAGGTTGTCGAGGGTCTTATGGAGGAGGCTGCAGCTCCAGATCAGATCCTCGTCGAGGGGGTAGGAAAGTACCCCGAAGGCACTAAGGCCTGTAGTTACTTGAGGCGTTGTCGCCGGCCTCTGTCTAAGGAAGCCCAGTTGGCTGGTTTCCTCTCCATATGGCTGCGTCGAGTAGTAGTGCCCGGCACAGCGTCCGCGGACCGTATTCACCAGAACATCCTGTGGCCGGCAGTGCGCCTGGTGTTCAGGGCAAGACTGGGCTTGCTTCCCGCCATGGTGTGCCGTATACAGGCTGGCTTGAGAGCCATAACTGATGGGTTGCTCGTCGACGAAGCTCGGCGTGAGAGTTTTCCCAGGGTGGAGTTACCATACCTATACTTGATGGGATGGTTAATTCTCCATAATCCTCGGATAATATCTCCTGGCTTCGGTAGCAGCTCGGGGGGTATATTCTTGCTGAATTATAAGGATTCCTCCTGGAATGTGAACACAGTCTTAGACTGTCGGCTGGTGTTGAACCTCAGCCACGGCTGGAAGATCCTCTGCATTGTCCCTTCCGTTCATCGCAATCAATCAGGGGTGCGGCTTAAGGATTCAGGTGGAGAGAAGACCGACCTTTCCCCGGAAGCTTTTAACTGGTTGGTATATATTAGACCCTCCCATCTGCTGTATAGGAGCGAAGACCATTGTTTCTTCGAGCCCTACTTGCCTAGTCGGTTTGCCCGGCAGTTTGGGTACGATCAGTTGCACGTGGGCAATGCAGTCACCAGCTTTAGGTCCAGGGGCGGACTCATTGATGGAGCCAGAGGGTGGCGGTATTTTCTCATGGGTTGTACGGGGGCAATCTTTATCGTGCTGGTCGTTACAACCTCCACGGAGCTCCGCATTCTCCATTCTTACGCCCAGTTCTATGTGGCGACTAACACATTCCATCGTGATTTTGACACGCGTGGAAGCTTCAGGGTGCCTTCTCCCAAGCCTGGGGGCAGAGTTGACGTCCCCTCGGTTTCCTCGGACGAGGGCGAGGAGTCTGGTACTCCGGATGAGCCTCTGGTATCGGTGCCGAGGTGCGAAGTGCCTCTGCCTGCGGGGGCTTTGGTAGTCTCTTCTGGGAAGCGATGGGCTTCTGCTCCGAAGGAAGTTTCTCTTCGTAAGAGGAGGAAAGAGGTGGTTGCTCGTCCTCTCCGCATTCTTGGTGTTGAGGCTCCCGGGAATGAGCCTGCCTTTCCCCATATCAGGGATAATTCTTTGGCTGGAGGTTCCTCGCCTTTTAGAGAGGGACCTTCTACAGTTCCGGCCGGCGGCGCCGAAGAATCCTCGCTAGAGGTCGCTGTCGTGGCTGCTGCTCCAGGTAGCGGAGCGAGGTTGCCTGTGTGGCCGAGGCAGATGGGAGAATCTTTCCCGAGGTCAGCAGCGGGAAAAACTCCCGTCGTGTCAGCGAGCACGTCTGGCGAGATTCTAGCTGATGAACCTCGACCGCGTCTCGGTGGAGGCTTGACGGAACTCTTGGTGATGTCGGTCGGCCCACCTCCTTCTCCAGGTATGACGGTCCGCATTGCATCATTAAGGCGTGGTTTAGCTACCTCGGGTGCGGATGCGTCGTATATGCCGTTGGCTCCGGGTAAATGTCGTCTTTATGTCTCCTTTTAGAAAGATTATCATCATACTGATATTAACTTTCTTGTCCTCTTTTCAGGGGATAGCGCCCACGGGGAGTATAGCGTTGAAACGAATTCTGGCTCCGCTCGGGCTTCTGACGATGATACAGAGGCGTCCGACTTCGATGAGGAAGTGGCTTCGGGGGCCAGTACGCCTGGAGTAGTTTCGTCACCTCAAGAGGAGGATGAACCCGTCGTCGTGACCTTGCCTCTTGTGAGTGTGGCGATGACTTCGACCGCCGTTGCCGCACCTTCTTCGGTCGCGCCATGCGTCGATGCGACGCCTGTGGCCACCTCGTCTGCAATTATCCCTGGAGAGGGACTTGCTGATATTGCGGCCGCTCCCGGCGCCCAGTCGGATCTAGTTGCGTTGACCGAGCAATATACCAGCCTCTTCTACACCGGTTTGAAAATGATGATATCAATGGTGTTAGCGAAGAGTCTAGATTTCGAGCGCCTGAAGAAGACTTCTCTTGCTTCGATCGGGGTCATCAGGGAGCTCAGCGATTCTGGGGTAGCCGACGCCCTGGAGGCGGTGGTTAATGGGTTAGAGCAACCCATTACTGAATACTCGCAGCTGACTCGGGGCAGCCTCGATGCTGATGTCCAGGCTCGGTTCGACCTCATGACTGCGCGGCTTGCTACAAAGCTGGAAGGCCTAGACAACTCCATCCAGAAGCATAAGCTGGAGATGGATAGGAGAAAAGCTGTTGTGGAAGAGGCTCTTGCTGTTGAGACGCAGTGTCGATCCGAGCATGAAGGGAATGCGGCGAGGGTCTCCAAGCTGAAGGAAAAACTCGCTCGGGCAGAGGAGTGGGCTTCTCAGTCGCTGGCGGGTCTAGAGGTAGCAGCTGGTCATCTGAGCGCAGCGCGACAGGATTTGGACCGTACAGAAGCTGCTCGTGCGGGCTGTCTTCGGGCGAAGGCCGATCTGACCCTTACGAACACTCCCGAGGCACGGCTGGAGCAGGCTCGCGCCGACGCCTTGGCTCTTAGGAATGAGAGGATAGCTGCACTGGAGCGGCTGATTCGCCATCTGACTACTCCGCCATTATGATGTATCTTTTCCCTTTTTGCTTGCCTAGATGTAATTCTGCCTCCCTTTTGGGAATAAATAAAGGCGACTCCTTTCTGACTTTTGTGGACCCGTCATTTCGGAATATAAATGACAGTTTTTAGGCGAAAGTAATATCAGAGGTAGTATGGACATGATAAACTCTCGATAACCTTTTAGCGGGACATCTATTCAGAGGCCTTACGGACATGATAGAGTGTAACCCAACTAATTGCGTTCTGGAAGTAGTTTTGTCAGAATCGAGATCCTCGCTATATTCCACTCGAGCGGGGGAGATTAAGCATAGTACCTCTTCAGGAATTTACCGTTGATAGGAGCCATTAACAGGTCTCCGTTAGGCTGGGCTAACCTGTAAGTGCCATTCGAGAACGTTGTCTCGATCACATAAGGGCCTTCCCACTTGGGCTGGAATTTGCCTTTACTTCTGTGAGTAAGAATCATCGGCCTTCTTACGGCTAGAACTAGCTCCCCGACTTTGAACACCCTTTCCTTCACTTTATGATTGAAAGCTCTGGAAATGCGTGCTTGGTAGAGCGCGATGCGCTGTTGAGCTTGGAGGCATTTCTCGTCTAATCCTTCCAGCTCTTGGAGCCTTAACAGGTCATTCTTTTCTCGAGTCAGCTCATTAGTTACGGCTATCCTGAGCTACGGGATCTGGATTTCAATGGGGAGAACCGCTTCACTCCCGTAGACCAGCGAGAACGGGGTGCAGCCTGTCGGCGTCCGTACTGTTGTGCGGTATATCCAGAGACATTCGCCCAGCTTCTCGTTCTAGTCTCTTTTGTTTGAAAAGACGAATTTCTTCAAGAGTTTGATAATGGTTTTGTTGAAAGCTTCCGCCAAACCATTAGCAGCTGGGTAGTATACCGTAGAGGCAATATTGCGTATTCAATTTTTATCGCAAAACCGATGAAACGCTTGGCTGATGAACTAAGGCCTATTGTTGTAAATTATCCTCTGGGGTACCCCGAAGCGATAAATGACGTGATGCTTGATGAAGCTGATCACATTAGATGCCTTTACCTCAGCGAGAGGGATTGCCTCTGCCCATTTGGAGAAGTAATCCGTGATGGCCAGTATGAACTGGTGACCCCTGGAAGAAGACGGGTGAATAGGACCGATGATATCCATACCCCATGCTTCGAAAGGCCAGGATGCGACCATGGGATATAGATGTTCGGACAGTTGATGTATGAAGTCTGCATGAACCTGACAGGCTCTGCAATATCTTGCATACCGTATTGCATCTGCGATCATAGTAGGCCAGTAATAGCCCATTCTCCTGATGCGATCCTGTAGCTTAGGACCGGGTTGATGCGCTCCTCACACGCCGTCGTGAGCTTCACGGATAATCTGCTGTGCTTCATCGCTAGAGAGGCATCTCAATAGTAATCCGTCGTAGGTCCGGCGATATAGGCTTTGTGAAGATGGATCAAAGTAGAAGCGTAGTGATCGTCTTTTGACGGATACTGCTTCTTTGGGGTCCTCCGGCAAGATTCCGTATGCCACGAAATCTATAAAGGGACTTATCCAATCTCTCGTAGGAGGATCGGTGTTGACAGCGTAGCTGCATTCTATGTGACAGCTGTTCTTCACACAGAACAAGTCTCTGCTAAGAAGGATTACCGAATCCTGCCTTCTTAAGGGAGTAGCTAAATCTGCCGCTAGACTGGCTAGGGCATCAGCTTCCAGATTCTGAGATCGAGGTACATGCTCTAGGAAGAACTCCTTGAATGTCATGGCTATCTCGACTGTCGCTTGGTGATAGGGGATGAGGTCTGGATTCCGGACTTCATATATTCCCCTGACTTGATTGACGATAAGCAGAGAATCACCGAAAGCTTCCAGGGACTCTACCCCCAGCTCTTTAGCAACTTGGAGCCCTATTAGTAGAGCATTGTACTCCGCCATATTGTTAGAGCAGGGCTCGCTAAGAGAATATGCTCGGTAGATGACGAGCTGATCAGGGGCGACCAGGACGACTCCTACTCCCGAAACGATGTTTCCCTTAGGACCGGTTCTGGAGGCGCCGTCGAAGAACAGTTGCCATGCGTCACCTTTCATTGCGGAATTACATTCTGCAACTTCGTCGGGAATGTCTTCGTATAATTTGGAGGCCTCCGGGATCGGGTGAGCAGCTAGGAAGTTGGCCAGCGCTTGGCCTTTGATGGACTTCTGCGGTACGTATACCATGTCATATGGTGTTAACAGCATCGCCCAAGTTGCGAGTCAGGAATTAAGAACGCTCGGCTTGCTCATTAGTACTCGAAGAGGGTTAATCCTGGAGATGATGTGGATAGTCTGGCCGGTGACGTAGTATCGCGTCTTTTGGATAGCGAACATCAGAGCCAAGCATTCTTTCTCCACTGGGTTGTACCGTTGTTCGGCTCTGACCATCATCCTGCTGAGGTAGTAGATAGCCTGTTCATGCCCTATATCGTTCTTCTGTGCGAGAAGAGCTCCTAGCGAATGATCCATTGCTCGGACGTACAGCAAGAACGGTTTTCCCATAACGGGAGGCACCAGAACTGGTGGACTGGTAAGGTAGCGTTTGATATCTCCGAACGCTTGCTGGCAGGTTTCGTCCCATACGAAGGATACACCTTTCTTCATGAGATGAGAGAAGGGCTGACATCTCCCCGAGAGGTTGGATATGAATCGCCGGATGTAAGCCAGATGTCCTTGAAATCCCCTGAGTTCCCTCAGATTACGGGGCGGTCGCATTTCCACGATTGCCTGGACTTTATCAGGGTCCACTTGGATATCTTTGGTAAAAATGATAAATCCCAGGAATTTGCCACTAGATACACCCAGAAAGGACTTCGTAGAGTTCATCTTGAGTTGATGTTGGCGCATTAACTCGAATACCGTCCTCAGGTCTTGAATGTGATCACCTTTGAGGTGGCTCTTGACGGCTATGTCGTCCACGTAATATTCCACTATTTTGCGTAAATGCTCATGGAATATGTTACTCATAGCTCGTTGGTATGTAGCCCCGACATTCTTCAATCCGAAGGGCATGACCGTGTAGCAATATACTTCCAATGGTGTCTGGAAGGCGGTGTGCTTTTCGTCTTTAGGATGCATCTTGATCTGATTGTACCCTGAGAACCCGTCCATGAAAGACATGCGTTCAAAGCCGCAGGTGTTGTCGATCATGATGTCCGTGATGGGAAGAGGGAATTTATCCTTGGGGCAGGCCGCATTCAGATCTCGGTAATTGATGCAGATACGTACCTTTCCATTTTTCTTCATGACTGAGACAACATTGGCGACCCAGTCGGGATGTTGTTCTTCCCGGATAAAACCGCAGGCTATCAACTTCTTGACTTCAGCTTCGATGGCGTCCATCATATCTGGGCGGAACCGGCGTTGGTGCTTCTTTACTGGCTTCGAATCGGTCAATATATTGAGCTTGTGAGTAGCTACTTTCGGGTCCAGGCCTGGCATGTCTTCATAATTCCATGCAAAGATGTCGATGTATTCCTTTATCAGCTGTATAACTTCTTCCCTTTCAGCTGGGGGAAGGTTGTTACTGATAAATATTGGCTTCGGCGAAAGATTACCCCCAACATCGATCTGGATAACTTCGTCTTTGGTGGGAGGTTCTCTTTGCTTGAAGCGGAATTCCCACCGTGTATCCATTTGCTGAGCCCAAGAGTCATTCTCAAACGGCTCCAAATCCTGCTCATCTGCTCCTGAGGGATCTGTCACCACCATATTTACTGATAGTGTTTGTTCAAGAGCATCAGGTGAATCGGGGGGCGACGAGCCGTTCTGGGAGGAGGAAGAGATGTCCTCGTCTGACTTAGAAGTTGCAAGGGCGGTGGCATATCCTAATCCGAAATGGGTCTGTTGATAGCGGGTGTTGTCGCGCGGCGGCGTTCGTCTGCCTCTTCCGTAGTTGAGGCCTGGCTTCCGCTTTAAGTCGTAGCCCATGTTTTGCATGATCTTCAGCGCTTGAGGGCTGTATCGGTGAACCTGCATTCTCCCAGTATCGTTGTCGAAAGGATCTTCCTGGGCAGTCGGTTGATTGCGCATGAGGCCGAAGACTATCGAACGCTGGCTGCTGCAGGTAGGCGGGACGATGAAGATAGAATCCTCGTGTGGCCCATATGTAGTGACGACGTTGGACGATGACGCCACTTCCCAGACATACGGACGGTAGGAGTTTATAGCTTCCAAGAATTTTTGTGCTATTGGTTCTACTTCGTCATGGGGAGTGGATTCCTGTTTCGGAATTTGAGCACCGATGTACCGGAAAAGAGGATGTTTATTATCATCTGGAACCCCGTTCCTGGTTGCGCTTACATCAGTCGGCTGCCTGTTGTGCCGAAGGTTGATGGCCAAGGGTGGAGGCTTCCGGTTCAAAGTGATTACCAGAGGATCACTCCCTTTTCCTGACTTGGTCTTGTTAAGGTGGATAGCCATAGGCTCTATGGTTCTTGGACGAGTGGTTCGTCCTTTCACTTTGATCGACAGCGGCAGTATGGTAGAGGGCTCTTCTGGCTCTTGGACGAGTGGTCCGTCTTTGGCCTCGCCTGGCGCTTCTTTCGTGTGGTCTTGGGAGTATAATACGGCATCGGAATAGTAGGATTCTATTCCTTTAAACGGGTTTAGGTCAGCCACCTCCGTTTGTACGGTTCCTTGTGCGTCTATATATTTAAGGCATTGATGTAGGGTTGAAGGAACGATATTATGGTCGTGGATCCACGGTCTTCCCAGCAAAATATTGTAGGATACCTCTGAATCGATGACGTAACATGTGGCCACCGATCTAAGTTTGCCGATCTGGATTCTCAAGCGGATCTTCCCCAATGGCTTACTTCTTCCAGCGTTGAAATCCACGATTGTAGTGGTAGTGTAAGCCAGTTCGCTGGTAGGAATTCTTAGCGGCCTGAGCAGACTGTGAGGGATGATGCTGATCGACGACCCCGGATCTATGTGAATCCGGTCGACCTCCATGGAACCGACGTACCCGGTATAATAGAGGGGCCTGTCATGTCTGTTATGTTTTAACAGCATGTCGTCTTGAGTGAAAGTGATATTTGGGACCACCTCCATCACGCTGTGGCACTGAGGACACGCCACTGGCTCTTCGTCGGGGGACCTGAGCTGGGTCAAGTATACCTCCGCCTGCATCAGTGCTTCACTCAGGGCTAGACGAGTGTCTGGGGAGAGCCTGAGTAGTTCAAAGATGGACAACCTGGCCGGCGTATTGGCTAGTTGGGCCAGGATGTCAAATTCGTACGGCTTCTCTAAACCTTTGCTTGGAATATTTTTCACAGGTTTATCAAAGCGTACTTCTCTCTGCTTTCCCTTTTCCGCCAGAGTAGGTTTCGCAGGGCTGATGTTTTGCATGGCGGGACCTTATTCTGAAGGTTTGGCGGCTGGAGCGTCAGCCGGCACGCCTTCCTGACCTGCTCCGTTGTCGTTGAGGTAGGCCTTCCCCGAACGGGTTGCGGCAAATACTTCATCTTCGTCCGATGCAGAAGAAGTTGCGACCATGTGGCATGGTCTGTATTTGGGGCTCTTCTTGGTCTCTTCCTCGAGCTCTGACACCAAATCTGGATGAACCCACGTGATTTTGCCCTGCCGGGTGGTCAGGGGTACTAGGTCTTGATTTTGATCTCTAGAGGGAGGGAGATTGACGATGTCCATCGTAGCTCGGGAAATGGGCGTGACACCGTTCATGACCTCTTGGGAAGGCAGATCGCCGAATCGTAGAGAGATTATGTTGGCCGTGACCGTCTTCTCGGTGTTGTGCAGAGTGATGGCCTTGGCCTCGATCAACCCCTGGATCCTCCTCTTCATATGTAACACGCTTTTGTTGGGTGGTGTACGTATCTGTGGAAGATGCAGTATTTGGGGTCGTCAGTACTGCCGGCTTCTTGGGGCCGCCTTAGCTCTGGAAGGGTGATCTTGCCGCTTTTGACGAGACATTTGAATATACTAGGGATATCGTCGTCATCAAAAGAGTAGACTTCGACGGGCCTGGAAGTCCCGGGCTTCGTCTGCGTGGTCGCCGCCGTCTTTTGTCTAGACGTATTGACTGTCAGAGCTTCTTTTCTCTTGGAGCTGCGAGGATGGTCGCTGCTGGGAGATAACCTTTTGCCTCTATCGGAGGCGGAGATCATGATGCCATTATCGTGCGCCTTGCGACTGTTGTCTTCGGCGGCCACTGCCGAGACGATGAACGAAGGCCACTCATGGAACTGATATGGTCCTGTAAACACCGAGACTACAGGAAGGAGATTTTTCCTGCAAATGTCTACTAACGCCGAGTCCGGAACTCCTGGAGGCATTTATAAGGTGGCCTGACGAAAATGTTCGACGAAGGTGCGAACGTCCTCCTTTTTCCTTTGTTTGACTTTGATGAGAGAGGACATAGACATGTCCATCCCACCCTCGTAGAATCGCGTGAAGAATAAAGCTTTGAAGTCTTCGAAGGAAGTAATGCAGTTGTCTGCCAAGCTACGGTACCACTGATAGGCTACTCCTGAGAGGCAGCCTTTGAACACCCGAGTGAGGAGGGCGTCGTTCCCTTGTAGCAACACCGTCATCATACTGAAATAGTTCATGTATTGACTGGGCGATGTTTTTCCTTCGAACAGAGCCATAGTCTGGGGCTTGTACTTCGGAGGAAAATGGACTTCTTCCCAGATAGCTGGGTAGGGTTGGTTGATTCCCAGTTTCTTGAGCTGATCTTTGTGCTTCAAGGCGTCGAACTGGGCTTTCAATTCCCGTACCGCCTGCATCGGATTTTTGGTCGGAAGCGGGGCTACGGAGTGGTGCGGAGTTGGTTGTATCGTAACTCCAGTGGGAGGTAAGGTATTCCCTGAGTGAGGAAGCGGAGGAACTGCTGACTCTTGATCTAGCGTGTCACGCCCCGATCTCCCGCAGGCAATCGACCGTTCCCGCTAGGCGGGAATCACCCTCGCCAGCGCTCCCGCGGAACGATCGTTTAACCCATCCGGGCGTGATGCCGCACGAGCGTGATCCACGCCCGTGCAAGGCCATGGTTCATTGGCTGGCGGCAAGAGTTCTAAGCCACAGAGTCGCACAGATTGTCCGAGTGCAGCGGAGTCATGAACGCATAGGCGATCGATTACAGGTTCACTGAGTCGACAATATAGCGGAAGCATCGAAACAAGTAAAGTAATCTCTTTATTGATATGAACAAGTGTTACAGGCGGCGTATGGCCGAGATTACAAGTCGCTCAAGCCTCTCTCTCTGAAACAGTAAAAGCGTGCCAAGTGGCTACAACTGTGGAATGATTTGTACAGGCGATGGTCAGGCGATGTTCACAACTTATGTCTTGTATAAGCGCTTCAGTCCCAGACGCACCGTTGCAAGGCTTCAGAGGGAACTCCTGGCCTTAGCACGCACGAAGGAGGCGTCCGTACCGCACGAGGTTCTCCCGCACCCTGCATATCAAACTGGTGGAATATCAGTACATTGAATGCACTGGTGGGGAAGCTACTCGCCCGCTCGACAAATCCAAACACGTAATACAGGTTCCGTGCACAACTATTAAGTTGTCTTTCTAGTTGCCTTAGGATCAGTTTCATGCAAGCATTGAATAGCTTATCGTGTCGGGCAGTGCGTCGTGCGATGTTTGAGGAAACACGGCGAGACTTACCAACTTACCATTTCTCCTTCCCTGTCCAAGGCAAACATGGTTAATTCAAGCACGGGCAAGCATAAACATTCAGGAGGCATAGCATATGCAAACAGGAGGGTTCTTATAACATGATCGTTCAGGTGTTAAGTTATTCATTGATGCTATGCAATAACTCGCACGCGGATAGCCGCTAAGCGAGGATGACTTGTTATCTTTTGTTTCACAGGCAAGCACGCAACAGGTTAAATACACACGATAAACACACGATGCATTGCAAGCCATATTCACACGATGATCACACGAGGCATTGCAAGCATATACACACGATGATCACTGGCTGATGCCATAATGGACTAGTCAAGGACGTGAATAACATGCAACGAGAAAACACGAGGAGCTCATAAAACACGATGCGTTGCAAGTTACCCAGTCCGTACACGATTGACTATAAACACGAAGTCTGCCCGGATCGGATCGGTGCCAGTGCCCCAGCACCGTCCGCAGAACTTATATCCTTGTGCACAAGTTGTCCATGATCGAACACGATTGTTAATTTACACACGAGCACACGAGATTCATTTAGCTATTGGATATGCACAGTCTCCTGGGCTGCTGTAAGCCCGCACACGAGGGAGACTTGCAGGGAGATCCAAATGCCTGAATGAGTCTTGCCACAGGAACATGATTCTTTTACTTGGCATGATACAGTCCCCTGGATCGGGAACTGCCTTGGTGACCTAACGGTCCCGAATACTTGTGGGTTCATTCAGGCACGGAACGACTACGTAGTAGTCTCCCGGGGTTTGGATGAAAATACGGTAACATTCAAGCAGACAAGCATGCGTTTCTAAGGAACATAAGCAGGCACCTTGCTCGGGCCCGAAGGTAGTCCGAGAGATGAAACCGTTAAGGGACTTAGCATGCGAGGGTCTGAATATAAGCAGTATTTCCTTTTTCCATGTTCTAGCAAGCAATATGAGTTGGGATTATTCCCTTAGCTAGGTGCGTTGGATTTATTAGCATGCAGGGGTGATTCACCTAGCGACTAGCATAACATTCCAGATTTTATGTGTGCTGGCTAAGCAAAGACAAGTTCACCGTAGCCACCCACCTTAGCGATGATTCGCCTCGGTAGAGCGATACGTCTGAGCGAGCCTCTGAAAGTCCAAGCCAGATTCCTGTAGGGACAAGTCTGGATATCCTTTGCTTCTTGATCGAGGCAAAGCCGGTCGGGACAGTTGCACTTTTGCCGATTGAGTCGGCAGTCCGTTAGAACGGAACGGGGTGTTACATCCTACCCAACTTAGAAAAAGTCTCGTCCTCGAGACTTACTAAGGACAAGCAGTAATCTAGGGTTGAGGCAATCCTAGACAAGTCGTTTGTACTTGTTTATTTGGATCTTTACTTGCACAAGCTTCAAAATCAGCATATCGCTTAGACTGGATCGTGCGCACTTTCGAAGGGCCCCTCTAGCGTGAACACGTCAACCAGCTTAGTGATAGCGAAGTCTCAGCACTCGAGTTCACCTTTTCTTAAGTCTTGGATGGTGCACTAGTTCAAGGCGTCCCTCGAATAGATGCATTCAACCAAACTTAGAGTTAGTGAAATCTCGGACAAGCTACTAGCGATACTCTCAAGGGTTCGCACAGGTTGGCACAAAGGCCACTCGCAGCATACAACCAGACAAGCAAGCATATCATTCAAAACATATTTTGAAAGTATTTAGACTTATTGTTGGAACATCCCATCGAGGCATTGAGAGAGAGCGTGCACATAACCCACGAACGAGCTTTCGAAACAGAGATATCGAATCGAAGTCCAAAGGCGTAGAAGCCAGGCTCTGATACCATTCTGTCACGCCCCGATCTCCCGCAGACAATCGGCCGTTCCCGCTAGGCGGGAATCACCCTCGCCAACGCTCCCGCGGAACGATCGTTTAACCCATCCGGGCGTGATGCCACACGAGCGTGATCCACGCCCGTGCAAGGCCATGGTTCATTGGCTGGCGGCAAGAGTTCTAAGCCACAGAGTCGCACAGATTGTCCGAGTGTAGCGGAGTCATGAACGCATAGGCGATCGGTTACAGGTTCACTGAGTCGACAATATAGCGGAAGCATCGAAACAAGTAAAGTAATCTCTTTATTGATATGAACAAGTGTTACAGGTGGCGTATAGCCGAGATTACAAGTCGCTCAAGCCTCTCTCTCTGAAACAGTAAAAGCGTGCCAAGTGGCTACAACTGTGGAATGATTTGTACAGGCGATGGTCAGGCGATGTTCACAACTTATGTCTTGTATAAGCGCTTCAGTCCCAGACGCACCGTTGCAAGGCTTCAGAGGGAACTCCTGGCCTTAGCACGCACGAAGGAGGCGTCCGCACCGCACGAGGTTCTCCCGCACCCTGCATATCAAACTGGTGGATTATCAGTACATTGAATGTACTGGTGGGGAAGCTACTCGCCCGCTCGACAAATCCAAACATGTAATACAGGTTCCGTGCACAACTATTAAGTTGTCTTTCTAGTTGCCTTAGGATCAGTTTCATGCAAGCATTGAATAGCTTATCGTGTCGGGCAGTGCGCCGTGCGATGTTTGAGAAAATACGGCGAGACTTACCAACTTACCATTTCTCCTTCCCTGTCCAAGGCAAACATGGTTAATTCAAGCATGGGCAAGCATAAACATTCAGGAGGCATAGCATATGCAAACAGGAGGGTTCTTATAACATGATCGTTCAGGTGTTAAGTTATTCATTGATGCTATGCAATGACTCGCACGCGGATAGCCGCTAAGCGAGGATGACTTGTTATCTTTTGTTTCACAGGCAAGCATGCAACAGGTTAAATACACACGATAAACACACGATGCATTGCAAGCCATATTCACACGATGATCACACGAGGCATTGCAAGCATATACACACGATGATCACTGGCTGATGCCATAATGGACTAGTCAAGGACGTGAATAACATGCAACGAGAAAATACGAGGAGCTCATAAAACACGATGCGTTGCAAGTTACCCAGTCCGCACACGATTGACTATAAACACGAAGTCTGCCCGGATCGGATCGGTGCCAGTGCCCCAGCACCGTCCGCAGAACTTATATCCTTGTGCACAAGTTGTCCATGATCGAACACGATTGTTAATTTACACACGAGCACACGAGATTCATTTAGCTATTGGATATGCACAGTCTCCTGGGCTGCTGTAAGCCCGCACACGAGGGAGACTTGCAGGAAGATCCAAATGCCTGAATGAGTCTTGCCACAGGAACATGATTCTTTTACTTGGCATGATACAGTCCCCTGGATCGGGAACTGCCTTGGTGACCTAACGGTCCCGAATACTTGCGGGTTCATTCAGGCACGGAACGACTACGTAGTAGTCTCCCGGGGTTTGGATGAAAACACGGTAACATTCAAGCAGACAAGCATGCGTTTCTAAGGAACATAAGCAGGCACCTTGCTCGGGCCCGAAGGTAGTCCGAGAGATAAAACCGTTAAGGGACTTAGCATGCGAGGGTCTGAATATAAGCAGTATTTCCTTTTTCCATGTTCTAGCAAGCAATATGAGTTGGGATTATTCCCTTAGCTAGGTGCGTTGGATTTATTAGCATGCAGGGGTGATTCACCTAGCGACTAGCATAACATTCCAGATTTTATGTGTGCTGGCTAAGCAAAGACAAGTTCACCATAGCCACCCACCTTAGCGATGATTCGCCTCGGTAGAGCGATACGTCTGAGCGAGCCTCTGAAAGTCCAAGCCGGATTCCTGTAGGAACAAGTCTGGATATCCTTTGCTTCTTGATCGAGGCAAAGCCGGTCGGGACAGTTGCACTTTTGCCGATTGAATCGGCAGTCCGTTAGAACGGAACAGGGTGTTACATAGCGCAGGCTCTTGGCCCGAGTTGGATGGTGGTAAGTCCACCCCCACACGTATCTGAGTTGGCAGGACCGATGCTTGAGCCACGGCAGTGGCGTGTTGAGCTAGCATCATCCGGTGCATGTTCTCCATCGTGGATTGCATTTGTCCCAGAGATGCTTCCAGCATAGTGATGCATTGTTTCGCATTTCCTGACGGTGAAGCTTCCTCGTGTTCGTCTTCAATGGCGTAGACTCCCATTTCCCTGGGCGTCCTCGAAGGACAAGTATAGGTCGCTGCAGAAGTCGACTCTATACTCTCAGCATCTGATCTGGGAGATTGGCGACCCCCAGTGTCAGAATCAGATGAGTACGAAGCCGGTTGCTGTGACCTTGCACGGGTGTTTTGGAACACCCCAGCTTCAGTGTTCTTGAGGAGGTCTTCGAATCTTCTTCGGCTCGGAGGCCCTGTGGGATGACGTCTTGAGCTCGGCCCTCCTCTAGGTATGTGAGAAGCCATGTTCACGGACGCATATGCGGGCTCTTCTTCCTGGAAAGACTGAGAGTAGCTCAATCAGTCAAAAACTGGCCATTTTGCCTTAAAACAGCAACAGTCAATCATAATTTTATGACTATTACAACATTGCTCGCTAGGGGGCATAATAGACATGTTGGAAGGTCCCCTCTCCTTACGCTTCTGGATTAAGTATTTGCGCAGGTCAGGGGGAGTAGCAACTTGAGCTTGTTTTACGTCGTTGGACTTTGCCCGGCGTAAATTAGAGATTCGCTCAGAGTGGCGTAAGACTGAAGAGGTCCTCAGCTGGCCGTCGATTTCCCGCGTAATCCGGAGGGTAGACAGATTGCTCCTTCGCTGGCGTAACGGCCGAGGAGTCGAGTGTTCCGCTGCCTGCTTCCCTTCGCGGAAATTATGACGTTCACATGGTTCCTCTTAGAGGTCAGATGTTGTCTGTCCTGGCGCTGAGGCATCACCAGAAGTTTGGTCTGTACCGCGCGTAGCGGGAGACTGGTTCCTACGCGTAGAGCGCAGTGGATACTTCTGGGTTAGCGCTGAGGCTTTGTCCGAAGTTTTGTCTGTACCGCGCGTAGCGGGAGACTGATTTCTGTGCGTAAAGCGCAGTGGGTACTCCTGGGTTAGCGCTGAGGCTTTGCCCGAAGTTTTGTCTTTACCGCGCGTAGCGGGAGACTGATTTCTGCGCGTAAAGCGCAGTGGATACTCCTGGGTTAGCGCTGAGGCTTTGCCCGAAGTTTTGTCTGTACCGCGCGTAGCGGGAGACTGAATTTTATGTGCGGAGCACGGAGGGAGCGATGTTACCACCTCATTGGTCGGAGAGATCGGAGAGTCCACAGGAACGGCGGAGGATGTCTTGGGCATCCACATTTTGCGCAGCTTCCTGTTGTCTCGGACGGAGAGAGAGTGAGAGCTACCCCCAGTCCGAAGCATGTCTTCGTAGGCAGACTGGTCGAATTGGACGACCAGTGTCTTCTTTACGGATCCCACGGATACCGCATCGTGTTGAGCAATTACTTCCTCGTCAGAAGAGAAAGACGTCCCCAGCAGAGTCGCCATCTTGTTTGTGGTATTAAACGAAAGAATAAAAGTGTATTTCAATGACAGGGTTTATACGAGACCCGTGTCCTTTGGTTTACAAACAAACTTGTACAATTCGATCCTAGACGAGGATGCGGGAGTACAATTTATTTAATCTGGGTATAAATTGCTATAGGTGTCTGATCTGCAGTCGATCACTTTAGCCCTTGGACTACACGATGTTGAAGAAGTGCCGTGGAAGACGGGTAGCGGCTTCGAAGGCTGCGAAGGAGGGTGGATGCACGGTGCCAGAGCCGTCGACCCCTACTCTTTGCCTGAGCTCCGGACTCTTCTCTCTCTTTCTCTTTTTTTTACCAATTCTCCGACCTGGTTCGATCTTCCAAATTGTCGACCTTGTTCCCCATTGATAGGGGTCTCTATTTATAGAGTTTTGGTGACAGTGACCACTCCGTCGGTGTAACAACCGAAGAGTGGACAATACAACATCCTTTTACACAACGGTTAAAATAACCAATGCCTGCGCATAAATGACCTTTTGAGTGAGCATGTGACACGTGTCCAACTAAGGGGACAAAATGCGTATATCTGCTGCGAAGATCACGGCGTAGAAGCCACGTAGGTAGGTATCCCTTGTGTAGAAGAGGTTGGCGTAGAAGCCAAATGACTGTCACCCTTGGCGTAGAAGCCAAAATAGGCATAGAAGCCGAACAGGCATAGAAGCCGAACAGGCATAGAAGTCGAATGGTCGTAGAGACTGAGTGGGCGTTTGAAGCCGAATAAGCACAGATCCTGGATGGGCGTAGAAGCCGCTACGTACCATGCCAGAGTATTGATGTGGACGTCTTCGTCGGAATTACGGCTTTCGAAGGTGTAATCAAATCTCTTATAGAGATTTGCCACCATCCTGTGCATTAAATACGGAGACGTATTTTGAAGGTCTGCAGCCCTTCTGTGCATCCGTCGCAGAGACGTGTCTTGAGGAAAACTGTCACCGCTCTGTGCAATTTGACGTAGAGACGTGCCTCGGGCCCTGTACGAAGTGTAGCTTTTGACGTGGCAGGCGGTTTGTCTACTGCGGAGCGTAAAACAGCTCATGTTTGCCTGTGTAAAACAAGGCGGCGTATTCCCTTGTACGCGAAAGAGCGGTTTACGCTGGGGGAACTTTGGTAACCGACGGTTTGGTGATATTTTAACCAAATCCTCTGCATTAAATGCCGAGATCCGCCATCATACTGTGGGCGCGTCCCGAGGGGTCTGCCATCGCTTCCAGCCGTCGTCTGGGTAGCCGTGCAGCACTTTTTTTGTCAGGAGTCAGAGGCCAGGTTCACTGCGTGACTTGACAGGTTCATTTCGGGGAAAACGAAGCGTTCCTCGTACGCATTAACGCTGCTTTGAGAGCGGCTGAGTTTTATGCCATAGAGGCGATGAAGAACTCTGTCTTACGCTGGAGCGGCCTGGACATACTGCACTTACGCGGATGGTCCTTTGAGCTTACACTTCATGCTGTGTTTTAACAAAAAAAGCTCTGTTGCACGCTTGATGGCTCTGAAGGCCTCTATTTACGCTGCTCTGCATCAAGAGGCTGCGTAGATCCTCCCAGCGTATTTTTTATGCTTCTACATCGGGGAGCCGGTAGCAGTGATATTATGTGGTTGTCTAGCTCGTAGTGAGACTAAGACGCCGGCATAATATATATAATCAGTCTGTAGCCTGTGTGACTCTTCTTACCCAATGTAATCATTCGTCTCATGTCCACAACGTCTCATGTCCATGCCACGCAGGATCATAACTAATGCATCCAGTCATATAATATCTAAGCAAAGGAATAAGTCATGAAACCTGTATCCTATACAGAATCACCATGAATATCTCAGGAAAATTCTGTCTCATGAATTGTGTCAAGTGTCCTGGGTATAACGTACTTGATAATGCAAGTACGAGAATATAAAGGGTCTCGCTATCCATGTCTATGTGATATTACACAACTCTGCGTACAGTGTTGGCACCCGACTATTAATCGGACGCTAAGTAAAGTCACTCGGTCCTAGGTCAAAGCATGTACAATAAGTATATATGTAAGCCAAGGAAATAAGTAACAAGAACTGCAAGTTTTGGCAAGGTACACTTGCCTGGGGTTCCGGTTCCAATTGTAGCTCTAACTTCAGGAGAAATTGCAGGGAGTACTCTGGTTGCTGAAACAAATATCACCATCAGATCCAGAAAATATCAATCAGCTAGAAACGCCTGTCCTTGAGTCCAATTTGGACACAAGGGCAAAAATGACATTTTCAGGTCAAGGCGGGGTCCACATGTGGGCCACCTTGCACCGAAAAGTGAGTCAGGGTCAACGGTCTCCAAATTTGTCAAATTTAGTGTCAACAAGTCAGGAACGATGATACGAACCCAACGGAACTTCCAGAATTGGATTCCGATGAGCCGATCACAAAATCGCCCGTCAAGTGGAGCCTATGGGGCCCACGACACACTATTTTGTTAACGTTCTCAGAATCGAACCAAACTTGGGTCACAGGACCAGCGTATTACTACGAGTCCGATGGCGCAAGTTTCGTCTCAATTCGACTTGTGTATACTAAGTTACAGCGAGAACCAGAAAGGTCGGATACGGGGCGGTGTCCGCAGATACGCATTGATTCCGGTGTGCACGTACATCCAAATCAACTTCTGCGAAATCCCGCACGTCCGTATCAACGACACGCACGTATCGGTAAAGACCGCACGCGACCAAGTCATCCCGTTTGGTGGGGCATACTCAGTTCCGGGGTAAAACAGGGCATTGGTTTTCCTATTTTTGGATCGCGGTTCGCGATCACCACAGGACGCGATGCACCGAGCGGGTTGCACGGGCACCGAGGGAGTCACGCAGGGTTCGCGATATAACTGACGAAACGAGAAACAGAGCTACGAGGAGGAAGAAAAGAGTACTTGAATAGGGCTCCGGAAACTGGGGTTTCTTGTGTCCTCGCGTGTCGACATGAGACACTGTGTCCTGACCGTGTCAGCCCTAGGGTTAGGGTTTTGCCGGAGTCGGCTGGGATCGCCTGAGGGTTGCTGGACTGGGCGGCCGTTTGAGGCACTGCTGGCCGAGGGCGGCTCTGGCCGGAGCTGCTGCGGGACACTTCGGGGATGGCGCTGGTGGCTCGGGTGCTGCGAGTCTGTCGAGGAGCTGCGGGGCTCTGGTCGTCAAGGGCGGCGGAGCTAGCGGAGGGGTTCTGACAGCGGCGACCGGGGCTGCGGGGCTGAGGCGGTGGACGGGGGCGAGTACTGGAGGAGACGGCCCTGGTGGAGGCGAGTCTCGGGCAGAGAGATGAAGGCGGGGAGGCGCCGGAACGATCGAGGACGGAGGAGGCAGGGCCGGAGGACGGAGGCGGTGAGAGAAGGAGAGGGTAGGGTTTTTATAGGGTGGAGCGGGAGGCGGTGCGACGACCGGTGAGGGGAGGGGAAGGGCCAGCGTCGCTGGAGCGGGCGGTTGGGGGAGACGACGGTGGGGAGGCGGAGCCGTCGCCAAAAATGGACGGGGAAGAGAAAGGTCGGGGAGGAGAGAGGTTCGACCGGGTTGGGTGAGGGTTCGCGGGTCGGGTCTTAACGGATCCGGCCCGATCCGATAAATGAAGGCGGGTCGGGTCTAGCGGGTTTCGGGTCGCGGGTCTCGACCCGGATCCGACCCGCAGTCTGAGTTTGGGTTGGGTTCAATTGAACCCGGTCTGGTTCAGTTGGTTTATTAAAATAAACCCGGTTTAATTTGGGTTTTAAATTGGTTTAATATTTTAATTAGTTTTTAGGGCTTTAAAAATACTTCCGGGGTCCAATAAATTCCCGGAAAATTACCCTATGTCTAGTTTTTCATTTTACACCATAAAATATTATTTTCATAATATTTTAATATTATTTAATATCATTTAAAAATTCTTTAATAATCAAAATACCTTAGTTTAATTACAGAAAAATCCCAGAAAATTGGAAAAAATTCCAAATTAAAAATTCTTGAAAAAATCAGGGGGTTTACATAGGGACAGGGAGTGCATTGTTTAACGGGGACGGGGATAAAAAATTGAATCCAAATGAGGACGAGGATGGGTATTTGAATATTACTCGGGGACGAGGATAGGTGGTATGGTCCCTGGCCCCAACCCGGCTCGTTGTCATCCATACTTGTCCCTGCAAATATTTCGATAGGCCTACAATCAGATCAATATTAGCATGCAATCTAACTATATGAAGGTCACTGAAACCACAAGTCATCCTGGACCATAGCTTGGTTAGATAGCGATCCTTTCAGTGCAGATAGTGAGACCTACTGAAAGTTTTTGGATCATCTGTGTTAGTACGTCAATACATCTATCCCTTGGTCCTCCTAGGCCAATACGATCCAAATGCCCCGACGATCATTCAAGGAGCAAAAATAAATCTTGTGTATAAGTTGTCAATGACCAAGCAAATGCGTGGACAATTAAATTATAAAACATATTCATGGTACAAAACTAAAAACGATTTTACGATACACTCTTCTTTTCTACTACCACACTTACTCGAGCCATCGCTTACATCATTCTTTCCAGTCCAGGGATTCTACCTTGGCGACCTAATGGTCCCAAAACATGTTTCCATATTTTTTTCTAAAATAACAGTATGATAATCTTCATGTTTACAACAGCAGTACAACATACAATCTGATAAGATAAAATCAGTTATACATTACACAAGTCTATATCAACAGTTTAACTGTAGGACCATGATGGTAACTTTAGAGGAGGGTGAATAGAGTGCAGCAGAATATTCTATCTAATTAAAAATTGATGCACAGTAAAGGTAGCTACCAATTAATAACAATATGACACTACCAGAATAAGTCAAATTAGCGACGTCTGAAAACGTCGCTAAATGGCCTAAAAAGTTGCTAAAATTTTTTAGCAACGTAATTAGCGACATTTTAATGAAGTCGCATTTAAGCTAGTTGCTGACAGGAAAAATGTCGCAAAATATCGCTATAGCGACGTTTTCTAGCGACGTATTTGCGTCGCTAATATTTTTCATATTAGCGACGTTTAGCGACTCAACATCGCTAAATTAGCGACGTGTTTGTGTGTCGCTAAACGTCGCTAAATTTTTTCTGTTTAGCGACGTTTTGTAACACATATAGCAATATTTTATTGACCTAACAAATACTGCCATATCAGCAATTTAGCGACATTCAGCGATATATTTAGCAACGTATTCAGCGACGTATTTAGTGACATTCAGCGACATATTTAGTGACGTATATAAACGTCGCTAAACGACGGTAAATTTTCAGTAAAAAAATAAAAAAGAATATAAAATAGTTTCCAAATCAATCTTCCTGCAGTTTATGAATTCACAATTTATATAAATAGACCCGGAGCAACCCTCCGTTGAATTCTCTGGGTTCGCCGACCCCTTCGATGGAACACTCAATACCGGTAAATTAACATATATTTAATACGAATAAAACAAATACACATACTTATAATAGTTCATAAAAATAGACAGACCCGGAACAACCCTCCGTTGAATTTTCTGGGTACGAAATATCACAAAAGTATATAAAATATCACAGTCACACAATAAACATAAAATAAAAGTATCACAGTCACACAAAAAGTACAATATAAAAGTATTACAGTCACAATAAGCACAATAAAAGTATCACAGTTACATCATAAGTCTTATCCAATTTCTCAATCTCTCAAGGAAATCTAATACGCTAGGGGCAGAACCCAGTCCCTTAGATACTTCCCATAGGCAGCGTCTAGGAGATCAATCTTCGCTATAGGTGCTGGGTGACTGGAACTCTCCCTCTGAGCTGGTGCCTACCCAATAGTAGGAGGTACCACTTCCTCCTTAACAGTAGGAGTTGCTACTTCCTCCTTAACAAACGCTTCTAATTTAACAGTAGGAGGTGTCACTTTCTCCTTAATAGTCACTTCCTTCTTAACAGTAGGAGGTACCACTCTCAAGCGATGTGCACGTGCTCGGGTCATGGGTGCCATTTGGTAAGATAGATGGAAACAAAGAATATAATTGATAATAGATATAAATATATGTATCCATATAGTTAAAATATATGTTACATTATATATTAAAAATACAGTACATGTATCGGTATCGGCCATATCGGGTCGTTATCGGCTGATACTAATTTCAAACTCGTCCTCTTTTCCAAGCTTTGGTGCCACACTGGATAGAGTTGAGCGAGGATGGTGTTATATATATATATATATATATATATATATATATATATATATATATATATATATATTCAAACTCGTCCTCTATTTCTTGGTTATGAATTTATTCAACCTATAGCTGATGACTGGCTTTCTTGGTTATGTTCATGTCTCTTAGTCGTGTGGTAGGATGGTATGAAAGGAAAGATGCCCATGCTCTGTAGAGAAATTTTTTTGCATGTATATATACCATGATCCTGAAACTGTAATTTGCATGACTAATATTTTATTTTTCCTTATATTCTTTGTGTCAATTAATTTATCTATAAATATTCTGTTAAATAATATTTGATTTATTGTACTTCTAGTGTGTTGGCAGCGAAAAACCTAGGTGAAACAGCTTACGATAATTTCTTGGATCATACTTTCATTAGTGACCGGAAGACGACCATTCTCCAGTATTTGGATTCTACTGGCTATGGTATCATGGAAGAAGAGCCTCCTGAAGCACTCAAGACTCGCTACGAAGGATGAGAATTCCAAATAATGCATCAATAAAGAACCGAAGACTTCAATTCTTACAACTAGCTACGTAATGGCATGCATATTGAATACAAATTATTGTTGATAAGGGGGACAAGAATATTGTAAATGTTAGAAATAAAAAAACCTGTACTCGAGAGTTTACTGTGGAAGTACTGCAGTGGGGAGCAAGAAATAAATTTCAAATAAGGTGGGAAGCTGGAGGAGGCAACCCACCAACAATCCTATGACATAAATTCTTTCTAATACTCTTAAGAATAATACTATTCCTACCTCTAAATTATCTCACCAAACTTTTCTTTGTAGTTGTGTGACAATTATTGTGATAGCATACAAGTTTACAATGTCCAATATTAATTTTATAACAAGTATCCCAACTAATTTCTTAATTTGGGAAATACTAAATATTTTATAAACTATCCGAATACAAAATTGTAAATACTTATTTATAATAAAAAAAATTATAGTATCTAAAGAGATACTTGGTCCCATCTTAATCTAAAATTCCAAGTGGACACATGCATACTTAAAATATAATCCAGTCAAATTAAAATCCAAATCTAATCTATTTTAAAAATTTCTAATTACACGCACAAAAAATATATAGATAAAATTGATCTATAAAAAACTGCATTGAATTTTGTAAAGGCCATGACTTTCTAATTGAAAAGTCAAGTCATAGATATCCAGTGTCCGCGTATGTGTGTGTGTCCGAGTTAGGATTATGATAGGATTAGTGTCCGCAGCACCGAGATATCCACACACACACATACCCTCACTGTACTGTGCACAAGTGTGCACTGCACAACTCCTCACTTGATACCCAAGACTGTATCTAATTAACTCAGATAGGTTTAGGGTCTATGTCGTGTCTCGACTTTGGGTTATGAAGTATAAAGGTATAATCCAACATCCCGACCACATCCTATATATATAATATCAAAGGAACCACCAAAATCAACGGCTATGAAGTATAAAGGTATAATCCAACATCTCGTCACTAATCCAACATCTCGTGTGCACTGCACTTTTCATATAATCCAACATCCCGTCGCTAATTGGACAAAATTTAGTAGTGACTTGACAGACACACGCACATGAACACACGCATACACATGAACACACACACATAATTCTATACTCATAAGCCAATTATATGATACTCAACAACATATGATACTAAATTCATAATAAAATCATATAAAATAACTATATAGCATATTGTGGATGTTGAATTATGTGTGTCCATGTGTGTGATACACTAGTGCAACCAAAATTTCAAATTATGCAACCAAACTTTCATACTAACTAGGGTGTGTCTCCATGTATGTCTGAGTGTGTCTCTATGTATGTCCGTATCCACATGTGTCCATGTCCATGCGTGTCTACATGTGTGTCCGTATTAGTACGAATCGTGTCATATAAGGTTGTGTCATGTATGTGTGTCCATGTGTCAGGATTAGGGTTGTGTTATGTGTGTGTCCATGTGTCTTGATTGTGTCCAGTATATGTGTGTGTGTCCTAGTTGTGTCCGGGTCTTGGTTATGATTTATCGAGCTGGGAGAAAGGGAGGAGGAGCGCCTGAGAGAGGAGTAGACGGAGGAGGACCACGCCGGAGGGGGAGGAGTCGCGTCTGGGGTCGCCTGTGTTGGTGTTGGGGGGCAAACACGGCCGCGTCGTGGTGGGGGGCGAGGGAGGCGGTCGAGGGATGGGTCGCCGGAGCTGTGTAGGGTCGCCGAGGGAGGGTTGATCGTCGATGGGGGAGCGCGGGAAATGAAAAGTTGGGTGAAAAAGAAATAAAAAGTCGAATAGACGAGGGAACCCTATATTCAGTAATTTAGCGACGTTCGCTTGAGATGTCGCTAAATGTCGCTAATTAAAAAATTAGCGACGTCATAAAAAGACGTCGCTAATTAAAAAGTTTGTGACGTTAGAGACGTCGCTAAAAATGTTTCTAAAGATCAAAAAGTAACGTTGGTAAATACATCGCTAAATCATAAAAATCAGCGATATTTAGCGATGTTAAAAAAGCTTATAGCGACTATTCTTTTAAAAATTAAAGTACAGTCGCTAAATGTCGCTATGTGTCGCCAATAGTGACGTATAACGACGTTTATTTTAGGAGACGCTCAAGTTTTTAATATTAGCGACATTTTATTATAACATCGCTAAAAATGTCGCTATTTTATCATATTTTGGTAGTGTGAAAAGCAAATATATATAATAGTAGAATAAGAGAAAGCAAACACAAATACCACAATGTATACTGGTTTTCCTCTGAGAGGACTAGTCCAGTCCCGAAAACTCTTACTCGGGGTTTTATCGACTATAATCACCAATATTGAATCACAAGCTTTGATCTGAAGGCTTGTAGACTTCTTAGAGCATCGAGCTTTGATCTGAAGGCTCGAAAGACTTCACACGTGCGTTTGATGTGAAGGACACACATACTTTAAACACTGAAGATAAAACTTGACAAACCAAGCTTTTATAACTCTGACAAACTTCTAACCGAGTTCGCACTTGGCACTAAAAGGTTGGGGAGTTAATCTTGGAGATGGAGAAGGTTAAAGCTCTGAGTGCTGCTCACTATTGGATAAAACAATTAAAAATTGTTGAGTGAGTTAGAATGTGAAAATCTACGTCTATTTATAGGGTATATTGGGACAAAGTTCGGTCAGAATTCAGTACTCAAGTATTTAAAAATTCGAACGTTGGAACCACAAAATCAAAGATTTTACAGCTAGCCATATTTTTGAATTTGGTAGACCGAGTTCGGTCAGAGACCAAGTTTGACCCGAGTTTGGTTTTCCTTATTCCAGAATGTTGGGTTCAGTTTCAGGCTGGTTTCAGTTGGGACGGGTTCAGGTCTAATATGGGTTTGAGCTCCCTAGTGCTAGTGCGACCCGATGTACAGTTGGTCTATAGAATAAATAGAAAATACATAACAAACCAAGCGCACTTGATGATGCCAATCTCCTAAAATGTCTACTTGTAAACCCCTCACCCAAAATAGGTATTTTGTGTGTATTTTATATTATTATATTTATTATAGATCATTTTAAATATTGAATTTCTTTAGAGTATTTTCTTAGTTAATTAGAATATAAATTTTTTGATATATTTAATTATATAAATATTTATTTAGAATTATTTTTAGGCTATTTTTTTTTGGATATTTTTCTAGAATTTTTGGTAATTAAAACCTAGGAAACATAAATTTTTAGGAATTTCATGATTTACTATGAGACCATACTTGAATGTTGTTACTACCAAACATTTATTTTAGAGTTAAAATATTTAAATATATTTTTCTGTAATTTATTTAGAATTTTAAGTAATTATTGGATTTTTGGAATTATTGAGGATTTATTTGGATATATAAAGTCTTAATATTAGATAGAGCTAATTTAGTGTTAATAGATATTAATAAGATTATATCTAAATTATTTATATTATCTTTAATTATATTTAAGATTATAAATTATTGAGATAACCTCAAACTCTATTTTTTAAATTAATTCAAATCCTGAGCCTACTAGGAAAGTAACTTCATGCATTTCCTATCCTTATTTAAACTGATACTAATCATATCCAAATTAGCCAATCCTAGTCTTATTCAATTAAACAATCTTCACCATTATAAATACCTATTAGACTTATGGAATAAACTCATTTTTCATATTTTTTATCTCCAAACTCCTCTCTTTTTCATCCAAAAATAGTCAAAATTTGTCATAAATTCAGCCTCATTTTCTAGTAGTTATGACGACTTAAAAAGACAATATCTCCTAGCTCCGAACTCCAAACGCGCTCCAGTTTTTTTGTTAGAATCATATCAAGGTTAGTTTTCTGAATATATAAATTATTTTAATAATTTCAGAACCTATTTTTCCAAAAAATTCTAAAAGTGCCAGCTGTTCAAAATCAGACGCGTTTTGGTATTTTTGAGATTTTGGGAGATCCCGAACTCAGAATTATGAACCGTTTGAAGTTTCGGAAAGATGACATGATAAAATTCCAGAAAAGTAGATTTTTAGAATTTAATATATAAGTTTAATTTACTGTAAAATTCGTGCAACGTAGACGTAAATAGAAAATCACCAAAAACTGTCAAATGTGCGCCCTTGTGGCCATAACTCTTTACCGACTTGTGATTTTATAAAATCATCGATTCCGGCGTTCATGTAGAGCTAGAATCTATAAAAATTTATACACAAATATAGGATTTGAGTCGATTGACTTTTTGGTCAACAGATTGCCTCGATTTGTGTACCACGGATCACAAATCCATAAAGTTAATTTTTTTTGGACCAAAATTAGGGTTTAATAATAAAATAAGATTATAATAAGATTAAAATACTATTTTAGTTTATTTTATTCAGAATTAAAATAGATTAAATGGAGGAACCTATTTACCCACTTTTGTAACCTAACTTGTTTAATTTATGTGACGGGTAGGTCGGACGACGCCTTGAGTTGGGACTTCATTCTTTTTCAGATCATGCAAGATACCTTGCCAAATTGCTTACAGTATTTTGCATGCTTAGTATATTTCTGTATATTTATTGCATTCTGTTTATTCTTGCATGTGTAGTTTTCTTTCAGTCATTACTATATATTAGATATGTTGACACACACATGGCACTTAGTATCATCGAGGACAATCATTAGGCGTATGGGCTTTTAACCACCCTGGTAAACCGTAGTAACTAGCATGCACTATGGTGGTCGTGTCCAATGGTCGCTACCCCCGAGGTATGTCGATTGATGGAGTCCGAGGGTCGCTACCCTCGAGGTATGTCGGCTGATGATGTCCACTGACGAGTGTGTGAGTGTGAGATTTAGATCGAGTAGCCTACCCTTGCCCATACGTCAAAAAGTTGTCCTCATTTGCATTCATATAGATTGTCTTGTACAGCGTACTTACATATTTTCTACCTATTATGCATGTTTACTGTATTCAAATTGGCTTATTGTTCTGTATTTTGTTACGTTCCTCTGAGGACCTGGCCCCTTCCAGGTGTAGCTGTTTTTGAGTGTTCGCAGGAGCACAGATTCTGATGGTTACATGTGTTTCGAGGATGTCTTCTCTTCGAGCCCCGTGGTCGTTAGTTGATATTCTTATTTTGTGTTTGTTGTGTTGTACTTATATTGTATTTGCTCTTATATTCGAGTTGGTAGTGGATTTATTTCCACCCAACTATCATCCTTAGATACTTCTTATTGAGATCTAGTTTCATAGATACTGGTTATTTATCAATATTTGATTTTTGTGGATGAGATTTAGATTGTACCCTGTGACTTGTGATAGATTTATACCACTTGTGGATTTGATATTCATATTACAGCGTACGTATGGGTTTGGTTTCCATATATTGGAGTTGCCATATCCATGCGGCTGGCATGCTTACGTGTCCTAGTCCTACGTATTTTTGGGACTGGGGCATGACATATTTTTAGTGGTCGTCCATGCAGGTCGAGAGCATATTATCTCGGTTACATTACTGTACGAGCAAGCCTGCGCATAGGATTAGAATATAAGATCTCATCCACTTAATTATCACCTCCCTTGACTTCGTTTCGCATTTTCATTTGATTGCTTGCGTTGCATCTTGCTTGATCCCTTCTAAACGTCAACCTTCTCTCGTGCTTGATAGGGGTTAGGAAGATGACTTGTACTAGGTATATACACTCTAGTATTCAATAACACTATTAGTTAAATTTTTGTAAGTTGGATAGTATGCCTCATAACCTAATAACACATAGTCCCGTTGACTCATTAATGAAGTATAATTGAATGACACCAGCTATAGACTTGCATAAGAGGATAGTGTTTATCTAGACTATAGAACTTTAGTGTTTATCTAGACTGTAGAACTTAGAGGCACATACACCAATTTGGTTGACTTTAGACTTAGACAAAAAAATTAGTATGGCAACTGTAGAGGCACAATACCGACCTTCTTGGTGAACTTAAATTATTCTGTACCTTCCTCCATCATAATCAAGCGTACTTATTTTTTTTACTACCTTGACTTATGCTGCTATTATAGCCTAGTTTTGCAAGCTTATTCTTTTATTGAGCTTATTCATGACATATGTATTATTGGGGGCCCACACTAATACATTGTCTAAATCAGAATCGGTGTATTATAGTCTGATCAACTGTAGTGCACTTGGTTCGCTCTTTGTATCACTACTCTAAGTGGATTGAGATATAGTTGACTCAACTTGTTAGACAAATATACATGCCCTCTAGACTGGTCAGAGCATATCATGTCAGGTACCTAACGGTTCTGATATGAACATACGTATAGGAATTTACCAAAATAAGATTTTAATCCACAACTGCCTTGGCAACTCCCTTTCAAAATTCTCTAATCCCTTTGAATCCCGTACTTGTATTCTATCATCTCCTCATTGAAATTCTTTATTGTTGATTTTCGTCTTCCCCTATTTCGGAAAGACGAACGTTCTTGCTTAGTATAAGTTGATACACGGATAGTACCAGATATACCCCATAGGCCAAGCACTCATTATGACAAATATAGGAGAGCAGACACAGAAAGTCATAGATACAGGTACGACCTTTTAGTTATATTTGTCATTGCATACTCATAACCCTATAATGACACAAGATCTTAGATGTACAAATAGACGTAGAATTATATATAAGGTAGTTTAGCAGTTATGAGAATATATTAATATTCTACCCAGATGGCATATACGTAATGCTAATAGATGACGCGAGTAGCTGTAGTAGTATTCTCCTCCTATCACCATCTCGCCCCTTGGGGTAGCCCATCTTCTCTTCTCTATCCATTCATTATCTCGTGCTTAATTCTCCCTATCGTAGTTACGTCTTTTTCGTGCCAACATGAATTGTTGGTCTACTTCGACCCCATCCTTAGTTTTGTTAGTTAAAACGTAAATGGTTTAGTAGATGATTAATAACTAAAGGATGAGTTCTTAATAATAACCCTTATGTGTATGACCTATAGCAATATATGTATCCTCTTATTATTTTAAAAACCATGTATAGCATCCCTTAGGCTAATAGAAATTTGTTAGACTGTTTGAACTAGTTTATACTTTTAATAGTTTTATAAGTTAGTCAAGACTTTAACTGTTGCCCAAAAACTTAGACTATGCCTAGGAAAGAATTGAAGGCACTGGTTACGAACTGACAACTATGACAAATCGCTGGCAAAGTGGCGACAGCTGCAGCTAGACCGTTGTAGTAAAGTAGTCAAAGTATTTGCAGACATATTGGTCAGGTGGCATGGCAGTATTAGACTACGATACTTGACGGTTACAAAGAAAAATTATGGTTGTGAGATTCAAGACAAGTACCCCAAGATTCTCGACCCAATAAATATATTCGTCTTACAACCTAGACAATAGCCTCAAGAGACTGTGACTACTAGTAGAACTTTTGTAAGTTGGGTAGTGTAGACGAGTTAGAGGATAATAGGATAGTGTATGGACAATAAATGCGAAGTGTTAGAATGACAGACCATGACTTTTAGGAAGCACTGCTAGATAGCTATGTAGTGTAATAGCTATAGTGATTATTATGAATATGGGTTAGTGTCAATTTCGAGGACAAATTTTTTGTAAGTTGGGTAGATTGTAAACTCCCTCACCCAAAATAGGTTTTTTGTGTGTATTTTATATTATTATATTTATTATAGATCATTTTAAATATTGAATTTCTTTAGAGTATTTTCTTAGTTAATTAGAAAATAAATTTTTTGATATATTTACTTATATAAATATTTATTTAGAATTATTTTTAGGCTATTTTAGATTTTTAGAGATTTTTCTAGAATTTTTTGGTAATTAAAACCTAGGAAACATAAATTTTTAGGAATTTCATGATTTACTATGAGACCATAGTTGAATGTTGTTACTACCAAACATTTATTTTAGATTTAAAATATTTAAATATATTTTTCTGTAATTTATTTAGAATTTTAAGTAATTATTGGATTTTTGGAATTATTGAGGATTTATTTGGATATATAAAGTCTTAATATTAGATAGAGCTAATTTAGTGTTAATAGATATTAATAAGATTATATCTAAATTATTTGTATTATTTTTAATTATATTTAAGATTATAAATTATTGAGATAACCTCAAACTCTATTTTTTAAATTAATTTAAATCCTGAGCCTACTAGGAAAGTAACTTCATGCATTTCCTATCCTTATTTAAACTGATACTAATCATATCCAAATTAGCCAATACTAGTCTTATTCAATTAAAAAATCTTCACCATTATAAATACCTATTAGACTTATGGAATAAACTCATCTTTCATATTTTTTATCCCCAAACTCCTCTCTTTTTCGTCCAAAAATAGTCAAAATTCGTCATAAATTTAGCCTCATTTTCTAGTAGTTATGACAACTTAAAAAGACAATATCTCCTAGCTCTGGACTCCAAACGCGCTCCAATTTTTTTTGTTAGAATCATATCAAGGTTAGTTTTCTGAATATATAAATTATTTTAATAATTTCAGAACTTATTTTTCCATAAAATTCTAAAAGTGCCAGCTGTTCGAAATCAGACGCGTTTTGGTATTTTTGAGATTTCGGGAGATCCCGAACTCAGAATTATGAACCGTTTGAAGTTTCGGAAAGCTGACATGATAAACTTCTAGAAAAGTATATTTCTAGACTTTAACATGTAAGTTTAATTTACTGTAAAATTTGTGCAACGTAGACGTAAATAGAAAATCACCCAAAACTGTCATATGTGCGCCCTTGTGGCCATAACTCTTTACCGACTTGTGATTTTATAAAACCGTCGATTCCAGCATTCATGTAGCACTAAAATATATAGAAATTTATACACAAATATAGAATTTGAGTCAATTAACTTTTTGGTCAATGGATTGCCTCGATTTGTGTGCTACGGATCACAAATCTGTAAAGTTAACTTTTTTTGGACCAAAATTAGGGTTTAACAATAAAATTAGATTATAATAAGATTAAAAATACTATTTTAGGTTATTTTATTCAGAATTAAAATTGATTAAATGGAGGAACCTATTTATCCACTTTTGTAACCTAACTTGTTTAATTTATGTGACGGGTAGGTCGGACGACGCCTTGAGTTAGGACTTCATTCTTTTTCAGATTAGGCAAGATACCTTGCCAAATTGCTTATAGTATTTTGCATGCTTAGTATATTTCTGTATATTTATTGCATTCTATTTATTCTTGCATTTGTAGTTTTCTTTCAGTCATTACTATGTATTAGATATGTTGACACACACATGGCACTTAGTATCATCGAGGACAATCATTAGGCGTATGGGCTTTTAACCACTCTGGTAAACCATAGTAACTAGCACGCACTATAGTGGTCGTGTCCGATGGTCGCTACCCCCGAGGTATGTCGATTGATGGAGTCCGAGGGTTGCTACCCCCGAGGTATGTCGGCTGATGATGTCCACTGACGAGTGTGTGATTTAGATCGAGTAGCCTACCCTTGCCCATACGTCGAAAAGTTATCCTCATTTGCATTCATATAGATTATCTTGTACAGCGTACTTACATATTTTCTACCTATTATGCATGTTTACTGTATTCAAATTGGCTTGTTGTTCTGTATCTTGTTACGTCCCTCTGAGGACCTGGCCCCTTCCAGGTGTAGCTGTTCATGAGTGTTCGTAGGAGCGCAGATTCGGATGGTTACATGTGTTTCGAGGATGTCTTCTCTTCGAGCCCCGTGGTCATTAGTTGATATTCTTATTTTGTGTTTGTTGTGTTGTACTTATATTGTATTTGCTCTTATATTCGAGTTGGTAGTGGATTTGTTTCCACCCAACTATCATCCTTAGATACTTTTTATTGAGATCTAGTTTCATAGATACTGGTTATTTATCTATATTTGATTTTCGTGGATAAGATTTAGATTATACCCTGTGACTTGTGATAGATTTATACCACTTGTGGATTTGATATTCATATTACAGCGTACGTATGGGTTTGGTTTTCATATATTGGAGTTGCCATATCCATGCGGCTGGCATGCTTACGTGTCCTAGTCCTACATATTTTTGGGACTGGGGCGTGACACTACTAACTTGAAGATACATTTTTTCTTGACGACAGTTGTCCAAAGATAAACATATCTAGAAATCTGAATACCTTTCGAGGGCTTCGCCCCCGAATCCTTATGAGGGGCGCTTCCCCCTCGACCCACGACCCTTGACTGGACAGCAGAACCCTCCGAGTGCGAGGCTCCGAAGATGCCGTAGGTGGTTCAAAGAAATCTTCTGGTATAACGTCGTCTTTGGCTCATCATCCTTTCTTCATTGCATATGTCTATGCTGGTTTTGCTTTTTGCTTTTTTCAAGTACATGTTAGACGAAGAAAGAAATATACAGAAGCAAATATTACAATATTAATGCATATCTAGACAATTCTGGGTTTAAGTATAAGTTACTATAGTGATTGATCGATTATCATAATGCTAAACTTAATCGATTAGCCATATTCAATAACACAACTTAAATATTAGGCTAACATTAACAACTCCATGTTCTATAGCTGCAAGTTACAACAATAATATTAATATCTTTTTATCTATCTTGGTTCTTTTTTTTATTAGCATGCAATAAACCTCAAGCATAAAGAACTAAACATGCAACATCTATTTCATTTATTATGAAGGTAAATGTAGGAAAGGATCAAAATTATCCACCTTGAACAAACATTTATCTGTATATACCGAGTAGATATCTTAATAAATTTTTTGCATTAATCGAAGTCCAAACGGTCTTCGGCCAACAAATCATCTCAATGCATCATGCAGATCATAGTATTACATAATGTGTTGTCCCCTAACAATGCATGTTGTGCTTATTTAAATGTCCTAAATAAATTGATATGAATATTTTCTTGATAACCATAAGTGGTTATCGTATCCAAATATACACAATCCTAATTATTTTTCTCATGTTAATAAGAGAAGCCCTAGATCTATTTTTATTTGGCTATAAAGTAATCTCTTTCTTCCTTATTTTTATAATATATTATCTTCACGAACCCTAGAGTAACTCTTGAGACCATTGGTTAATGATGATAGGTCGCCAGTTTAATGATAAAATGAGAAAGGATAAGGAGACCGAGGAGGAGGAAGAGAGGCCGATTGTGATTACACCGATATCAGAGAAGAAGTATGAATCCTTCCACCAGGAGTTCTCGAACCCAGCTAGCAGTTGTGATGTTTGTGAATTTTATTTATTCTATTTATTGCTTTTAGAGTGAAATAGGTTGTTCTTCGTATCGACAAATTTGTTTAATAAAATTTAAATAGAAAGAATTTATTCGTTAATACTGATTAAGGCCAACTTCATTTGTATCTTGTTCTGAACCGTTGATTCCTTAGCTAGGAATGACAACAAAGATTGTGATAGTTATAGAAAACTAAAGTTTGGGTTTTATTTGTATGCCTGTTTTGGTGAAGAACTTATAAGTTGTTAAGAATCTTATAATGAATGAACTGTGAGCATTTCTTTTATATAAGATTCAATAAAAACTTAATCTATGACAATTTTATGGCAGTTTTCTCTTCTCTAGGGATTTGCTTAAGATTCAATAAAAACTTAATTTGTAACAATTTTATATAAAATTCAAATCTAAATAATCAATTCTATTAAATAATTATGCACATATGGGTCAAACCAACCATATTGTACCGAACCAAACCAAACTTGATTCCTTTCGATAGCTACCTCGATCATTTACAGTAGCTGGTAGTTGGTTGTGTCACGATCAGCATCCAAAAATTAGGCATGAGTCGTGGGTATGTCCAGCCTACGCCGCAGCATCGGCGGTAGAACGCTGTAAAGGTCCACAATACTATCTAACAACTCACACAATGATATATATATATATATATATATATATATATATATATATATATATATATATATATATATATATATATATATATATATATATATATATATATATATATATAACCTGTCAATGGTAACTCAATTCCATACGGAGGACAAGATGAATATATATATATATAGCATCAATACTCAATCACCAAACTAGAGACAAATAATGGCATGATATCATAAACAAGAAGGGAAATCACAAGTCTCAACAATATACAAGTCTAGAATCTAGCAATAACGCAAATGATCTCAAATATAAATAACATTTCAACGTCTCAGCTAGAGACATATCCAGTACAATAGATAGATACTAGCTAAGGGTCTGCTATAGCTAGGTGTGCCTCATCGACAGCTAGTATCAGATCATCCTGGGCTAAATGTGCTACCTCAACTGGCTCTCCGTCATGCAGGCCGTAGTGTGTAGGATACCAGTCCTCTAAATAGTCATGTGAAAAAATATATTAGTCAGGATTAGAGCGAAGTACAAAACTCTGAAAGCAGTTTATATAAATGGTAGATAATATATAACAGCAATAAAAATGAATACAAGATGCACATCACTAGGAAATGGAAATATATAACTGGAATAAGCAGGTAAATACGAAGGATAACTGAAAAAGTAAATACAAATAATATGGTATGAACTGCAAATAAGAGAACTGTAAATAAGAGCTGTAAATAAGAGAACTGGTGATATTATCTAAGTAATTTAGAGCACAAGTTCGTTATGTGATCGATTTGGGTTGCACAAGTCTATACTATGGTAACTCAATTATACGTGTATCGTATAATTGGCATGCACACTGTTTGCCATTTAAATCAAAAAGAAGAACTAAGATAACTTAATTTTGATTAACAAACCTGAAAGTACAGAGTAGACTCCTAAGAGACAATCTAAGTACAAATTTGTTTTGATATGGGGGATGACAATAGAGGATTAAGAGTGTAGTAACTCTCTTTACTCCGTGGATGATCCAGACATAGAAACTTCTTTCCTTGGTTCTAGTGTGAATCCGCAGATAGCCAGCCAGCCCTTTTGGTTCGGTCTCTCTCTGAAATAGAAAAACCCAACCTTTAGAACGTTCTAGTTGCTCTTATTTATAGCCATCGTGTTGATGGACTATCGATGCTGCATATGCCTCTGTTTGGTGGTCACATAAGGCTCCTTTAATAGAATATGGTTGCAACTGTTGTTGCATGATGTGGGCAAGCCGCCACGTGGACCTGGTTAGAATTTTTTGTTTGAAGAGATCTCGAGGCTGTTGAGTGCATAACTCGATAAATTGGATACTTGGTCAACACTAACTGTGCGAGGAATCGTCTTCGGTTGTAACAAAATATCTTGTGAGTCGAGAGCCATATACTGTTGTAGTTACATAGAAGCTCTCGTTTAGCCTTGGTCGGGGTGACCCTCTGGCCGTATGATGTCGAGGCCGTATGGATCTTGAAGCCGCATATGTACTTTTGTTTGGCCTTGGTCAGATGGACGCTCTGGCTGCATGATGTTGAGGCCGCATGGGTCTTGAAGCCACATGCGTACTCTTGTTTGGCCTTGGTCAGGTGGACGCTCTGGCTGCATGATGTCGAGGCCGCATGGGTCTTGAAGTCGCATACGTAGGACACGTGACATGGCCCGTCTGTCGAGGCAATTAATGCATTGATATAACTTATTATCTTTTCCCGAGTCGTCGTCTACACGGATTTTGAAGCATCTCAGGGTGATGAGTGAGGTGTCAGAGCTTCTGACAGACATCAAAATATGGGTCAGGGGGTTTTATGCGACCTTCCTGCTCTGTGGTCGTTCAGACCGCATATGGGAACTGCATGGAGTCAAAGCCGCATGGGGCCAGAGGCGCAGGGAACAGATGGAGTCTGGAACACATTGAGCTAGAGACGCATGGAACACATGGAGTCTGGGATGTATTGGACCAGAGACGCATGGAACGCATGGAGGCTAGAACACATTGAGCCAGAGACGCATAGAACACATGGAGTCTGGGATGCATTGGACCAAAGACGCATGGAACGCATGGAGTCTGGAACGCATTGGGCCAAAGACACATAGATATTTGTCATTTTCTGCATTCGTGGCATTTGAACAACTGTATACTGCCAAAAATAACTATGACAAAACTGTTAGCACGGATTCCAATCAGCGGTACAAGATTCGAGGTGGTCAGAATGACTGTCTGTTTTGTCAGAGTCATATTTGTCAAGAGTCATAAATACTCTGATGTGACTGTAGGGACGATGCGTCATAGAACCTTATACGTCCCGGCCTGTCCGAGGGCATCATGTGTCCGCTGCTGTTATGCACCCCCTACTGTTATGCGTACCTTACTTATTTGTTGACTGCAAACTGGAGCACATGGGGGGATTTTTATCTTCTACAAGACCCCCTTCAAATTTTTCAGACTTGGCTAAGTCTGGAATACTTTGAATAAGAAGCATGAATCCAGCACGCATTAACTGTCTATTTTCGTCATATTGACGCATGTAGAGGTTATCGCATGGAGGGCTCTGCCATGCTGTCAAATCTTCATTAAATAGCGAGATTGAAATCTATCTTCGAGTCAGTCTGTTGGGATTCTGCGTCGTCTCCTGACGCGGAACTCGAAGCGTCAATTTTCGAGGAGATAAAAGAGGATCACGTAGATCAAGGTATCAGATTTATCTCATTAACCGCTTGGTTCATGGTCTCGATCCCTTCATATGGTTTTGGATCCTATAAATAGGCAGTCAGGGGGAGAGAGTAAACTTTTATCTCTTTGTTCATTTTCTTTTTTTTCCTTTGAAGGATGTTAAAGGCTGCGACTCTCCTCATCGAAGAGTTTATTAGGGATGATCTCGCTCCTTGGCCTCTTGATCTGGATATTTTGCTTGGAGGTAGGCTAGTGCCACCCTACTCACACTGGGTTGTGAAGGACATAAAGGCACTAGTACACCGTCTTGATGCAGGAGACTCGTCTTGGGCGTGCACAGTTCTCTGTCGTGTGAATGAGTACTCCTCCGTAACATGCGTGCCGAGTTGGGGCATGGTCGCATGAGGGGGGGGGGGTCGTCTGCCTTCATGTGCGCAGAGCTATAGCTTTGTCTTGACCGCATGGATGAGACCTCCTCTTGCTCGTGCGTGCAGACTCGGTCATGCGTCGCTGCGGCCAGGCAATAATGTATGGTCATTGTGTCTTTATGCGATCTTCGCTTGAGACTAATGCATATCTTTTTTGCAGGTTGTCTTGCTGACTTGATTTTTAGTCTGGGTCTTTGAGAGGATCGCTCTAAATCTCAATAATCACATATTAGGTCATGTAGAGATTATGACTCTGTGGGGATAGTGGAGAGACATAGTTCAAAGGAAATATGGACTTGAACTAACTTTTTCTCTACTGGGAAAAGGAAGTGTGGATTCATTTCCATAGCGCGTATCCTGTTGGAGAATTTTTTATGGACCTATTACTTCTTGTGCACGACGGTGCAATTAATAAGTTCGGGATGAGTCCTGCTAGTGGTGATATGGATGTGGCAGTTTTTATGGACTTAGCACCGCTGGTGTACCTTTGTGAGTACTGGTGATAAGTTTAGATGGCGATCAATATCAGGGGCCTTGTGGACGCGATGATCGACAACTAACCCGACAGGTTTGCTCAGAGGTGCGAAGGACATGGCGAACCCTACTGGAGAATTTTTGGGTGAACTTATTATTTGTTGCGTATGTTGAGTGCAAATAATAAATTTGACTAACAATCCTACCAGAGGTAATATGGACGTGATAAGTTTTGTGGGCCTATTACTTTTTTGTGCATGTTAGTGCAAGTAATAGGTTCCAGACAAGCCCTACCAGAGGTAATATGGACGTAGAAGTTTTTGTGGTCTTATCACCGCTGTCGTACCTTGGTGAGGATGGGTGATAAGCGGGGATGCCAACCAATATCAGAGGTAATAATCAATGGTCAAGGCCAAAAAGTTTGCTCAGAGGTAATATGGACATGGCAAACTCTTGGGTTGTAGACTTATTATCTATGACGTATCTTAAGTACGGATAATAAGCTGAAACGACTAGCACTATCAGGGGTTATACAAACATGATAGTAGAAAGTTGAAAAGTAGAACTTTACTCAGAGGTAATATGGACATGAAAAATTTCTAAAAATATCTTACTCAGAGGTAATGTGGATATGGTAAGATATGATTCTGTGGGGATAGTGGAGAGACGTAGTTCAAAAAAAATGTTGACTTGAACTAACTTTTCTCTGTTGGGGAAAAGGAAAGTATTTCAGAGGTAGTATGTCCGATAGTAGTACCGAGAGGTTAGGTATGATACTGGTATTTTTGGTGAAAGAAAAAGGAAATGAGCTAGAGGTAATATGGACGTGGCTGTTTTCTTTGGATTGAGAATATCCCACAGGGGGACTTTTGGTGGACTTATTATTTGATAAGCACGTTGAGTGTAAATAATAAGTTTGAAATAATCCCTATCAGAGGTAATATGGACGTGATAGATTTTGTGGATCCATTACTTTTTGTGCATGTTAGTGCAAGTAATAAGTTTGAGATAATCTCTGCCAGAGGAAATATAGACATGGCAGTTTTTATGGACTTAACATCGCTGGCGTACCTTTGTGAGTACGGGTGGTAAGTGGAAATGACAATCGATATTAGAGATAACATGGACGTGATAATTGATAGCCAAACCCGGGAGGTTTACTCAGAGGTCCCTTGGACATGGCAAACTCAGCCGGGGAGAAATATTAGGACAGCAGTTCAGAGGAAATATGGACGTGAACCGATGTCTGAGAAACCCACAGAAGAGTGATTTGCTGAGTGTGGTCTATCCGAAAATGAGGATAGACCTAAGGATTGCTCCGCTGGGGAGATTGGTGGGACGACAACTCAGAGGTAATGTGAACATGGCTATAGTCTAACAAGGTTGATTTTTGAGTGGTCACTGCGGGAGTGTACGAGTAGACCTGAGAATTGCTCCGCTGGGGAGACTTTGGGGACTCATTATCCGTTGCGTATCCGAGACTCATGGATACGGATGATGGGTTTTACGAGAATCTGTAAAGAAGGGAAGAATGTTGCACATAGGCACTTGTTGGGGATGAAGAACCAAGAGTTAATTTGTACATCTGGGTTATCCTGACGGGGATGAGGGGAGTACAAGTCTAATTTAGACGTAGTACTTTTTCAAAAATTTGTCGTTGATAGGCATCATGAGCAATTCGCCACTAGGTTTCCCTAGCCGGTATGTACTGTTGGGAAACACAGTTTCCATAATGAACAAAACCTCTCCTTTAGGTTAGGATTTACCAACCGTCTTGTGAGTCATGGCGCGAACAAGCATCTCCATATCTTAGCCCTCTACGAGTCCTGTTGTAATAACTGTCAAATTATAAAGGAGTACACTATCCTTTGCCAAAGTTCAGACCTTCAGCTTTTTCGAGATCGTATCCCATCTTCAACGTAAGATGGAGTGATTATTGGCTGTAATATTGGAACTGGGAAGCTCATCATTTATTCCGTTGGATACTGTTGATGACTCAGCCTGCACCGAATAAGGAGCTATGTTCACAGGAATACTACCACATATACATGACCGAGTTGGCTGAGTTGTGCGTGTAGGATTACTGTCGCGTGCGTCCGATTGTTTGCCACGTTGAGGACCACCGCTTGCTGCGCATTTTTGTACATTATGCAGGGGAACACTGTCTATTTTCCATAAGGATTTATTACGACGAGAAGTACTGAAGACTTGCTCGGATGCGTATAATGGTACGCTGCCTATTATGCGCCATTGCTGATGAGTCATGCAAGACTTATCTTTTGTGAACAAGGAGACTTGTTGAGCTGCACTGAGCATCCAAAGTCTACAATTGGTGCTTTCTAAGGCAAGGATCCTGTGGCCCGACCTGCATTTCTTCCCCTTTGACCTAGTCGGTAAAGGCTCTATTTGCTGTGCCAGTCTTTGAGCAATGACCTCACCTCTGGGGAGATTGACGACATCCCTGGTTGCCTAGGCTTCCATCACTGGGAAGTCGCCTAATTGGGGGGACACTATATTCACAATGACTGTCCTATCCTCGAAGTCGAGGGTGAGCTCATTGGCATCGATCAGTTGCTGGATACATCTGTTCAACATAGAGAAGTCTCTGGTTGGATAATGAATGTACCAATGAAAAAGATAATATTTTGGGTCATCGACCTTGTCAGCCTCTTCAGGACATCTGATGTTGGGTAGCTAAAGTTTGTTTCCCTTCATCAGTATGTTGAAGATTTCAATAATGTCATTGTCATTGAAGGAGAAACTCCTCTTTGGCTTTAGGGCTTCCGGTACCTGAGTCGTACGGTCCTCAAGGAACACCGATAATTTTACATTATTTTTTGACTCAGAGGGAATTCTACCCCCAACTTTGGACGCTTCTCTGTCTTGTCGTCGGAGACTACTCCTAGACATGTCATTGTCTGGTTCTTGGGAATCACTGTCCTTACCGGATGACGGGTCAGTATGGATCACCATGAGATTGCTACCCCCCGCTTGTAGAGTTACTGTGGGTCCTAAAGGTAGCAGGATCATGTTTGCTTTGATCTCCAGTATTGCCTGGGCCAGAGCCTGCATTATAGCACTTATGGTGTTCATCATTTCCTCAAGAGCATCGAGTCATTGGTGATCGTTGAGCCCTTCCGCCTTCGGTTCCCGAGTTGCACTGTCCTTAGGGAAGACGGGCATCGTTGCATCATCTTCAGACTCAAAGGAGATGCTACTTCCAGCTTCAGATGATGTTCTGACTATCCAAGGGTCACTCCCCCAGGCTTGTTATTTTCTGTTCCTTGCGATTTGCAGTCTTCAGGGGAGGTAGGCATCATCACATCATCTTCAGACTCAAAGAAGATGCTACCCCTAGCTCTAGATGCTGCAATAACCCTGGGAACATTGCCGTCAGCTTCGTCGGAATCATTGTCTTCAGGAAAAGCCAAAAGTGCTACATCTTCTTCAGACTCAGAGGGAATGTTACCCCCAGCTTTGGAAGGTTCATTTTCTTGATGATGGTGATTACCCCCAAAGAACTCGGCATCTGTCCCTTGAGATTCACTATCTTTACAAAATACCGGGTTATTACGTATGTCCCGGGGGACACTACCCCCAGCGTGGGCCATCCTCAGAGGTTCTGAGGAAGAACTGCCCCCAGGGGCTGACTGCTTCTTCCTTGAGCGAGTGCCTTGGAAGACGCCTTCCGCTGGTGCCATTGTCGGCACTCCTGGTAATCGCCTTCATGATGCTGTGGCAGAGAGCGCCGGACCGGAGGCGATAGATTGCTTTGTTTCCTTGGTAGCGGGAAGCTTTCCAGTTGAGTAGCATTAGGCAAAGGGAAACTCCTACCCCTCTGATCTTGCACCTGATCTTCGGGTTGTTGTCGGGTAGGTGCTTTCGGGTTCAGTCGCTGGAAGGCTGACTGCCTGTCTGTAAGTACTACTGCTTTATTATAGCAACAATCAATGATGATGTTGGCACAGTAGTGCCTGGAAGAGGGCACGTTGCACGCCATAGTGGTTTTCCTCGCTTTACGCTTGTGAGTGATCACTTCACGCAAATCATGCAAATGCTGTTTCACCTTTTCATCTTCTTTGCGGGTCCGGGTATCCCTGTTTGATAATAAACGAAAGAAATAAAACGAGGTTTATACGAAATCCGCTCTTTGGTTTACAAACAAGAAGTACAATTAATCCTATACGAGGATGTCAAGTACAATTTTTAATCTGGATAGATATTGCTATAGGAGTCTAATCTGCAGTCGATCACTTTGTGCCTTGGACCACATGATGATGAAGAAGTGCCATAGAAGACAGAAGAAAGCTTCGAAGGTTGCAGAGGAGAGTGGATGTTCGATGCCAAAGTCGTCGATCGCTACTCTTTGCCTGAGCTCTAGATTCTTCTCTCTCAAAGACTTTTTGACTCTCGACCTTAATTTCTTCCACCTTTTTTGGCCTCTTGGTTTTCGATCTTCTGACCCTGGATCTCTGTCAATAGAGGTCTCTCTTTATAGGGTTTTAGTGACAGTGACCATCAGTCGGTGTAGAAGCCGGGTAGTGGAGGGTATGACACCTTTTTACGCGACGGTTATAATAACCGTTACCCAAGTATAAATGATCTTTTGAATGAGCGTGTGACGCGTGTTCCATTAAGAGATATGCGTATAACTGCTGCGAAGATTACGACATAAAAGCCACGTAGGTAGTTATCCTTCGCGTAGAAAAGGTTGGCGTAGAAGCCAATAACTGTCACCATGGCGTAGAAGCCAAATAGTTATCAAACTGGCGTAAAGGCCGGGTAGGCGTAGAAGCCGAGCAGGCATAGAAGCCGAGTAGGCGTAGAAGCCGGATGCTGCATAGACAGGTAGCTAGCGTAGAAGATAGCTGATCCTCCTTCCTTGACTGAGGCCTTGAGCGAATTCTGGACCAAATAGCCTTAATATGCACCAATGCAAATGTAGCTTGAGTCGGTGTATTTCAGGGAGATAGCGTACAACGTGCTCTTCATAGCTAAAAATAGCCTGGTGGCGTATTCCAAGGAGATAGCGTACAACGTGCTCCCACAGCTGAAAATAGCCTGATGGCGTAATGTGCAAAAGTGATGATGTGGACTTTTTAGCCGAAATTATGGCTTTTGGAGATATAATCAAATCTCTTGCATTAAATGCAGAGATCTACCCCCATCCTGCGCATTAAATGCAGAGGCGTGCCTCGAAGACCTGTCACCATGCCGAGCATTAAATGCAGAGACGTGCCTCGAAGATCTGCCATCATTCTGCGTATTAAATGCAGAGACGTGCCTCGAAGACCTGTCGCCATTCTGCACATTAAATGCAGAGACGTGTCTCGAGCCCTGTACGAAGAGCAGCTTTTGACGTGGCAGCCTGTTTGTCTTCTGTGGAGCGTAAAAAGCTCACATCTGCTTGTGTAAAACTAGGCAGCGTATTCCCTTGTATGCGTAAAAGAAGTTTACGCCAAGGAAATGTCACTAAACGACAGTTTGGGTCGCTGTGCCACGCCATCATTATAACCGTCGTCTGGATAGTCGTGCAATACTCTTCGTCAGGAGTCAGACGTCAGGTTTACTGCATGATCTGACATGTTCATTTGAGGAATACGAAGCATTCCTCGTACACTTCAATGCTGCATTAAAAGCGGATGAGTTTTACGCCATAAAGGTGATATAGTACCCTTTTTATGCTGAAGCAGCCTGGACATATTGTATTACGTGGATAGTCCTTGAGCTTATATTTTACGTTGTGCTTAGCGAGAAAGCTCTGTTGTACGCCGATGGCTCCGAAGTCATATTTTACGCTGTCCAACACCAAAATGCTGCGTATAACTCTTCAGCGTATTTTTCATGCTTCTACAAGACCCCCTTCAAAGTTTTCAAATTTATCGTAATTTGAAACACTTTGAATGAAGCATGAAACGGTCAAGTCTGACTCATTTTTCAAGGCTGACTTCTTGGCGGATTATTGGGGATTTGTTGGGATTCGGTGTGTTCTCTTTTGCCTATATAAGGGTTGAGAAGTTAACTTGTTCTTCCCATATTTCCTTTACCACACAGAGATGATTGCCGGAGTTCGTCGGGTCGACTTAAAGAAGAAGACCATGTTCTTCCAGCACGTAAGGAGCCAAAAAAGAAGGCATCTTCGAGCAAAAATTCTCTGCAACGATGGATCATGGAAGGATATCATAGCTTCCTTTGCTCGGGATAATCAGCAACTTCTTATGGCGATTCGTCCAGGAGAGAGGAAGGGTCACATTCGACCACACAGCTTGCAAGCTGTATTTTCTTTTGTCGTTCGTGGACAAGAGCAAACAAACTAGCTCTGTCCTCGAGTATTGAGTTGGGTCTAAAACCTTAACTCAATCTGTCATGGCGTATGGAGGATGTGGCTTTGAGCATTTTAGGCAGGCCCAGTTTTGTATCCTCCTGCCATTAATCATTTTCTTATTAATCGGTCGCAAAAACCGACTAACTGTTGAAGAAGACGGAAGAAGATCTCCACCAATACAAGAACTTGGCAGAACAGATTCTGGGGATGATCTTTCGACGAAGATGAGAAAATCCTTTGTAGACGGGATTTCCCTCATATGTAATCATAAAAATGAAGAAAAAACCCTTTGTAGACTGGATTTCCCTCATATGTAATCATGATTTAATAAAATCATCTTCTTCTGTGCATATGATTATTTGCCATATATTTTGCTGTGATGAAGTTTGAATATATGTAGCTTCGACACGTCTGATAACTTTACGTCGACTCTGATAGAAAGAGTACTAGGTCCCGTCCTATCTTTATGCATAACTGAAGATGCGCAGAAAGCCGCTTAGCATTTAAGTCGAGTATTCGAACTGTCCTGCTGTTAGGAATGGGGAACTGCGTAGAATTCTAAACTGTCACTTCTGATGAGAAGAAATTTTGTTCAGACCATCATCTTCAAGAATGATTTCCCGAAAATCCCTTGAAAACAGGGCGAGAAACGGCTGCCAAAACTGAGTCGCCATCTTGAACTATAGATGAAATATTCAGACTGGATTCTGGATGAACTTCCAATCGACCCAAGAAGAAGAGTAATTTTTAAAGCTGAACTCTGTATGCTTGGGATATTTTGAGGCCAAGAAGGAGTATGTTCTGCGTGAACCCTTACAATTGATCGCCTTGAGATTTGTTCATATATATACGCATACTCTGGCCTGCGTATTTTCAGATATGCGGAGAGTTATAGATCTGTAAATATGGATGAGCGTAAAATCATAAGTTCGTAGCCTCTCGATCATAAAAGCTGCTGAGCATGAGAGCATTCGGGCGTAGAAACTGTAGATTTGTAGCCTCTGAAAAGGAAATCTTCCGAGCGTGAAGTTGTGTTTTTGTTGCCTCTCGAGCGTAAGAGCCACCGAGCGTGAAATCATAGATTTGTAGCTTTTGAGCATGAAGTCGTAGGTTTGTAGCCTCTCGAGCATAAAAGCTACCGAGCATAAAAGCATCCGGACATAAAACCATAGACTTATAGCCTGTGAGCGTAAAATCGTAGATTTGTAGCTGTCGAGCGTAGAAAGCTCCTTGGTGTAAAACCACGAATCTGCTTTGCACGAAAACTTTTCGAATTCGCTGACTGTCCGCCTTCTTTGAGTAATAGGCTGACGTGGTCCCCAATCATAATCGAATATTAAATATCGGGTTTAGTTAGGGATTCGAGGAGTCCATCCGAACTCTATATATATATCCCAAGGCTTTCAGAGAGAAAACTCTTCACCCATCTTTTGCAAAAGAAAGCTTTCGTCTCTTCGAGTTCTCTCATTCGTTTCCTCTGAGCAACCTGAGTTTTTAGCAATGGCACCAAAACCAATCTCTTCCTCTAAGGGAAAGAAAGCTGCCTCCTCTTCTCGCTCCTCTGCCCAAGCGAGAGCGACTCCCGTCGGGCAAGGCGATCTCCATTCTGAACGAAGTATCCCGTCGACGAGCTGTGCGCCGGGAGTTATAGGTAAAACTTTTGGGATGACAAGAACGGAGAAAATCTTTCGCACACATTGTACGTGAACGTCCTAGGTCGTCTTCTGTGCTGATAGCCTCTTCGAGGAAGATGATGCACAGAGATGTTTTATCTTTTACGCCCATATTTGTAATGTGTCAGCGTAAAAACTCCATATTTTCGCAGTCTGGTGTAAAAGTTTTGACTGTCGAAACTTGGCGTATACTATAAACTTTGAGTGTTACACTTCTGGATGAGAATTCCAGCGTAATAACTCAAACTTTTGTAGTCTGGCATAAAACATAGACTGTCAGGGTTTTTGTGTATACTGCCAGTCTTGAATTTTACGCCTTGGAAGAAGATTCCAGCGTAAAAGATCAAGTTTTTACAGTCTTGGCGTAAAGCACAGACTGTTGCCTCTTGGCATATGCTGCAAGATTGTATTGTCTAGTATAGAAACTGACGTGTTTTTCTTGCACTTTGTGGTTAACTTGCATATGTCTCCGTTGGCTGAGGTGATGGGTTCCGCTGTCGGGATACTGCATTCCAACTACCTGGAAGATTTGTCCCATGTGACATTTCCTATCTCCGGACCCCAGTATCCTGAAGGAAGGGGAATCCTGATATTGTCCCAGGGCGAGCGAATGCTGTTGAGCATGATCAACGGAGAGCCCTTGGCGTACATAGACGGGGCCCAATATATAAAGCCGGCCTTTCTCTTCGGGGACATGATTGACAAATAGTCCCAGACGAAGCCCAAGAAAGAACTCTGGGTTTTCCCTGCCGGGGGCTTGGTCATGTATCTGCCCAAGATGCTGAGAGACTACCCTATCTCGGCATTCTTCCATGCCACACATCTCAGGTGGATGTCGTGGACGCTGACTCCCAATCTTCACGGCCAGCCGGGGAAGATATTTTACCGGAAAGGATCTGACCAAGGGTCTTTTATCAGCCGTCCTTCCGGCTCTGTGATGTCGTTCAGGGGATTGTATCCGGGCAGTATCCCGAGTGAAGACACTTCACTGCTCCAACCGGTCCAACTACCGACTTTCTGCAATAATTTTATGGGGCATGGAGGAGTATACCCCAAGGTTAATCCTCGGACAAGTGGGTGGATCACCCCTACAAATCTTCGATGGGCTCGTTTAGCTGACTGGGCCCTGAAGCATTTTCAGACTGAGCTGGAGGGCATTGGTCTGTACGCAGTTGTGAGTGCTACCAGTGTTGGGTTACCTCTCAACCCTAGCCTGTTTCTGGCTTTGATGGAGCGATATATCTCGCTCACCGGGACTTTTGCCACTCCACTGGGGGAGTTGGGACTGGACCTCCACAAGATGGCAGAGATTTCGAGACTGCCAATGGAGGATACTCCTTATGAAGAGTATATTCCAACAAACCGGGAGCTGGGGGATTCAGACCCTCGGGTAGTAGTAGTGTACCAGGAGCTGATGTGCCACTACCTTGCTTGCACCACCTTTTATAATGAGCCCTCTGATTTGGCTTATACCAATAAATGGACGTCCTACCTCTTCTTTCACCGGGCCAGGGCTGCTAAGCCAGAGAAGGTCTTGGATAGCAAGGATCAGCCTCTTAGTTGTCTGAGCGTGCTTAGTGCTCAAGTAGTCAACGATATTATGGAAGACGCTGGGGCTCCAGATCAGATTCTCGATGGAGGGATAGGGAAATATCCTGCAGGCACTAAGGCCTATAGTTATCCGAGGCATTATCGCAGGCCTCTGTCCAAGGAAGCTCAACTTGCGGGCTTCCTCTCTATATGGCTGCGCCGATTGGTAGTACCCGGCATTGCATCTGCGGATCACATTCACCGTAATACCTTATGGCCTGCAGTGCGTCTGGTGTTCGGGACAAGACTGGGTTTGCTCCCTGCCATGGTATGCTGCATACAAGCTGGCCTGAGGGCTATTACTGATGGGCTGCTTGCCGATGAAACTCGGCGTGATAGCTTTCCAAGGGTAGAATTACCGTACCTGTATTTGATGGGATGATTAATTCTCCATAACCCTAGGGTGATATCTCCCAGCTCTTGCAGTAGTTTAAGAAGTAATTTCTTGCTGAATTACAAGAATTCCTCCTGGAACGTGACCATAATTTTAGACTGTCGGCGGGCGCTGAATTTCAGTCACAGCTGGAAGCTCTTCTGCACTGTCTCCTCTGTACATATCAATCAACAGGGGAGCAGACTTCAGGACTTAGGCGACGGGAAGACCGTTCTTTCTCCTGAAGCTTTTAATTAGTTGGTCTGCATTAGACCTTCCCATTTACTGTACAGAAGTGAAGACCAATGCTTCTTGGAACCCTACCTGCCCAGTCGGTTCGCCAGGCAGTTTGGATATGACCAATTGCACGTGGGCAATGCCGTCACCAGCTTCAAGTCCAGGGGTGGACTTATTGATGGAGCGAGAGGGTGGCGGTACTTCATTATGGGTTGCACTGAAGCAATTTTTACTGTGCCCGTGACTTCACTCTCCATGGAGCTGTGCATCCTCCACTCGTATACCCAGTTTTATGTGGCAACCAACACCTTCCATCATGATTTTGACATGCGTAGAAGCTTTAGGATGCCCTCCTCCAAGTCCGCGGGAAGAGATAAAATCCCCTCAGTCTCCTCTGACGAGGGTGAAGATTCTGTCAATCCAGATGAACCTTTATTGGCAGTACCGAGGGGTGAAATACTTCCGCCTGTAGGGCCTCTGGTCATCTCCGGTAAGCGAAGGGCTCCTGTTCTGAAGGAGACTTCCCCTTGCAAGAAGAAGAAGAAGACGGTTGTTCGTCCTGTCAGGACTTCCCACCCTGAGGTTCCTAGGAGTGAACCTGCTGTTTCCCCTGTCGGGGATGATTCTTTGATTGGAGGTTCCTCGCCTTTTAGAGAGGGAACCTCTACAGTTCCGGCTGGCGGTGCCGGAGAATCCCTACTTGAGGCTGCTGTCGCTGCTACCGCTTTAGGTAGTGGTACGAGATCGCCTTCGGGGCCGAGCCGAATAAGGATATCTTTATCCAGACCAGCAACGGAAGAAGCCCCTGCCGTGTCTGTAAGTGCACACGGCGAGATTCCACCTGATGAACCTCGATTGGATCTGGGTAAAGACTCGGAGGAATACCTGCCAATGTTAGTTAGCACACCCCCCTCTCCAGGTATGACAATCCGCTTAGCATCATTAAGAAATGACTTAGCTGTACTGGCCGCAGACGTGATATATATACCATCGGTCGTGGGTAAATGTCGTCTTTACGCCTTTTTTAGAAAAATTAACATCATGTTGATATTAACTTTCTTTTGTCTTCTTTTTAGGGGAAGACATCTATGGGGAGGGCAGCGTTGACGCACCTTTTGGCACCATTTCAGTTCCTGGCGATGACATGGAGGTGCCCGACTTCGAAGAGGAAATATTTTTGGGTGCTGGCTCGCCCGAAACAGTTTCGGTATCTCGAGAGGAGGATGAGCCTGTCATTACGACAATGCCTCCTTTGAGTACACCGGTCACTTCGTCCATTGTTGGCGCATCTTCTTTCGTCGCACCATCTATTGAGGCAACGACTGTGGCCACATCATCTGCAGTCATTCCTGGAGGGAGGTTCGCCAATATTGCAGCCACTTCCAGCGTCCATTCGGATCTAGCCATGCTGACTGAGCAGTATACCGGTATCTTCTACACCACTTTGAAAATACTGATATCAATGGTGTTGGAGAAGAATCTAGGCTTCGAGGTGCTGAAGAGGTCCTCTCAGTTTGCGATAGTGCCGATCAGGGACTTCAACGACGTTGGGAGGGCTGACACGCTGGAGCAGATAGTTAATGGTTTGGAGCAACCCAGTAATGAATACTTGCAGCTATCTCGAGGCAACATCGATGGTCTCGTTCAAGCGAGGTATGACTCCCTGACTGCAGAGCTTGCTGGGCAAATGGAAGCTCTGGACAAATCCGTCCAGGAACAACAGCAGGAGATGGATCAGGAGCGTGCCAAACTGGAGTACGTCATTCCTCAGCTGACTCAATGCGAAGTCGAATATGAGGAAGAGACAGCAAGGGTCCGCAGATTGAGAGATGAACTCGCTCAAGCGGAGGAGAAGGCTCGCTCTTTGTCGGCATCTCGATATGTGCTGAAGAATCGGATGGAGACCGCTCAACAGAACCTGACGCATGTGGGTGTCATCCACGCAGATTTTGTATATACTCGGTCCGAGTCATCCGCTTTCAATAATGATACGGCAAAGTTGGAGCGGGCTCATGCCGACGTCTTGAACTCCAGGGATGAGAGAATGGTTGCTCTGGCGCAGCAGATTCGCGACCTGACCGCTCTCCCCCAAATGATGTACTTTTTTTTGCTTTTCAATGTATTTTTGCTCTTTTTGGGAATAATAAAGAGGCTTTCATCTGACTTTGTGGACCCATCATTTTGGAATATAAATGACAGGTTTGGGTGAAAGTGATATCAGAGGTAATATAGACGTGATATACTCTCGCTAAGCTTCAGCAGGACATATCTATTCAGAGGTTATATGGACATGATAGAATATGCTCTAACTAAAATTTGTACACAAAACACTATCAGAGGTAATATGGATGTGATAGGTCTTGAAGTTCCAAATTAGTTAAACATATCTATTCAGAGGTTATATGGACATGATAGAATATGCTCCAACTAGTTTTATTTTGGAAGTAGTATTTTCAGAATGAGATCTTCGCCATATTCCATTTGAGTAAGGGAGGTCAAGCATAGTACCTCTTAAGTAATTTGCCGTTGATAGAAGCCATTAACAAGTCTCCATTAGGCTTGGCTAGTCTGTAAGTGCCATTTGAGAACGTCGTCTCGATCACATAAGGGCCTTCCCATTTGGGTTAGAATTTGCCCTTACTCTTGTGAGTAATAATCATTGACCTTCTCATAGCTAAAACTAGCTCGCCAACTTTGAACACTCTTTCCTTCACTTTCTGATTAAAAGCTTTGGAAATGCGTGCCTGGTAGAGCGCGATGCGCTGTTGAGCTTGGAGGCATTTCTCGTCTAATCCTTCTAGCTCTTGAAGCCTTAATAGGTCATTCTTTTCTTGAGTCAACTCATTAGCCACTGCTATCCTGAGTGACGGAATTTGGACTTCGATGGGGAGAACTGCTTCACTCCCGTAGACCAATGAGAATGGGGTACAACTCGTCGGTGCTCGTACCGTTGTGCGGTATGCCCAGAGACATTCTTCTAGCTTCTCGTTCCAATCTCTCTTGTTCGAAGAGACGAACTTATTCAAGAGTTTGATAATGGTTTTGTTGAAAGATTCCGCCAAACCATTAACAGCAGGATTATATGCCGTAGAGGCCACATTTTGTATCCGATTTTTATCGCAAAATCGATAAAATGCTTGGCTGATGAACTACGGCCCATTGTCATGAATTATCCTCCGGGGTATCCCAAAGCGATAAATAACATGATGCTTGATGAAGCTGATCACATTAGATGTCTTCACCTCAGCAAGAGGGATCACCTCTGCCCATTTGGTGAAATAATCCGTGATGGTCAGTATGAACCGGTGACCTCTGGAAGAAGACGGGTGAATAGGATCAATGATGTCTATACCCCGTGCTTCGAAAGGCCAGGATGCAACCGTAGGATGTAGATGTTCAGAAGGTTGATGTATAAAGTCTGCATGAACCTGACAGGCTTTGCATTGTCTTGCATACTTTATTGCATCTGTGATCATAGTAGGCCAGTAATAGCCCATCCTCCTGATACGATCCTGTAGCTTAGGACCGGGTTGATGCGCTCCGCATATGCCATCGTGGCCTTCACGGGTAATCCGTTGTGCCTCACCATCGGAGAGACATCTCAATAGCAGTCCTTCATAGGTACGACGATATAGACACTGTGAAGACGCATCAAAATAGAAGCGTAATGATCGTCTTCTGACGGATACTGCTTCTTTAGGGTCCTCTGACAAGACTCCGTATGCCACGAAATCTATAAAGGGACTTCTCCAGTCTCTCTTGGGAGGATCTGTGTTCATAGCGTAGCTGCATTCTATGTGAAAGTTGTTTTTTACACAGAATAAATCTCTGTTAAGAAGGATCACCGAATTCTGCCTTCTTATAGGAATAACTAAATCTGCAGCTAGACTGGCTAGGGCATCAGCTTCCAGATTTTGAGATCGAGGTACATGCTCTAGGAAGAACCTTTTGAATGTCATGGTTATCTCAACCGTTGCTCGGTGATAGGGGATGAGTTATGGATTCCGAACTTCATATATTCCTCTGACTTGATTGACGATCAGTAGAGAATCACCGAAAGCTTCCAGAGATTCGACGCCCAATTCTTTAGCGACTTGAAGCCCGATTAGTAGAGCGTTATAATCCGCCACATTATTAGAATAGGGCTCGCTAAGAGAATATGCTCGATAGATGACGAGTTTATCAGGAGTAACCAGGACAATTCCTACTCCTGAAACTACGTTTCCCCTGGGACCAGTCTTGGAGGCACCATCGAAGAATAGTTGCCATGCATCACTTTCCATTACGGAATTACATTCTGCAACTTCGTCGGGAATATCCTCGTATAGTTTGGAGGTCTCCGGGATCGGATGAGCAGCTAAGAAATCAGCTAACACTTGGCCCTTGATGGACTTCTGAGGGAGGCAGATTGCCAAATTGCAGAGAGATTATGTTGGCTGTGACTGTCTTCTCGTTGTTGCGCAGAGTGATAGCCTTAGCATCGACCAGCTCCTGGATCTTTCTCTTTAGTACATAACACGCCTTTGTAGGGTGGTGTATGTATCTATGGAAGATGCAGTACTTGGGGTTATTGGTACTGCCGACTTTATTGGGCCGCTTCACCTCAGGGAGGGTAATCTTGCCGCTGTTGACGAGACACTCGAATATGCTCGGAATATCGTCATCGTCGAAAGAGTACACTTCAATGGGCCTGCAAGTCCCAGGTTTCGTCTGTGTGGTTGCCGCAGTCTTTTGCCTGGATGTATTGATCGCCAATGCTTCTTTTCCTTTGGCACCACGAGGATGGTCGCTGTTGGAGGATAACCTCTTGCCTTCATCAGAGGCAGAGATCATGATGCCATTATCACGCGCCTTCCGACTGTTGTCTTCAGCGGCCACCGCTGAGATGATGAACGAGGGCCAATCATGGAACTGATATGGTCCTGTGAACACTGATATCACGGGAAGAAGGTTCTTCCTGCAAATGTCCACCAATGCCGAGTCTGGAACTCCGGGAGGCATTTGCAAAGTGGCTTGACGGAAACGTTCGATGAAAGTGCGAACGTCTTCTTTTTTCTTCTGCTTCACTTCGATGAGAGAGGACATAGACATGTCCATCCCTTCCTCATAGAATCGTACAAAGAATAAAGTCTTGAAGTCTTCAAAGGAAGTAATGCAGTTGTCCGCCAGACTATGGTACCACTGATAAGCCACTCCCGAGAGACAGCCCTTGAACACCCGAGTGAGGAGGGCATCATTCCCCTGTAATATCACCATCATCATACTGAAGTAGTTTATGTACTGACTCGGTGATGTTTTTCCCTCAAACAAAGCCATAGTCTGTGGTTTGTATTTGGGAGGGAAAGGGACCTCATCCCAGATAGCTGGGTAAGGCTGGTTGATTCCCAATTTCTTGAGCTGATCTTTGTGCTTTAAGGCATTAAATTGGGCTTTCAACTCCCGTACTGCCTGCATCGAATTTTTAGCCAGCAGCGGGACCACGGGGTGATGAGGAATCAGTTGTATTGCGACTCCAACGGGAGGTAATACATTCTCCCAGTGAGGAAGCGGAGGAGCTGCTGACTCCTGATCTAGAGCAGGCTCCTGATTCGCGTCGGATGGCGGTAAGTCCACCCCCACACGTATCTGAGTTGGAGAGACCGATGCTTGAGCCATAGCAGCTGTGTGTTGAGCCAGCATCATCTAATACATGTTCTCTATCATGGATTGCATCTCTTTCAGAGATGTCTCCAGTACAGCAATGCGTTGCTCAGTGCTCCCTGACGGGGAAGCTTCCTCGCGTTCATCTCCAATGGCATAGACTCCCATCTCCCTGGGTGTCATTGAAGGATTAATATAGGTCTCTGTAGAAGTTGACTCTATACTTTCAGCATCCGATTCGGGAAACTGGCGACCCCCAGTATCGGAATCAGAAGAGTACGAAGCCAGTTATCGTGACCTCGAACGGGTGTTTCGAAATACCCCAGCTTTAGCGTTCTTAAGGAGCTTGTCTAATCTCCTTTGGCCTGGACGTCTTGAGTTTGACCTTCCTCTAGGTACGTGTGAAGCCATGTTCACTGATGCATGTGTGGGCTCTTCTTCCTGGAAAGACAGAGAGTAGTTCAACCGGTCAAAAACCGACCGTTTTGCTTCAGAACCGCAATAATTAACTACGATCCTATGGCTATTACAATAGTGCTCCCTAGGAGGCGTAATAAACATGCTGGAAGATCCCCTATCCTTGCGTTTTTGGATCAGATACTCACGCAGGTTAGGAGGATTTACAGAAGAAGAAGAAGAAGATGGCTTGTTCCTTCTGTTCGCATCAGTGGGCATGCGGATATTGGGAACCATAATCCTCCCTATGCCACCCGTATACAACAGGTTGGCCATCTGGGTAGCGGATGATCCCCGAGGAGTGTGTATTTCCATAAACTGAGCCTGCTTTACGCTGAGGGGCCTCACCTGGCATAATTTGGAGCTCTGCTCAGGCTGGCGTAAAGCTGAGGAGGTCCTCAGTCGGCCATCATCTCCTCGCGTAATCCGGAGGACGGGCAGATTCTTCCCTTGCTGGCGTAAAGGCCGAGAAGTTGAGCAGTCCGCTACTTGCTTTCCCTTGCGTAGATTGCAGGGATCATCTACTTTTCTGCGGAGGGCAGATGCATCTTTACGTTTGGAGCGCGTTTGGAATTTCTGATTTGGCGCTAAGGCATTGTCAGAAATTATGTCTGCCACGTCATCGACGGAAGACTGAATTTTTATGCGCAGAGCACGGAATAGACTTCTGGACTAGCGCTGAGGCATTGTCCGAAGTTTTGTCTGCCACATTACGGACGGGAGACAGAGTTTTATGCGCAGAGCGCGGAGTAGACTTCTGGACTAGCGCTGAGGTATTATCCAAAGTTTTGTCTGCCACGTCACGGATGAGAGACAGAGTTTTACGCGCGGAACGCGAAGGTTGTGCAGCTACAACCTGGCTGGTCGGAGAGATCAGAGAGATCAGAGAGTCGGCAGGAATGGTAGAGGATGTCTTGGGCATCCAGACCTTACGCAGCTTCCTGTTGTCTTGGACAGAGAGAGAGTGAGAGCTACCCCCTGCTCGAAGCATATCTTCATAGGCAGACTGGTCGAACTGGACGACCAGAGTCTTCTTCGTGGATCCCATGGATACCGCATCGTATTGAGCAATAGCTTTCTCGTCAGAAGAGAAAGACGTCCCCAACAGAGTCGCCATCTTGTGTTTGATAATAAACGAAAGAAATAAAATAAGGTTTATACGAAATCCGTTCTTTGGTTTACAAACAAGAAGTACAGTTAATCCTATACGAGGATGTCAAGTACAATTTTTAATCTGGGTAGATATTGCTATAGGAGTTTGATCTGCAGTCGATCACTTTGTCCCTTGGACCACACGATGATGAAGAAGTGCCGTAGAAGACAGAAGAAAGCTTCGAAGGTTGCAGAGGAGAGTGGATGTTCGATGCCAAAGTCGTCGATCGCTACTCTTTGCTTGAGCTCTGGATTCTTCTCTCTCAAAGACTTTTTGACTCTCGACCTTAATTTCTTCCACCTTTTTTGACCTCTTGGTTTTTGATCTTCTGACCCTGGACCTCTGTCAATAGAGGTCTCTATTTATAGGGTTTTAGTGACAGTGACCATCAGTCGGCGTAGAAGCCGGGTAGTGGAGGGTATGGCACCTTTTTATGCGATAGTTACAATAACCGTTATCCATGTATAAATAATCTTTTGGATGAGCGTGCGACGCGTGTCCCATTAAGAGATAATGCGTATAACTACTGCGAAGATCACGGCATAAAAGCCACGTAGGTAGTTGTCCTTCGCATAGAAAAGGTTGGCGTAGAAGCCAATAACTGTCACCATGGCATAGAAGCCAAATAGTTATCAAACTGGCGTAGAGGCCGGGTAGGCATAGAAGCCGAGCAGGCATAGAAGCCGAGTAGGCGTAGAAGCCGGATGCTGCATAGATAGGTAGCTAGCGTAGAAGATAGCTGATCCTCCTTCCTTGACTGAGGCCTTGAGCGAATTCTGGACCAAATAGCCTTAATACACACCAATGCAAATGTAGCTTGAGTTGGCGTATTTCAGGGAGATAGCGTACATCGTGCTCTTCATAGCTGAAAATAGCCTGGTAGCATATTCCAAGGAGATAGCGTACAACATGCTCCCACAGCTGAAAATAGCCTGATGGCGTAATGTGCAAAAGTGATGATGTGGACGTTTTAGTCGAAATTATGTCTTTTGGAGATATAATCAAATCTTTTGCATTAAATACAGAGATCTACCCCCATCATGTGCATTAAATGCAGAGGCGTGCCTCGAAGACCTGTCACCATGCCGAGCATTAAATGCAGAGACGTGCCTCAAAGATCTGCCACCATTCTTCGTATTAAATGCAGAGACGTGCCTCGAAGACATGTCGCCATTCTGCACATTAAATGCAGAGACGTGCCTCGAGCCCTGTACGAAGAGCAGCTTTTGACGTGGCAGCCTGTTTGTCTTCTGTGGAGCGTAAAAAGCTCACATCTGCCTGTGTAAAACTAGGCAGCGTATTCCCTTGTATGCATAAAAGAAGTTTACGCCAAGGAAATGTCACTAAATGACAGTTTGGGTCGCTGTGACGCGCCATTATTACAACCATCGTCTGGATAGTCATACAGTACTCTTCGTCATGAGTCAGACGTCAGGTTTACTGCATGATCTGACAGGTTCATTCGAGGAATACGAAGCATTCCTCGTACACTTTAATGCTGCATTAAAAGCGGATGAGTTTTACGCCATAAAGGAGATATAACATCCTTTTTACGCTGAAGCAGCCTGGACATACTGCATTATGCAGATAGTTCTTGAGCTTATATTTTACGCTGTGCTTAGCGAGAAAGCTCTGTTGTACGCCGATGGCTCCGAAGTCATATTTTATGCTGCCCAACACCAAATGCTGCGTATAACTCTTCAGCGTATTTTTTTATGCTTCTACAATCCCGTGCACGCGGATGTGTAGGCAATGCATTTTTTCTCGGACCTGGGGTTCGTACACGAACTTGCCCCGATATATTGGTGGAAGACTCTTGGAACGAACCCTGTCCATTAGTCCCTGTGGGTTGGACAAATGGGTCAGTTATGTACAACTTTTCGTCGGAGGCCTGCATAATAGTTAGTGATGCATATTGTGGTCACTCGCATGAGCAGTGGCTTAAGCTCAATGAGCTCGTACTGCCCTAGACATCTTCAATTTCGCACTCGCAGGTGCATAGTAAGAAGAGTCTAGATTTGGGTTTTTGCCACTCGCAGTAGGTCGCATAGGATCTGCGTCATGTGAGATACGATCGAAAATAGAAGTTCTGTTGCTGCATGCGGCTATCTACCTGTGGCTGTGAGTTGGTGCCGCATAAAAAATATTATGCGGCCTCCTTCTTGGACGGATAGGCCCAGCCCCAGCCCCAGCCCCAGGCATCATAGTGTTTTCCTTTTTCAGATTCTAAGTGTTGAGTAGTTCCTGCGCTAGCCGAGGATGCCGCATAGACGTGGACTTCCTCGGCAACAGTTCGAGAGGCGGAGAACACCTCCTTCGCAGTTTGGCTAGTCTCGGTGGCCTTTGCTACCCACGTTTTGCGAGTCTTTTTGGGCTTGGCTTGCCTTGGTGAAGGATTTACACTTTCTTTAGAGAGCATTTCCTCGAACGCTTGCTAGTCGAAGCGAACTACCAGCATCTTTTGCGTTGAGCCGAGTTTGGCCGCGTCGGATTGCATCACCAATTTCTCAAAAGAGGAGAATTCGGTCTCCAGCAGAGTCGCCATCATGTTTGTCATTTAAATCAAAAGGAAGAACTAAGAGGACTTGATTTTGATTAACAAACTTAAAAGTACAGAGTAGAGTCCTAAGAGACAATCTAAGTACAAATTTGTTTTGATCTGGAGGGTGACGATGTAGTTTTAGGAGTGTAGCAATTCTCTTTACTCCGTGGACTATTCGGATGGAGAAACTACTCTCCTTGGTTCTAGTATGAATCCGCAGATAGCCAGCCAGCCCTTTTGGTTCGGTCTCTCTCTGAAGTAGAAAAATCTGACCTTTAGAACATTTCAGTTGCTCCTATTTATAGCCATCGTACTGATGGACTATGGATGCCACATATGCCTCTGTTTGGTGGCCGTATAAGGCTCCTTCAACAGAATGCGGTTGCAACTGTTATCGCATGATGTAGGCAGAAATACTAGTACGTGTCATGCCAGAAAAATCAGATGATACTATACTAGAAGCTGAATCATAATAATCATCAGATAATGAAAACTATCATAGAATGTACTCGCTTGACGTCCTGAGCAACTGGCAATCCGAACTGGCGTTACAAGGACCTATTACGAAAAGAAGGTTAAACGGGGTTCTAATGAGTTAAACAGATATAAAATAACTAAAAACAAGCTTCTAAGGTTGTTCTAGGTCAAACGGGTCAAAACGGTGAAATCTGGGTCAAAAAGTCAACTTGTGGTCCAAAAAGTCAACACTGGGACAAATCTAGGTCAAAAGTTGACTTTGGCGGGCAACCGGGTCAACTACGATCAATTCTAGGTTAAACTAGGGTGTCTCTAAAATTCTAGGTCAAAACTAGGTCATTAAGCTAATAAACCCTCAAACTTGCCTCCTTGAGATACCGGGATACCCTCGGTATCCGATATCTCAACCTACGCGATATACCCCGCTTATACCCTCTATAATATATACTAGCACGTATATATATATATAGCTATATATATAAAAGCATCTCTAACCTCAATCCTAGGCTAAAACTCAATACCTTGCCCCGATGCTCAATACCTTGAGTATCTCAAGGTATTGAGATACTCAAGCCTTACCCCTCACTAACACTAGTTAACTAACTAACTATATATATATATATATATATATATATACTACCATATACTAATATATATATATATATATATATATATATATATATATATATATATATATATATATATATATATATATATATAACCTAGTGTATAGGTAAACACCTCATTACCTTACCTTCGATACCCAACTTATCTCAATACCTTGGTATCTCAAGGTATTGAGATACCTTACCCTCTAATTCTAGCTAACTTAGCTATCTATCTATTATATATATATATATATATATATATATATATATATATATATATATATATATATATATATATATATATATATAACTTAGTATTAGGCTACCTTAATACCTTACCTCACTTCCTCAATACCTTGGTATCTCAAGGTATTGAGATACCCAACTACCTAACTCTAACACTAACTAACTAGCTAACTATCTATATAAATATATACACCTAGCTATATATCTAGGCAATTATATATATATAACACATATGCAAATATATATATATATATATATATATATATATATATATATATATATATATATATATGTAATATACTACAAGAAGGGGGAGGAGAAAGCTAGCTGGAGCGCGCGCGCGCGCTGCTGCTACTGCAGCGTGCTGCCGCTGCTGCCGCGGGGCTGCGCGCTGCGATGCTGCTGCTGCGCACAGCTGCTGCACGCAGCTGCTGCTGCTGTACGCAACTGCTGCTGCTGCCGCGGCGCTACCGCGGTGCTGCGCTGCTGCTGCAGCACGCTACGATACGCGCTGTGCTTCCCCTCTCGCTCACTCTCTCTACCTCTCGCTCGACAAACCACACACACACAGACATACAAGCACACACACTCACTGATACATATATATATATATAAACCCAAACATATATACATATATATATACACACACACAACCATATACACACACACACACACACACACACACACACACACACACACACACATATATATATATATATATATATATATATATATATATATATATATATATATATATATATATATATATACACACACACACACCTACATATACACAAGCACCAATACACACACTCAACCACACACACACACACACACACACACACACACACACACATATATATATATATATATATATATATATATACTCAAAAACTCTAATACATACTCTCCGAAGCTAAACCAACGCGCATACAAGCCCAAAACCTAAAAACCAAATCAAAATGGCCATTCGGTCATTTCGACGAACACGTGGAGTGCGGTTCGTGAAACCTCGTAAAACGTACACCAAACCTACTCGAAATCGGCCCAAAATTTACCCACGGGTTCTAATCGATGTCTAGATCCTAGAAAAAAATGCTAACTCATCGATTCTAGGTCCACGACAAAAACGTGCACGCACATAGAACCTACGACGACAAAAACTCCCAAATCGCCCAAAACGCTTAAATCTCCGTGACACGATCTCACGTGTCCGAACAGGGAAACGTACTTATCCTTAAGACACCCAATACATCTACCTAGGTCCGTCTAACCAAGGGCAACACCAAAAATTGGGCCAATCTCTGATTTTACCCAAAATTGACACAAAATCTAATGTCAAAGTCTCCAAACACAACCAAACAAGCTCCAACTTCCTCCCACGGATAGTCCTAAGGTCTAGGAAGGTTCTAAACTACTAATTACACTATATTAGAGTAATCACAAGGGGAAAAATTAGGGTTTACCTCTTGGGAGTTGGAATCCCAAGCCAAAGTCTCCAAAAAGCCCTAAATTTACCACACCAAGCCTCCAAGCTTCCAACCCAAGCTCTAACACCAAATCTAAGCTCTACACATCTAGGTTAGGGGAAAACAAAGGGTTAGGGTTGCATTAATGGAAGAAAATAGAAGAAAGAAGAGAAAGAAGAGGAGATAACTTACTTGGAATGTGAAAATTGGAAGAAGGAAGAAGAAGAAAATGGAGAGGAGAGTGGAGAGGAAGAAGAAGTAAAATAGAATGAATGGGAGGGGAAGTTGCTGGTTTTGATCGGCCATGTGATAGAAATGGGTTAGGGTTGGTTGAAATGACCAAAATGCCCTCCAAATCAAGTCATCCTAAATAGGGTTTGGGTTTGGGGTTCCAAATGCACTCAAATAAATCTCTAATCACACTAGCTAATTAAAATATAAATAACTATTCTAAGCCAATAAATAAGTCTAACAAGGGTGTTGGTTGGGTCTGGCATGGGTCCACTAGGGTCTCACATGGGTCCAGGCTAGCCAAAATACTAAAATAACTAATAAAAAATAATACAACCAATAATTAAATATTAAATACAAATATTTATGATAATACACAATTAACCAAATTAAAATAAAAAAATACCCTACTATGGAAATGGGGTAGTGACAAGCCTATCCTCCTTAGAAATTTTCGTCCTCGAAATTTAAAGTCAATCGCACTTCCTCTAGGTCAAACCCCCAACAATCACAGTAAAGAAATTCTACCTAAACAACATGCAAGATCATGGTCCTACTGGTCGTGTTATCACAGTCTCAATCAGGGTCACTACACTATCTACCACAGCACAAAAAAAGTCTAATAGGTACTAATGAAGCACACCACAAGGAATAGAAAGGACAGGAAGAAGAACAAAGAGACAGACCTGCTAACCCGACACCCGTAGCATCGACCTCCTCGACCGTCAACGCATAAGCCCTGCCCTGCTGGGGTATCTCCCTCTGCTGGTGCGGGGCATGATGTTGTGCCACAGGTGGCCTAGCTCCAACTCTTCGATCATGTGCTCTACCAAATGGAGGTGCAGTAGGGCAATCTCGCATCTGGTGAGCAGCGAATCCACAGAATAAATATACCTTCAGCCTCCTCCTACAAATATCCCAAGTGTGTCCTGCCTTCCTGCAGTGGGCACTCTCTGATCCTGACCCTACTACGTTGTCTTCTGCCCATAGGGACGCTTAGCCGGTCCCGCACTACCACTCGTACTACCTGAATCATCCCTGCCTCTCTTAGACTTTAGCTCCAAGTCATCCTCTGCCCTCTGAGCGTCCCCTACGATCTGCTCGAAAGTTGCCTCGCGGTCGCTCCTAGTCAAAGACTTGACTGCCATGACCAAGCCCTTGCGAAACTTTCTCGCCTTTGCTGCCTCACTCAAGCCCTCCACGAATCTGCCCAGATGGCAGAACTCCGCTGCGTACTCGTCCACCATCATGCTCCTTTGGACGAGTGCCTTGAAATGGCTCTCCAAAGCACTGAGCACCACATCTGGGAAATATTTCTCCTTAAAAAGCCTCTTAAAAGCCTCCCAAGTAAACCTTGGTGCCTCGATCCTCGTATCAGTGCGATACCATATCAAAGCGAGGTCGAACATCTGACTGGCCGCTGCCTCTATCTGCATGCTGCCTGGAATCTTCGCCAGCAAAAAAAAATCCTCTCAATATGCTCTATCCAGTCATCCGCGTACAGGATCCCTTCTATACCCTGGAACTCCTTGGGCCGCATCCTCTGAAAGTCAATGATGTTGCCAGGCCTCGGATGTCGAGTCTGATCTGCATGTGGCTGAATCTTAGCCACTCTGTCCACTGCCGTCATGGCCACCTGGTGGGCATTCTCAATGCCCAGCCTCATCACATCCACCTGGTGGTGCTGCGCGTCCATCATCTCCCTGAAGAACGCAAACAACTATGCGGCATCTACTGGTACAGGTGGTGGTGGAGGCACCACAGGAACGATTGGGGTAGTCCTCGGATCGACAAGTGGAGGAGGATCCCCGAGAGAAGCAGATGCTCCCCTCGACCACAGGAGTGGTGAGTGGAGCGGTAGCAGCTGCCTGAATATGAGCTGGACGAGAGGTAGCAGACCTCTCGGTAGCAACTGCTAGGACGGTATGATGGGATCGTGTCTTCAGAGGCATCCTGAACACAGATCAAAAGAAGTCAATACGGTGCAAGATACGATATCATCAAGGAAGGACAGTAATATTTCAAAAGAAAGCAATTTCAGAATAATTAGATTGGAATTGTTCCTAGTCGTGATTGAACACTCTCATGCTAGATCCTATATCCTAGAGCAGGCTCACAGCAGTACAACTAAATCGTTGTACTACCACAATATCGTACTAATTGCGAATCGAGACCTGCATGGGGCCGCCACCAAAAATGTGTCACGACCCGCACCCGAAAAATTGGACATGAGTCGTGGGTACGTCCAGCCTATGCCGTAGCATCGGCGGTAGAACGCTGTCTAGGTCTACTATCTAGCTAAAAATCTCACATAATCAATACAGGTACCTGTCAAGATTTTAACTCCAAACGGAGGAGCAATATGATAATGATAACACAAGTACTCAATCACGAATCTAAGCACGATAAGATAACACAGAAGTCTAACAACTACAAAGTCTAAACAATAACAACTACTAAAAACCACGACCACAATAATAATAATAATAATACAACAACATCCTGAATCAAATATAATACAAGTCTCAATCCAAAACCAGGGACAATTCCGGTACCAAAAGCTGATAAAAACAACAACAGGTCCTAGTGATCCCGGCTACCAACCCGGAAGTTACTCCTAAACTAGGGGGTCCCTGTCTGCACCATCGACAGGCTGAGGTCCATAAAACGTCGGACACCAATCTTCCAGATCCTCTGAGAAAAATATCCAGTCAGGATTGGAGCAAGTACACCTCTAACAGCAGTTCCAGTTAAATGATAAAAACTATAAAACAGTTGTAGCAAGTAGCAAGGTGAAGAAAATAAAGTATGAACAAGAAAATATATAAATATCATAGGTGCATAAAGGTAAAGATGCATGAATATCAGAAGCAAGATAGTAATGACTGCAAGATACAAGAAATCTAAACTAAGATCAAGTATGCGCACAAGAACGTGTAGTGAGTCCAGCAAGAATACATGTAATGAGTCAAGTCCAGAAAGTATAAGTGAGACCAGCAAGAAATGCAAGAGAGTCCAGACTAGAAAGAATGAACTCGTGTCTTTGAAATACCTGTTTCGACATGTAAATGACTAGGGGTAAGTATGGCTCACCGCACACTGGGTGTGCGGCTGCTATCATTCCAGATTAGACCAGAGGGGGTGATTCGAGTGATTCCAGTTGGGAGTTTACATATCTACTCGAGTATTTCCCCGCCCCGACTAGTACAAGTGAATCCAAGACCCGACACGTAAATCAAGTATGAGTCCAGCCAGAAACATGAGTGATGCCTGTAGTGATGCCAGTAGGTGATTCCAGAATAGAGGCCAGAAACATGAATTATATGTGTCGCAAGTTAATGAATCCAGAAATACTAGTCCGTATCATGCCAGAAAAATCTGATGATTCTATACTAGAATTTGAATCATAATAATCATCATATAATGGAAACTATCAGAGAACGTACCCGCTTGACGTCCTGAGCAACTGGTGATCCGAACTGGCGTCGTAATGACCTATTGCGAAAAGTAAGATTAAACGGGGTTTTAATGAGTTAAACATATATAAAATAACTAAAAACAAGCTTCTAAGATTGTTCTAGGTCAAACGGGTCAAAATGGTGAAATTTAGATCAAAAAGTCAACTCTTGGTCCAAAAAGTCAACTCTTGGTCCAAAAAGTCAACTCTGGGTCAAATCTAGGTCAAAAGTTGACTTTGGCGGTCAACCAGGTCAACTACGGTCAACTCTAGGTCAAACTAGGGTGCCCCTAAAATTCTAGGTCAAAACTAGGTCATTAAGCTAATAAACCCTCAAACTCGCCTCCTTGAGATACCGGGATACCCTCGGTATCCGATATCTCAACCTACGCGATATACCCCGCCTATACCCTCTATAATATATACTAGCACGTATATATATATATATATATATATATATATATATATATATATATATATATATATATATATATAAAAGTATCTCTAACCTCAATCCTAGGCTAAAACTCAATACCTTGCCCCGATGCTCAATACCTTGAGTATCTCAAGGTATTGAGATACTCAAGTCTTACCCCTCACTAACACTAGTTAACTAACTAACTAACTATATATATATATATATATATATATATATATATATATATATATATATATATATATATATATATATACTAATATATATATAACATATCTCTAACTATATATATATATATATATATATATATATATATATATATATATATATATATATATATATATATATATATATATATATATAAAAAACCTAGTGTATAGGTAAACACCTCAATACCTTACCTCCAATACCCAACTTATCTCAATACCTTGGTATCTCAAGGTATTGAGATACCTTACCCTCTAATTCTAGCTAACTTAGCTATCTATCTATCTATTATATATATTTATATATATAACATCAATATATATATCTATATCTATATATATAACTTAGTATTAGGCTACCTTAATACCTTACCTCACCTCCTCAATACCTTGGTATCTCAAGGTATTGAGATACCCAACTACCTCACTCTAACACTAACTAACTAGCTAACTATCTATATAAATATATATACCTAGCTATATATCTAGGCAATTATATATATATAACACATATGCATATCTACCTACATATCTATATATATATATATCCATACATACACATACACATATACATCTATACTAATATCTCTCTCTCTCTCTCTCTCTCTCTCTCTCTCTCTCTCTATATATATATATATATATATATATATATATATATATATATATATATATATATATGTACTAATACCTACATACCTATCTATACTAATATCTATGTATCTATCTATACTAATATCTATGTATCTATCTATATATACTAGTATCTACATACATATACATACCTCTAACTATCTATATATATATATAGAACCATACATATATATATACATCTATATATATACATCTATATATACATACATATATATATATATATATATATATATATATATAAAAGAAGGGGGAGGAGAAAGCTAGCTGGAGAGCGCGCGCGCGCTGCTTGCGCTGAAATGCGCTACTGCCCGGAGCAGTTGCTGCTCCTACTGCAGCGTGCTGCCATGGCGCTGCGCACTGCGATGCTGCTGCTGCGCGCTGCGATGCTGCTGCTGCTGCGCGCTGCTGCTGCATGCAACTGCCGCTGCTGCTGCTGCCACTGCTGCCTCGAGCGCTGCTGCTGCAGCACGCTGCGATACGTGCTGCGCTGCCCCTCTCGCTCACTCCCTCTACCTCTCGCTCGACACACCACACACACACACAGACACACAAGCACGCACACTCACTGATTCATATATATATAAACCCAAACATATATACACACACCTACACATACACAAACACCAACACACACACTCAACCACACTCACCCCCCCCACACACAGATATATATATATATATATATATATATATATATATATATATATATATATATATATATATAAATATATACTCAAAAACTCTAGCACACACTCTCCGAAGCTAAACCAACGCGCACACAAGCCCAAAACCTAGAAACCAAGTCGAAATGGCCATTCGGTCATTTCGACGAACACGTGGAGTGCGGTTCACGAAACCTCGTGAAATATACACCAAACCTACTCAGAATCGGCCCAAAATTTACTTACGGGTTCTAATTGATGTCTAGATCTTAGAAAAATGCTAACTCGTCGATTCTAGGTCCGTGGTAAAAATGCGCATGTACATAGAACCTACGACAACGAAAACCCCCAAATCGCCCAAAACGCTCAAATCTTCGCACACGATCTCACGTGTCCGAACGGGGACATGTACTTATCCTCAAGACACCCAAGCATGTCTACCTAGGTCTGTCTAACCTAGGGCAACACCAAAAATTTGGCCAATCTCGGATTTCACTCAAAATTGACACAAAACCTAATGTCAAAGTCTTCAAACACAACCAAACAAGCTTCAACTTCCTCCCACGGCTAGTTCTAAGGTCTAGGAAGGTTCTAAACTACTAATTACACTATATTAGAGTAATCACTTGGAAAAAAAATTAGGGTTTACCTCTTGGGAGTTGGAATCCCAAGCCAAAGTCTCCAAAAAGCTCTAAATTCACCACACCAAGCCTCCAAGCTTCTAACCCAAGCTCCAATACCAAATCTAAGCTCTAAACTTCTAGGTTAGGGGAAAACAAAGGGTTAGGGTTGCATTGATAGAAGAAAATAGAAGAAGAAAGAGAAAGAAGAGGAGAAAACTTACTTGGAATGTGAAAATTGGAAGAAGGAAGAAGAAGAAAATGGAGAGGAGAGTGGAGAAGAAGAAGAAGTAAAATGGAATGAATGGGAGGGGAAGCTGCTGGTTTTGATCGGCCATGTGATAGAAATGGGTTAGGGTTGGTTGAAATGACCAAAATACCCTCCAAATCAAGTCATCCTAAATGGGGTTTGGGTTTGGGGTTCCAAATGCACTCAAATAAATTCCTAATCACTCTAACTAGCTAATTAAAATATAAATAACTATTCTAAGCCAATAAATAAGTCTAACAAGGGTATTGGTTGGGTCTGGCATGGGTCCACTAGGATCTGACATGGGTCCAGGCTAGCCAAAATACTAAAATAACTAATAAAAAATAATACAACCAACAATTAAATATTAAATACAAATATTTATGATAAATACACAATTAACCAAATTAAAATAAAAAAATACCCTGCTCTGGAAATGGGGTAGTGACATGTCTTTAGATAACTTGTGAACAAGGATAATCCCACAACCGATTTCTGGGGCACTAGGGAACGTTTGCCCTAGGGGGATTAGAGAGAATACCTTGAGGAAAAGAAGTCCTCACGATCAGGAGGGTATTCATGTCTATTAGATAGCTGGTTCATGTGTTAAAGCAGCTACTATATGAGTGAGTATATTAGTGTAGTGCTAGACCGTGATAACACCGCTACTAATCATGAGAAAGCAGACTCATGGGCCATCATATAGTTAGGTCGCATGCTAGGATTTAGCCTTCTTGATTACCTAACTGTTTGATGCAGAGACGGACATAAAATAAAATCTTATTCATATATATGCAAATATTGCTAAATTGTATGTTTGTTACAGGGATAACCGTTCGACGAAAGGGTAAGAATCACCGAATGAGTGATATTTATGCTATCGAACATGCTCTCTTGTATTAATGCTTTCAAAGAGAAGTATTGTATACGTATATGCTTTTATCTCGTTCACACGATAAGATGATAATTGTTGATAAGAGAAAGAGATAGACGATAAGAAGATAGTCCACTAGATGCATGCTAGAGTCTTTAAATAAATGAATATGACTCACGAGGCACGCTGCACACCAGAGTTATTAAATGAACTTGCTTATTGTACATAAAATGCTTGCCTTGCCTGCTTGCTTATACATCGAACATGAACTTTGATTTCAAAGATGTTTCCAAAAGAAGTAATATGACTCTGTTCCTGTACTGCATGTAACGAACCTAGGTAAAACTAGAAAGATCACTAGTAATGTAATATTTTATAACATAATTATTTAGTGTTGGTTTTAGTGAATGTTGCTTCTGTTCGTTGATTTTTATACTCACTGATACTTTTTCCAAAGTGCTGACCCACCAACAGTTTGCTTATTCGCAGGTGCTGGATCTTCTGAGGAAGCGATAGTCGTGCCTCATCCCTAGGACCCAAAAATCTGGTGTCGATGCCTTGAGCCGTATCGAGATGTTTTGAGCTGCTTTTGTATAGAGGGACATAATGTATGGAACGATGCCTTTGTATTCAGAGAATCTCGTGCCTTGAGATTTGTCCCATTTACTCAGGTAGATTATTGTTTGTAATACTGTCCCTCCGCTATGTACTCGATCGGTTCGATTATATCCAAAACTTTAACGATATTTCCTTATGCGGGCACAACCCCAGGCTTGCACGACATCACGCCTCGATGGCAAACGATAATACGTCCCACGAGAGTACCGCGACGCTGTGATTCGTGCCCGGCGGAGGCGTTATCGGGACCTTCGAGATTAGGGCGTGACATCATGTGTACGTATACCTAGTCCTACATATTTTGGGATTGGGGTATGGCATCTTTTTAGTGGTAGTCCGTGCAGGTCGAGTTAGCCATTTCGGTTATATAACTGTACCGAGCATGCCTGCACTTAGGATTAGAATTTTTGGTCTCATCCATATTTGACTATAACTCACCTTCCCTCCAATCTGTTCTATTTAAATAAATGTTTGCATCCTGCTTGATTCATGTACTCTTCCTAATCCTTCGTCCATCACTTACAGAGAGATAAATTTACGTAACAGACGTGTCACTACCGGGGGCAACACGTCTCCAAGGGTCAATGGCCAATCACCAGGAGAGGCCTCGATGACTCCTCGACTTCGAGGACCGGATGGACAGACTGATAATCCGGTTCCACCATCTCTTCCGGTAGTGCCTAATGGAGCTCTCCTAGCTCCAGCTGCACCACAAGACGGTCAGACGCAGATGTTCTGATTCTTCTAGATGATGATGCAGGAACAGAGATAGCATGCTACGGCACTGGCTGTCGAGCAGAGGCAGCAAGCGGCAGAACAGAGGCGGGAAGCCACCGAGATGAGACAGGGATTCCTGGCAGCACTTGAGAGGATGGATGCACCAGCACCCGCACCAGCCCAGGCACTAGCTCTAGTTCCACAAGCGCATGTTGGTTCAGTAAAGGATTTTATGCAAAAGAACCCCAAGCCATATAATGGCAATGAGAGTCCAGAGGAGATCACAACCTGGATAATAAGCACCAAGAAGCTATTGGAGGTATCATAGATGCCTACGGATCTATGGATGACAAGCGTGAGGACTCAGTTAGAAGGGAATGCTGATCACTGGTGGGAATCGTTGGAGTGCCAATTGGGTACATGCCAGATTTGGGAGTAATTCTTGGAGTACTTTGAGAAGAAATACTTTTAGGGTACATTGTACAATAAGTTCCTCCATCTAGAGCAGGGGAATAAGATGGTCGATGAGTATAACTCGGAGTTTAGCCACCTCAGTAGATATGGCACCATTCTGATACCCAATGACTTAGAGAAAGCTAAGAGATTTTATCACGGGCTGACTCAGGAGCTTCACCACTATACCGTCTCACAGTTTCGGATCTCTTATGCTAAATTATTGACAGAGGCCAGGATTCAGGAGGCCATCAGCAAAGAAAAAAGAAATCAACAGAGAATTCAGCAATGATCAGCAAAGACACAACAAGAAGGGCCTATCAGACAACCAATAGGACATCACCAACAGAGGATGGGGTCCTACCAGCTCATAGAACCTCTGACTTACCATTTCTGTGACAAGAAGGGACACATGCAAAAGAGTGCAGGAAGAAACTGGGAACTTGCTTGATCTGTGGATCAGGACAACATCAGGCTCAGGATTATTCGAAGCGTAGAGCTATTGTTCAATTTGGAGGGCAGAAGCCACTAGTACCGACACTAGAAGCAACCAACCAAGTATGAGGAGTAGTGCTTCGTCTACCGGCACCCGGAGGATAACAGAGAGGACCACCCTTTTTACCACAAGCAGTGTCGTTTGAGTGAGCTAGACAGCAGGCATGAGCTCAGAGGCAAGGATAGGTGTTTTTACTAACTCAGGGAGGAGAAGAGACTGGAGAAAAGGCTATTACAGGTATTATTCTAGTTGGATCAATACCTGCCACTGTTTTATTTGATTTTGGGGCCACTCTTTCATTCATATCATCTAGATTTGTAGTAATGCACTACTTCACCCTTGCCTAAGAGTTAGAGGATTCTTACGGGGGGAGGAATAGTACCTGTAACTAGTACCTGTTGGACTTGTTCAGTTATTATTTGTGGTCGGGAGATGAGATCTTGACTTTTGGTATTTCTAATACCAAATTTTGATGTAGTATTGGGGATGGATTGGCTTAGTTAATACCATGCAATATTAGATTACCATAAAGGTTGTTCTATCTTTAAGCCGCCAGGCCAGCCAGAGTTTGAGTTCATAAGAGGAACTATGGAGAAGGGAGTAGGCCAGTATGGTGGAGCATACATGGCAATAGAAGTTGTGCCACCACCGATTATTGTGGAGTTTGCAGATGTCTTTCCAGACGAGTTATCGGGTCTGCCACCGGACAGAGAAGTCGAGTTTACTATTGAGTTAGTGCCGGGAGCAGCGCCGATATCTTCTAATGTGTATCAGCTAGCAAAAAAAGGAGCTAGATGAGCTTAAGGTACAGTTACAAGAGTTGCAGGACAAGGGATTCATTAGGCCAAGTGCATAACCTTGGGGAGCCCTAGTTTTGTTTGTACCAAATAAAGATAGAATATTCCACATGTTCATCGACTATAGAGCCCTTAATACAGTGACCATCAGGAATAAGTATCATTTGTCGCGGATTGATGAGTTGTTCGACCAACTGACAGGAGCACGTGTGTTTTCTAAGATTGATTTGAGATCAAGATACCATCAAGTGAAGGTAAGGTGCCAGGATATTCAGAAGACGACTTTCAGGACTCACTATGGTCACTACGAGTTCTTGGTAATTCCCTTTGGATTGACAAATGCTCCAGCTATGTTTATGAACTTAATAAACCGAGTATTCCATCGGTACTTAGACCAATTTGTGGTCATATTCATCGATAATATTTTGGTGTACTCGAAGAACCCTGAGGAGCACGAGGAACATTTGAGAAAGGTGCTAGAAACATTGAGACATCAGAAGTTATATGCTAAGCTGAGCAAGTATGAGTTTCTTCTAGATCATGTCTCTTTTTTTGGGCATGTTATCTCGGGAGAAGGCATATCCGTGGATCCAGCTAAGATATCAGCAGTAGAGACATGGCCAACCCCAACCGACGTATCAGAGGTATGGAGTTTTCTAAGACTTGTCGGATATTATCGGAGGTTCGTGGAGAATTTTGTAAGGATTGTAGATCCTATGACAAGGTTGACCCGTAAAGACCAGGAATTTGTTTGGACAGAGGAGTGTCATATGTCGTTTGATGAGTTGAAGTAGCACCTGACTACAACACTGATCTTGACCATACCTACTGGACTGGGAGGATTTGTTATTTATAGCGATGCTTTCGAAAAATGATTAGGATGTGTCTTGATGCAGCATGGTAAGGTGGCAGCGTATGGTTCTCGGAAGTTGAGGATCCATGAAAAGAATTACCCTACTCATGACTTGGAGCTTGCAGCAGTAATCTTTGCTCTGAAGCTTTGGAGGCACTATTTATACGGAGAGACCGTAGAGATTTATACAGATCATAAGAGCTTAAAGTATATCTATACTCAGAAGGATCTGAACTAGAGACATAGATGATGGCTCGAGTTGATGGCAGATTTTGATATTGAGCTGCAGTACCATCCGGGCAAGGCTAATACATTAGCAGATGCGTTGAGTAGGAGACCGATGGCGTACTTCTTGACAATATAGAAGGAATTATTGTATAATTTGGAGTAGCTGGGCATAGAGGTTGTTATGCCAGGAGAAGTCGCAAAGTTGATGAACCTTCAAGTACAATTATCATTGGTGGAGTATATCAAAGCAGCTCTACCGACTGCTGCGATATTTCAGAGACTTAGACAGATGACTGAGGCTGGATTGCAGACTGGACTGAGGATACATGAAGATAGGACTTTGAGGTATCGGGATCGCCTCTATGTTCCTAATGGGGAGCTTAGGCAGGAGCTAAAGACAGAGGCTCACAGTTCAGCATAATCTATTCATCCGGGAGGTACGAAGATGTACAGGGACTTGAGGCAGCATTACTGGTGGAACGGGATGAAGCGAGAGATAGCACAGTTTATGGCAAAGTGCTTGGTGTGTCAGCAAGTTAAGGCTGAACATCAGAGATCAATATGATTGCTTTAACCGCTTCCAATCCGAAAGTAAAAATGGAAGCACACCACCATGGACTTCGTTACGGGTTTCCCGAGGAGTCCAGCTGGCTGAGATACAATTTGGGTGATTGTGGACAGATTGACTAAGGCGACACACTTTTTACCCTTTAGAGTTGGACAATCTACAGAAGTTTTGGCAGAGATGTACATGAAAAAGATTGTACGCCTACTTGGAGTACCAGTCAACATAGTTTCCGACATAGATTCGAGGTTCATATCTTACTTTTGGAGGAGCATGCAGGAGAGCCTAAGAACTAGATTGAAGTTTAGCACTTCTTATCACCCGCAGACAAAAGGACAGTCAAAGTACACCATTCTGACGTTGGATGATATGTTGAGAGCGTGCATGCTTGACTTTGAAGGATCTTGGGAGGATCACTTGCATTTGGTGGATTTTTCTTACAATAATAGCTACCAAGCAAGCATTCAGATGGCTCCTTTTGAAGCATTATACGGTAGAAAGTGTCGATCGCCAGTATGTTGTAATGATGTGGGAGAGAGACAGATACTTGGACCGGAGTTGGTGACTCGGACAGTGGAAAAGGTCAAGCAGATTCAAGGTCACCTTCGGGCAGCGTATGATAGACAGAAGCAATAGACAAATACTCACCGTTGACCCCCTATAGTTCAAGTCGGGAGATTATGTGTTCTTAAGGATCTCCCCTACTAGAGGAACCATCAGATTTGGAGGTAGAGGGAAGCTTAGTCCAAGGTACATTGGACTGTTCAATGTGTTGGAGTGTGTTGGTGAGGTTACTTACAGACTAGCATTACCGTAGACCTTGGAGGGTGTCCATGATGTATTCCATGTTTCATAGTTGAGGAGATATGTGACGGATCTTAGCCATGTACTGGATCATTCAGAGATCACAGTTGGGCCAAGTTTATCTTATGAGGAGCAGTCAGTTGAGATTCTCGACCGCAGGGAGAAGGTGCTAAAGGGGAAGACCATTCGACTAGTCCGTGTTGCTTGAAAGCATTAATCACTAGGTGAATCAACTTGGGAGCGGGAGGATTCTATCTTAAAGCATTTTCTCCACTTACGTGAGTCTTCAGGTATGAATTTATATACCGCATTCTTGTTTTTCTAGATCATGCCATATTCTTAATTTTGAGGACAAAATTTTATAAGGTGGGTCGGTTGTAAACCCCTCACCCAAAATTAGTTATTTGTGTGTATTTTATATTTATTGTGTTTATTTAGATTATTTTAAGATTAATTAAACCTAATTGTGAATTCGGACACTTCACCATAGTTTGGACATTAATGATATGTGACGACCCCAAAAACCTATATCGCCCTTCGTAGCCTATACTGGAGACAATACCCATAGGATCTTCGCATGACACAAAATTCGACCATTCAACATTAGTGTGGCACTAGTGTAACAACCATAGTTTCTTATATTTAATAATAAGATATTTTTATTTATGGTTATTTCCAATCCAAACTTCTTTAATTAGTAACCCATAATTTAATTTCCACCATGAGATTCCCATGCCAATCAAATCTAGAAAACTTTATTTTGAAAGATTTGAATATTATTTACTATTGTCTTATTCCTATATAATCCCAAATCAAATCTTAGTTATTAATATCTATTAGGATTAGTGATTTATCATAAATTGCTACCAAATAAATTATGAAACAACTTAAACTAATTATATTCCTGCCCATATCCGAGACCCCCACTCCCCCCCCCTCTCTCTCTCTCTCTCTCTCTATATATATATATATATATATATATATATATATATATATATATATATATATATATATATACACATCATCACTTCCTAAAAACCCTAACCCTAATTCATCTCATCCTTCTCCAACTCCTCTACAACTCCACCCTCAACACAAAGCCGGCCCCTATAGCAGTCAACCTCCTCCAAGTGGACCCCCGGCCGACCCCCTCATCCAAGAACCCTAGTTCTTCATCCCCCTCTCTCTCTCTAGTAAGTCTCGTTCTTCCTCCAACCTATCTAATGTATATGAATGCATGAATAAATAAATAAATAAATAAATAAATAAATAAATATATATATATATATATATATATATATATATATATATATAAATGATTTTATATGTGTTTATAATCCATTGTTATGTTCTTCATTGTAGGATTTTGTTTTAGAGTTTACATATAGAATTTTGAACCCATGAATGCATGTATGCACCCATCGGTAGAAACCTTGATTAAACAATGTTAATAATAGAGAAATATGATAACTAAAATTATTTTATCCATATTTTTACTTTTTATTTCAGAATATTAGTTTGATAATTTTTTTGTTAAATAAATTACATTTACAATGTGTAGGGTGACAGTTTAATGTTCTATCCAAAATCCTGCATCGAACCCTTTTAAAATTTTGTAAATAATTAAAATAGGATGTTATTAACCTATATTAAATTCAGTTTTAAAAATATTTTTTCAGAAATATTACTTTTGATTTAAATAAATTTTATGCATAAAAAGACACATAATTGACCTAGTTTACATGTAAACCTAGTGTAACTTGTTCTTTGGCCATATATGAATGTTCTTCCTATTATTTTATGATTAAAAATTATTTTTTCAGAATTAAATATGATTTATGATTTCATTAAAAGCATAATAGTAGGGTTATAATGATAAATTTTTGCTAATACTATTGCTAGAATACTAGTATGTGTCCAACATAAAGACCAATAAGTAGAATTGATAAATATACATCTAGGAACTCATTAAATAATTATTTTCTAATATTTTAGAATTATTTCCAAAATTAAAATTTTTATGAATTCATCTTTTGAGAGCTTACATGTCAGAGAAAACCCTATTTAGCACCCATAATTGCATGACTAGTTGCCAACCTTCGTAGAAATCCCTTGTGAGTTTAAAACCATTAATTTGCTAATTTTTATAATTAATTTCAGAATTATTATTATAAATTAACCATGTTTTATTGCATGTTTTTAAGTATGTAAACATAAAAGTCTACCTTCCAATAACTAGTTCTACGAGTTGTCCAAGTTAAATAGCTTTGTGAATTCACGTAGTTGAATAATTTACTATACATACATGAGATTGTTTTCACCTTGCAAGAGAAGTTATTAATACCAACTACCTAATTATTAACCTATCAACGTAGTTCAAACCATAAGGCTAATAGTGTAATATTAGCAACTTAGTGTAGCGTCTAATTAGTATGTAATATATACATTTATAGGAGCTCGAGACCATCCGGTTGAGGACTCAGGAGCAGGTTTACTTATTCGCATTTTGAGAGTGCAGGCAAGTATACCTTGCTTGATTATATTATTCATTTTACATTATGCCTAGTTTTTTATTTGTTAGTTGTGTACACGCGTCTTAGAATAGTAGACTTACCTGGTATATTATGAAGGTATGCGGTATCTTGTGACCTGACACGTGTTCAACACGATCACTGAGTGAGTGAGTGGATGGACTAGTGTGTTGACTGGCCATCGATACGTCAGTTCGCGTCTTGTGTTGTTAGATAGTGTTGGTCAAGTTTTTTAGATTTTATTGACGCTGTTGCATTATGTCTGCACCGTGTATACGGTTCAGATAGTACATTGGGAGGAAAGAATCTACTAGCGAGCGTATGCGATTTCTGTTTCTTACTATGTATATGGTGTAAATAGTATACCCCCGAGTTCTATCGAATGCTTGGTGGGATGACTGATTCTTCTATTTCTCCCCCCTCATGCGCCACTAGAGGTGTCTCGAGTGCATTTCACATAGATGGTTTAGTTACCCTATTTATTATTTACTGCTTTACTTTTAGGCATGTCGATTTCTTGTGTACTTGTTATGTCCCTCTGAGGACCTGGCATGTTTTTAAGATCCAGATGAGCACTTGTACCCGACGGACTACAAAGTTGAGGATTTTGCAGACGAGGACTTTGAGGTGGAGCCACATGAGTTTCCTTGAGCGTCATGGACGTCAGTTGCTTAGTGTCTTGGGTGTCTTTACCTAGTTAGCCGATGTTTGGACTTTTTCTTTATTGCTTAGTTGTATTCTTTCAGTATTCTTTTGTACTCATTTTCATGAATTGTTCTCTACTAAATTTTATTTTGTAGTGAATTTTGAGACTTATTTATTCATTCAGTTTCTTACTCTGTGATATTTGTGGATGAGACTAGATTTTATCTGCCTGTGATATTGTGACTTAGATATATTTTACAGCGTACTACGACTGGTTAGGTCCATTAAATTGGGTTTCAATACTTGTTCGTACAGCTGACATGTGTACGTATACCTAGTCCTACGTATTTTGGGACAGGGGCGTGACACGCACAATACAATTTGATTCACAAAACACCCAAAAGTAAGGTTGGCGCACAAAGCAAGTTGGCGCATAAACGACCAAGACTGGGTAGTGGCGCACAAACGACTAAAACTAGGTTAGCACACAAACCAACAAAAGCAGGATTGGCGCACAAACGAACAAAAGTTGGGTTGGCACACTTTGTCAAGTTGACCAACACGACGTACTTGACAAAAGTGAGCGGGCATGAATAAAGCATGCTTTCAGGGAAAGTGCGCGAGCAAGCTAGCTACAAGACAAAACACTCAATCGGAGGTCAAAGTTCGATAGTAAAAAAACTCGTCATTCGAGGAGCATACAAATCAATAACACATAAATCGAGAAACCAAAGCTTTGTCCCTGAGAAAACGAAGAGGGAAAAAGTGCACGAGCTACCAAACATAAGCAAAGTGCGCCGGTTGACGAAACAAAGGAAACATGCACTAGTTTGACAATACGAAGAGAGTGCGTGAACTGGATGTGGCACACTTTCTCTTTGTTTTCCAGTAAGAACTTTGATGGAATACACACCAAAAATGCGCCAACTGGGTTTACTCTCAAAAGTGTCCCACTGACTCAAGGGGTGTGACTGGCGCACTTTTGCTATGAGACTAAGTGCAGTATGATTAGTACGCACGAAGGGTTGGAACAGCACACCAATGTGCCCAAAGTGGAACATATATATTTCTACACAAAAGGGGTTTTCTTGTATACTCTTCACAGAGTACTGTTCTTCTTCTTCAGCAAGCCATTTGGTATACGTATTGTATCAAGTTTCAGCGCTGAACTTAGCTGGACTCGAAAACAAGCAAGACCAAAAGCAATGTTACATAAAATATGGTGCTCTACACTATGAGCTAATTATTTTTGTAAAACATAAATTTTTGGAAGATCAATCCCCAAGAAAACAAAAGTGAACCCATAGACCCGAACTCTGGTCCATGCAATTCTAACTAAGAAAATCAAGAATGACAAGTATTAAAGGTGAAAGGGTGCTCAATCCCAACAATATGAGCTAGAAACAATCATAAATTATTAAGAATTAAAATTATGCATAAATCTATGATTTTTCTTTTATGCAAGATGTTCTTTCCTACGGAGGAAGAAAAAACCTAAAGAGAGAGAGATGGAAAAAAAATAATGAGCAGAGAGAAAAATAGAAATATATGTTTAGGTTTGAGATATTGACCGTTGGATTACTTAAACCCATCCAAGGCACACATGCCACCAAACCAACCAAAACCACTCTTCTCTATAACTCACGGGTCCGATCTACACAAAGGTCGGGCAAGCAACCAACATGCGCCAAAGATAACATGCGCCATAGTGCGCCGGGAAAGAAGGCTGACATCTCTATCCACATTAAAAAATTTTGTCCTCGGAATTCAAACTCAAGGCTAGATAAAGATATCAAGACAAGCTATAAACTAACTATAAGCAATCTACATATATAAATAAGCAAGTATAACAACACATATAATAAAGCGAAGCAGTATTATTTCACATAAGTGCTTGCCGATCACGGAATAAAAGATGCAAGGCATACGAAGAGAATATACCTTATGAGTCGAATAGATGCGGGTACTAAGATCGAATATCGTCCTCGCACTCCCACTTCGACTCCCCCAATGAGTGGTGGCCCCAAGTAACACGAACAAAATGAATAATTCGGTTCTTGAGTACCTTCTTCCTCTGATCCAAAATGGACACGGGTTGTTCATCGTAAGTTAAGTCGGTACCAACAACTAACTCCGAGTGATCGAGGACATGAATCGGGTCCGAGACATACCTAAGCAACTGAGACACATGAAATACATTATGCACTTCAAGAAACAAAGGCGGAAGGGCAAGACAATAAGCAACATCTCTGTCACTACCACATTCTAAAAAAAGGGGTATTTTTGACTTTTTATATATTATTAATATTGTGTGTATTTAATTTAAATAATTATATGAGATGTGTATTTACATATATATTATATACAGTGTTCATTAATGTTTTAGCTAGTAGACTTGACCTAGAAGCCCACTAGATGAACACCTGACCGAATTATAGGGTTATGAATTTAAATTGTATTATTTAGGATTTAATTATTTGAGGTTGTAATTAATTATCGTGATTGTTACACCCTACCGTTGTTGCAATATTCGGAGCCCAACATTAGCCCATAATTTCCAACAAGTTGTTGCATTCTAGACTTGACATGCCAACTTAGGCGCTAGACTTTTCCGTCACTCAAAATCATAATCCTTTGTGCTCTAATTTAATTGCACAACTTCCCGTATCCGAAATCTATTATTTAATCCTGTGTCGCGCACTTGTGTCGGTGCCATCAATTTTGACACACCAACTCAACCCGTTTAGTTGGACCAATTAAAGGGTCCCAGACTGACACCAAGCCTACATCTTTCATGACCTTTGTGTCACTCATAATTATGCTCTCTTGCGCTTCATTTTAGTCGCACAATATTCGCCGTAGACGTTTATTTTAATTCTAAATAAAATCCAACTTTGTATCGTTGTGCGTTCCAATCGAAATTGGAGACACAATCTCGATCCATTTCGTGTAACCCAAATTAGGGTAATATTCTGTTCTGAGTCTTCTTTACTAATAATACTTGTGTCCTAACTTAATTTTAGCCCCATGTATTTCTAATTAATTTTTGAACATCACTTGCATTATTCTTTAATTAAATTGGGGATACTAACTTGACTAATCCCATTTTAACCAAATTTAATCCAAATACCCTATTCATTAAGCCCATACACAACACACAACACCCCCTCACCCTATAAAATACCAAACACCAAATCGCCCACCAATTTTTTATCATTTCATGTGTCTGTGCAATTACCCAAATTTAAGGGGGCTTATTTGTCAAATGTTGCATTAGGTGTTAACACCCCATTGGTTCAAACCAAATGGAGAAGCCCTAATTCTTGACTAGTCAACCAACCCCTCTCCTTGTATGAATAATTTCTCCATGATCAATCCTGGCCATTCATTCAAAAAGGGAGCATCATCACCACACATTCCCACTCACCATCCCCTATTTAATGTCTCTTCAATGCACCCTTTCCCAAGCATGCCCTACCCCACGTTTCTCTCCTCCCTCCTCACAAACCTAACCGTAGCATTTTTTCCATTCCCTTCTTCTTCTTCTTCTACTTCACTTCTTCTCCTCCTTTTAAAAAAATGCTGGTCGACTTCTGTCACGACCCAGTCCCAAAATACCGAGGGACTGGACGCGTGATAATGGCCAGCAGCACGTACCGATGGACAAATCCAATTTAATGGATCCATCGGGGCATACTTAAGCTGTATTACAATAGTCAGGGTTTACTAATCTCATCCACAGAATAAAAACAGCAATATCAGCAAAAGAAACAAACAACATCCAGTCAAAAGTAAATAAAATTGGGGAACAACCCGATATTAAGTCTGTTACAAATATTCTCATAAACAGGAAATAAAGAGTTTATTTGCTATAAAAACTGAGCATGGAAGAAGCAGATGTTCAGGAGAAGTCCTCAGCGATCACCTCGTCCTCAGGTACAGGTACTGCTCCGAGAAGTGCTCCTGTTCCGTACACCTCAGGGTCGATCTCGTCTGCTAATCCTGGGGACATAATCCGGATCCAGGTCCTCAGGGGACATAGCAAGGTACAAGAAAGCTCAAGCCATAATAATGTAGTAAATAAAATAAATAGGGTAAATAAATAAACCAGCTAAATGATATGCAAGTGAGAGTTTTAGTCATACTCAGGCTGAGACTACTACAGGATCAATGTTGAAGAAACCATAGCAGTATTTTCTCGAAGGGCCAGAACTTGCGCCAAAGCTCTGTATCAGAGACTAAGACACCTCCAGATGATATTATTTATATTATAATCAGCCTTGATATGGTAATACTCTCCCCACCCAATGTAATCTCACGTCATAGTTTACGATGTTCATGTCACGCAAGATCAGCTAATGCAATAAGTCAGAATAAAATCTAAGCATATAAACTGTATATGTCATAAACCTGTATCCTATACAGAATCACCTTGAATATTTCAGGAAGATTCTGTCTCATAATCTGTGTCAAGTGTCCTGGGTATAATGTACTTGATATGGCAAGTACGAGAATGTAAATGTCACGATATCCATCTCTAGTTGACATTGCACAACCCCGCGTACGGTGTTGGCACCCGACTATAATCGGACGCTAAGCAAGTCACACGGCCCTAGGGTTGAGCATGTACAACAGTCACAGAAAATAAATCAAGAGAACAAAATGAATCATTATACTGCAATTATGGCAAGGTACACTTGCCTGGTGTTTCGGCTCCAATTGTAGCTCTGGCAGTAGCAAGATTTGCAGGCAGTACTCTGGTTGCTGAAATAGACATCACCATCAGATCCAGAAAATATTAATCAGCTAGAAATGCCTGTCCTTGAGTCCAATTTGGAGACAAGGGCAAAAATGATATTTCGAGTCAAAGCGGGGTCCACATGTGGGCCACTTTGCACCGAAAAATGCGTCAGGGTCAAAGGTCTCTAAATCTGTCCAACTTAGTGTCAACAGGTCAGGAACGATGATACGAACCCAACGGAACTTCCAGAATTGGATTCCGATGAGCCGATCACAAAATCGCCCGTCAAGTGGAGCCTGTGGGGCCCACGACACGCAATTTTGTCAACGTTCTCAGAATCGAACCAAACTTGGCTCACAGGACTAGCGTATTGCTACGAGTCCGATGGCGTAAGTTTTGTCTCGATCCGACGTGTATACACTAAGTTACAGCGAGAACCAGAAAGGACGGATACGGGACGGTGTCCGCGGATACGCGTTGATTCCAGTGTGCACGCACATCCGAATCAACTTCTGTGAAATCTCGCACGTCCATATCAACGACGCGCACGTATCGGTAAAGACCGCACGTGACCAAGTCGTCCCGTTTGGCAGGGCGTACTCAGTTCTGGGGTGAATCAGGGCGTTGGTTTTCCTGTTTTTGGATCGCGGTTTGCGATCACTACAGGACGCGATGTACCGAGCGGTTTGCACGGGCACCGAGGGGGTAACACAGCCTACGCGATGCAATTGACGGAAACGAAATCGGGGCTGTGAGGAGAAAGTTATGAGTACCTGAACAGGGCTCCGGGCAACCGAATTCTTCGTGTCCGACACGTGTCTAGGGTGCTGTTCTCCCTAGGGCTAGGGTTTAGCTCCTGTTAGCCGGAGACGGCGGCTGGGGGCTGGCCGGAGGGAGGGGGGAGCGGAGGCGGTCGAGGCGGCCGGAGTGCTGGCCGACGAGGGACTCGGGGACGCCTCGGGGAGGCCGGGCGGCGCTCGGCTGAGTCGGCCGGAGTCGGCTGCGGGTGGTGCAGCCTCTGGAAGTGTCGGCTCGGCTGGGACGGGCTGACCTTGGTCGGAGGAGAGCGGGCCGAGGTCGGGAGCGAGTGCTGGAGGGGCGAGCTCAGGGCTGCGGGACAGCGAGGAAGGCAGCGAGGGCTCCGGCGAGGTCTAGGCGAAGCGGGGAAGGAGGCGGAGGTGAGGGTTTATATAGGCCGGAGAGGGGAGAAGGACGGTGGCCGGTGAGGGGAGGGGAACCGGAGGGTCGGGGACGCGAGCGGGCGGCGGCGACGACAGTTGCAGGAAGTCGGAGCGGTGGCGGCGGCGTAACGGGCGGCTGCCGGAGGGGAATCGCCAGGGTTGGGCTGGGGGAGAAGAGTCTAGCGGATTTCGGGCGGCCGGGTCGGGTCAGGCGGATCCGGCCCGATCCAATAAAATGGATTACGGGTGGGGTCTGGGCTAGTGGGTCGGGTCTGGGTTAGACCCGGATCCGACCCGCTAAGGATTTGGTTTGGTTTAAATGAACCCGGTCCGGTTCAGAAATTGGTTTGGTTTATTTCAAATAAACCCAGTTTATTTTGGTTTAATTAATTAATTAGTTTTTAGGGCTTTTAAAATGCTTCCGGGGTCCAATAAATTCCCAAAAAATTACCCTATGTCTAGTTTTTCATTTTACACCATAAAATATTATTTTTATAATATTTTAATATTATTTATTATCAATTAAAAAATCATTTAATATTTAAAACACCTGAGTTTAATTTCAGAAAAATCCAGAAAATTTTAGAAAATTGTGAAAAATCTAAATTTAAATTTTTTTTGAAAATCAGGGGGATTACAATCTACCCCCGTTAAGAGGATTGCGTCCTCGCAATCAAAGAATAACCGGTCAACAGAGATGACACGGTTAAAAATATTATTTGAATCAGAAAATCAAGGTTAAGGGTTTAAACACATAGGGAAAATCATTTCCCTAAGCAATAGAAGTTATGCAATTTCCCAAATATAGGAAATCTAGAAAATTATAGTTTTTAGAAAACCAGGTTATCTTTAAAAATATATCAGGTTAACATTTATAAAACATTCTAAATTATTTGCAAGTTCAAAATTACTTAGATTAACACTAGGTTATCAATTATTAGCAAGTTAAAATGGTCAGGTTAAGTCTAGGGTCACGAACCAGCAGGCACGAACTACAGAAATGCTAGAAACGGAACTACAAAAACTTACTCGCATTAGCTACTCCATGGTTCTGTGCGTCTCCCACAGTTATTGCGAAAGCTTGTCCGCGTCCTCGAGGTGGATTCCTCTGCTGCTGCTGGACCTGCTGGAAGAGTACGGCCTGGGGTATCAAAGGTGGCCTCGGCTGATTCTCTCATGGAGAGGGTGGTATGACTCCTTCCACTTCCGTTTGCGGTGCTCCCAAATCTGGACAGGCTGGCCTTGGTACTGGTAACGCTTGTTGGTTAACCGTTGATGCTTCTCCTCTGTGCATCTTGCAACTTCTGGCTAAGTGGTTACTGGATCCGCAAATCAAGCACAGTCCCAACTTGCGTCTGCACTTCTTCTCAACATGGCCTACCTTGCCACAATAGTAACAAGTAGAAAGGAATGAGGCTCTGGATGCTGCTCTCGGTGGATTCTTCTGGGGTCGCTTTGCAGCTCTTTTCTGCTGTGCTTGGTCTGGTGCCTGCGGCCGCTTCTGGCTGGACTCTATCTTGGTGATGCTCTCCATGGCCCGTGCTGCAGTAACAACGTCCGTTGCAACGGAGTTGATTAACTTTCGTAGCTCTGAGCTAAGTCTGCAAATGAACTCCTCCGTTTGACTTTGTTGTGCCTTCTCATAAGCTTGTATCATCGGGTAGTACATTTGAAATATCTGTTGCATGTCCATAGCTTGCCCATGTGGGACGATAGGCATTGGTGGAGCAAACTGCATTGATGGTGGAACGTCATCTTCCTGGATCCTCGAGGCATGCTGACTTGCTTGACTGTGTTGTTGTGATGATTGACCTTCATCAACTAGTATCTCTTTATCTTCGTTGATTACCACAACACCTTATGGTATTTCTGGATGAGTCTCGTCGCCGGCTTGTGGATTCATAATTCTGCAACCAACATAAACTATAAGAGGCGCACAGGAATCAAAGCAGGATGCAAGTCAAGAATTAATTCGAATCCGATACAGATATCAAGAACGTTTCAAGCAAGTGGATGAGATCCTTATCCTATTCTTATTGCAGGCCTGTTCAGTCCCTAAGTTGAAACCGAACAATTTAGTCGTTGACCTGTATAGGCCACCACAAAAACCATGTCACGCCCCAGTCCCAAAATACCGAGGGACTGGACGTGTGATAATGGCCAGCAGCACGCACCGATAGACAAACCCAATTTAATGGATCCATCGGAGCATACTTAAGCTGTATTACAATAGTCAGGATTTACAAATCTCATCCACAGAATAAAAACAGCAATATCAGCAAAAGAAACAAACAACATCCAGTCAAAAGTAAATAAAATCGGAGAACAACCCGATATTAAGTCTGTTACAAATGTTCTCATAAACATGAAATAAAGAGTTTATTTGCTATAAAAACTGAGCATGGAAGAAGCAGATGTTCAGGAGAAGTCCTCAGCGATCACCTCGTCCTCAGGTACAGGTACTGCTCCGAGAAGTGCTCATGTTCCGTACACCTCAGGGTAGATCTCGTCTGCTAATCCTGGGGACATAATCCGGATCCAGGTCCTCAGGGGACATAGCAAGGTACAAGAAAGCTCAAGCCATAATAATGTAGTAAATAAAACAAATAGGGTAAATAAATAAACCAGCTAAGTGATATGTAAGTGAGAGTTTTAGTCATACTCAGGCTGAGACTACTACAGGATCAGTGTTGAAGAAACCATAGCAGTATTTTCTCGAAGGGCCAGAACTTGCGCCAAAGCTCTGTATCAGAGACTAAGACACCTCCAGATGACATTATTTATATTATAATCAGCCTTGATATGGTAATACTCTCCCCACCAAATGTAATCTCACGTCATAGTTCACGATGTTCATGTCACGCAAGATCAGCTAATACAATAAGTCAGAATAAAATCTAAGCATGTAAACTGTATTTGTCATAAACTTGTATCCTATACAGAATCACCTTGAATATTTTAGGAAGATTCTGTCTCATGATCTGTGTCAAGTGTCCTGGGTATAATGTACTTGATATGGCAAGTACGAGAATGTAAATGTCACGATATCCATCTCTAGTTGACATTGTACAACCCCGCATACGGTGTTGGCACCCGACTATAATCGGACGCTAAGCAAGTCACACGGCCCTAGGGTTGAGCATGTACAACAGTCACAGAAAATAAATCAAGAGAACAAAATGAATCATTATACTGCAATTATGGCAAGGTACACTTGCCTGGTATTTTGGCTCCAATTGTAGCTCTGGCAGCAGCAGGATTTGCAGGCAGTACTTTGATTGTTGAAATAGATATCACCATCAGATCCAGAAAATATTAATCAGCTAGAAACTCCTGTCCTTGAGTCCAATTTGGAGACAAGGGCAAAAATGATATTTCGGGTCAAAGCGGGGTCCACATATGGGCCACTTTGCACCAAAAAATGCTTCAGGGTCAAAGGTCTCCAAATCTGTCCAACTTAGTGTCAATAGGTTAGGAACGATGATACGAACCCAACGAAACTTCCAGAATTGGATTCCGATGAGCCGATCACAAAATCGTCCGTCAAGTAGAGCCTGTGGGGCCCACGACACGCGATTTTGTCAACGTTCTCAGAATCGAACCAAACTTGGCTCACAGGACTAGCGTATTGCTACGAGTCCAATGGCATAAGTTTTGTCTCGATCCGACGTGTATACACTAAGTTACATCGAGAACTAGAAATGACGGATATGGGACGGTGTCCGCGGATATGCGTTGATTCCGGTGTTCACGCACATCCGAATCAACTTCTATAAAATCCCGCACGTCCGTATTAACAACGCGCATATATCGGTAAAGACCGCACGCGACTAAGTCATCCCATTTGGTGGAGCATACTCAGTTCCGGGGTGAATCAGGGCGTTGGTTTTCCTGTTTTTGGATCGCGGTTTGCGATCACCACAGGACGCGATGTATCGAGCGGTTTACACGGGCACCGAGGGGGTCACACAGCCTACGTGATGCAATTGACAAAAATAAAATTGGGGCTGCGGGCAACCGAATTCTTCGTGTCCGACACGTGTCCAACACGTATCTAGGGTGCTGTTCTCCCTAGGGCTAGGGTTTAGCTCCTGTTGGCCGGAGACGGTTGCTGGCCGGAGGGAGGGGGAAGCGGAGGCGGTCGAGGTGGCCGGAGTGCTGGCCGGCGAGGGACTCGGGGATGCCTCGGGGAGGCCGGGCGGCGCTCGGCTGAGTCGGCCGGAGTCGGCTGCGGGTGGTGCAGCCTCTGGAAGTGTCGGCTCGGCTGGGGCGGGCTGACCTTGGTCGGAGGAGAGCGGGCCGTGGTCGGGGGCGAGTGCTGGAGGGGCGAGCTCGGGGCTGCAGGACGGCGAGGAAGGCAGCGAGGGCTCCGGCGAGGTCTAGGGCTCTGGCGAGGTCTAGGGGAAGCGGGGAAGGAGGCAGAGGTGAGGGTTTATATAGGCCGGAGAGGGGAGATGGACGGTGGCCGGTGAGGGGAGGGGAACCGGAGGGTCGGGGACGCGAGCGGGCGGCGGCGGCGGCGGTTGCAGGAAGTCAGAGCGGCGGCGGCGGCGTAACGGGCGGCTGCCGGAGGGGAATCGCCAGGGTCGGGCTGGGGGAGAAGAGTCTAGCGGGTTTCGGGCGGCCGGGTCGGGTCGGGTCAGGCGGATCCGGCCCGATCCAATAAAATGGATTACGGGTCGGGTCTGGGCTAGTGGGTCGGGTCTGGGTTAGACCCGGATCCGACCCGGTAAGGATTTGGTTTGGTTTAAATGAACCCGGTCAGGTTCAGAAATTGGTTTGGTTTATTTCAAATAAACCCGGTTTATTTTGGTTTAATTAATTAATTAGTTTTTAGGGCTTTTAAAATGCTTTCGAGGTCCAATAAATTCCCGAAAAATTACCCTATGTCTAGTTTTTCATTTTACACCATAAAATATTATTTTCATAATATTTTAATATTATTTATTATCAAATAAAAAAATCATTTAATATTTAAAGCACCTAAATTTAATTTCAGAAAAATTAAAAAAATTTCAGAAAATTGTGGAAAATCCAAATTTAATTTTTTTTGAAAATCAGGGGGATTACAACTTCCCCCGCCTGAAGCCCCGGCCACTCCTTCTTCCACGACCCCGCTACACATCCAACCTACCATCCACCTCCTGCCCCGAGCTCCCCCTCCCACTGAACCTCCACCCCGTATCATCAGAACCACCACCACCACCCCGTATTATCAGAACCACCACCACCCCGTATCATCAGAACTACGACCACCATCATCATCAGAATCACCACCACCATCGTCATCAGAACCTCGACCAGCCACCCTTTACCACCACCAGTGCCACCCTTCACCACCAGCCTCCTCCACCAGCATCACCACCTTCGTCTTCGTCGTCATCGTCGCCTTCGTCGTCATCATCATCCTCAACCTTGTGGACACCGTCGCCATCGCCGACCTCGTGCACGTACACAGGTTCGCGCTCTTCCCTTGCGTATAAGTACGCATGTACATATTTAGTGGGTGTATGTATATTGGTATGTGTGGTATATGTTAGTATGTTTGTATATATATATATATATGTATATATATATATGTATATATATATATATATATATATATATATATATATATATATATATATATATATGTATGGTATATGTATTAAAATTGGTATATATAGTATATGCATACTTTCACTTGGTGTATATATATATATATATATATATATATATATATATATATATATATATATATATATATATATATATATATATATATATATATTCTCAAATTAGTATATATATACATACATAGTATATGTTAGTATGTATGGTACATGTATTAGTATAGGTTAAATATATTTTGGTATGTGTATATATAGTATAATTCTAAATTAGCATATATTCATATGTATATGTATTGTATAAAGTATTTCCTAGTATATATTTTATATTTGTACATATAGTATTAATTCTATTAAGTATATATATATATATATATATATATATATATATATATATATATATATATACACGTATTGTATATATCTCTCCCTAATATATGTTTATATATATACAAAGTTTAATTCTATTTAAAGTATATATATATACATATATCTATTATATTTGTAATTAATGGATATTAATGTATATGTTAGTTAGTAATATGTATAATATATATATAGGTACTAGATGACCCAAGTGTAACCAATGGATACCCCGTAGTTACATTGACCTGTGACCATGTAAATGTTAGTTGACTGCCACATGTACACTGACGTACTAGCAAGCCCCGTATCATTTTGACCGTCTGTCTTGCACAACAATTATAGACGCGACACCCGTGAAATCAGACGTACACTTGACCCTAGTTGACCAGTGTCATACCTAGCGTAGCCCTGAGTTTATTGTGTTTTGATCGTGTGTGTTAGTGTAATATCTGATGCAATATTGTATTGTATTATATGTGTATAGGACTATTAGATTATCCTACGAGACTTCAGGTGCAGGATATTGGTATTGACAGCTAAGGACCCCAGGCGAGTACATTCTCTGATAGTTTCTTATTTATGATATCCTCTACGTTTATTGTATCTAGTGTAAATATCCATATTTCTTGACACGATGGTTACACGGATTGGTATATCCGGATCTCGTCATGAGATGTTATTCCTTATTCATGGTGTATCTTGTACAAGTCTTGTTTCATTGTTTATCTTGTGCATGTACAGACACTAATTTTGGGAAGACTTGCTACCTTCCTAGGGAATCCCGTGCCGTAGCGTACCATGGTTGGATCTACTATACCAGTCGGGGGTGGAGAGTATTTTAGTGTAGATATGTGATCATACCCTTCATGTACAAGTCTTGTTCACATGTTAGTGTTGGTCATACACCGTACGTATGACTAGCCAGGCCATTATTCCTATACAAGTTCCCAAGCCGATCACATGTTAAAGCTAGTACTCACACACTTAGTCATAGTATTCTTGTTCATTGACATATTATTCCTTCCCGCATTTATTTATAGTATTTCCAGTATTTCCTTTATTGTATATCTCTCGTACATGTATATGCATCTTGTATATTTCCATCTATTTACTGCTACATAGTTTATATCATTGATATAGAACTGCTATTAGAGATGTACTTTGCTCCATCCTGACTGGAAATATTTTTCCAGACTGCGCCTTAGAGGACCGGTGTCCGACATTTTATGGACCTTAGGGAGAGTAGCTGCAGACTTGGACCTGGTAGTTCAGTTATGATTCCGGAAGGTCTAGCCGGAATCACTAGTTATTTAGTCAGTTTCTTTTAGCATTTTATTGGTACCGAATTTGTCTCCGGCATACTTTGTTGAGACTTGGATATTATTGTTGAGTTAAATTATTTATATTTAGACTTGTGTTTCATTTTATTTATTTCTTCGATATCTTATCGTGCTGTAGTTATGTAATTGAGTATGTTGTTCATATTATATTGTGTTATCCGTGTCTCCTTATGGAGTTGGATACTCGTGCGAGATTGTTTAGATAGTGCATTGACCTAGACAGTATTCTACCGCCGATGCTATGGCATAGGCTGGACGTACCCACGTATCGTGCCCCAATTTCGGGCGCGGGTCGTGACAATCTCCTACCCTCTCGAGAATGTCCAACTGTCCTACATATCGTAGACTAAGCCTCCTACGAACCCCGAATATAATGACTCAACGGGTAAGAAAAATCCGCAAAAATACGTGATCACCGACAAAAAACTCTAACGGCCTACGATGCTGATCTACCCAGTGGCGATGACGATCTTGTGTAACCCGAAGCCACTCCCTGATCTTCTTAACTACTCAAATCTTTTGAGTGATCATTTCAGGCCCCAACATCTTTCGTTCAGTAATGTCATCACATGCCAAGGGTGATATGCACTTCCTTCCATACAATGCCTCGAAAGGAGCCATTTGTACGTTGGCCTGATAACTGTTGTTGTAAGAGAATTCTACTAAGTGGAGATGATCTTTCCAAGACCCACCAAATTATAAGGTATAAGATCGTAACATATCTTTCAAAGTCTGGGTCATCCTATATGATTGCCCATCTGTCTGGAGATAATACACGGTACTGAATCTTAACTTGGTACCTAAATGCTCGTGCAAGATTTTCCAGAAATGAGATATAAAGCGAGTATCATGATCTGAAACTATACTCGTTGGGACTCCGTGCTGCCTCACTATCTGCCGCATGCACATTTCTGCTAACTGCTCTGTGGACTGCCCTATTTGGAAGGAAAAAAAGGTGCTACTTTAGTTAGTTGATCTACTACCACCCAAACTGCATCACGTCCAGTAGAGAATCTAGGTAAACCGGTCACAAAGTCTATCGTAATGTATTTTTACTTTCACTCTGGAATAGGTAGGGGTTGTAATAATCCTACTGGTCTTTATTGTTCTGCCTTCACTTGCTGACATACGAGGCATCGTAAAACGAACCAAGCTGTTTCACTTTTCATTCCGTTCTACCAGAAATATTGCTTGAATCATGGTACATCTTCGTGCCTCCGGGATGAATTGAATACTAGGAACTATGTGCCTCGGTCATCACTTATTGTCAGAAACCTACACTTGGCACACAAAGACAATTTCCAAATCTAAGTGTTTCATCTTCTTGAATTATTAATTACTTCCTAAGACCTGACTCACATTCTGCCCTAAGCTTCTGAATCTGAGAATATTCGGCTTGAGCTGCCTTGATCCTCTACATCAAAGTTGACTCTATCTGAAGACTGAATAACACTCCTGTCTCTTGAGGTAACACTACCTCGATGCCCATCTCTTGTAGATCTTCTAGAATGTGCTTCTGAGTTGTTAAGATGAATGCGTTGCCTCTCCTACTTAGGGCATCTGCCACTACATTTTTCTAGCCTGGATGGTACTAAAGTGCCACATCATAATCACCAAATAATTTTAGCTACCTCATATGTCTCATGTTCAAGTTATTTTGAGTGAATATGTACTTCAAACTCTTATTATCTGTAAATATCTCCACCCGATCACCATATAGATAATATCTCAATAACTTGGGAGCAAACACTACTGCTGCCAATTCTAAATCATGTGTTGGATAATTCTTCTCATAATCTTGAAGCTGCCGAGAAGCATTAGCTATTACCCTCCCATGTTGCATCAATACACATCCAAATCCTTTTTCCGATGCGTCATAATAAACTGTGAATTCTCATGATCCTACTGGAAGTATAAGGATCGGTGCTAATACCAACTTCTCTTTCAACTTTTCAAATGTTGCTTGGCACTCTGCTGTCCAAACAAACTGCACCTCTTTGCGGGTTAGACGAGTCATTGGTGCTGAAATTCGTACAAAATTTGCGATGAATCTCCGATAATAGCCCACTAATTCCAAGAAACTTTGCACATCTTCTACTGTCTTTGGGAGTGGCCAATTCTCTACTTCTTCAACCTTCTTGGAGTCTACTGATACTCCTGCTCCTGAGATGATATATCCCAAAAATGATACATGATCTAACCAGAACTCATACTTACTGAGTTTAGCATATAACTGATGCTCCCTCAGAACTTGTAACACTTTCGAATATATTTTTTATGCCCTTCTTCACTATTGGAGTAGACAAGATTGTCGTTTATGAATACCACTAAAAATTGATCTAGGTATGTCATGAAGATACGATTCATTAAATACATGAATATTGCTGGTGCATTAGTCAATCTGAATGGCATAACTAAGAATTCATAATGCCCATATCGATATTAAAATGCTATCTTCGGTATATCTTGCTCCCGGAATCTTACTTGATAATATCCTGATCGAAGGTCGATATTGGAAAATATTTTTGCTTCACTCAACTGGTCAAATAAATTATCAATCCTAGTCAATGGATACTTGTTCTTCATTGTTAAGGCATTTAACTGCCTATAGTCGATACACAACCCTGTTGACCCATCCTTCTTCTTTACTAGAAGTGTTGGTGCTCCCCATGGTGACCCACTTGCCCGAATAAACTTTTTCGCCTTTAATTCTTCCACGTGATGATATAATTGGTTAAGTTCCATCGGTGACATCTGATAGACCTTGCTGGAAATAGGCTATGCTCTTGGTTTTAACTCTATGCATAACTCCACTTCTTGTACTAGGTGTAATCCGGGAAGCTCTTCCAGAAATACATCAAGAATTTTTAATTATTCTGGGAAACTGACCTTCAACTCATGTTACTACTAAAATGTCACCTTCATGCTGATCCTTCACCATTCTGTTGAAGATAAATTCTTTCTTGCCCGGGATATTAAAAAAACTATACCTCTATGGCAATCTATCGTCGCATGACTGTCTCTCAACCATTCCATGCCTAAAATAACGTCGAAGTTACCCATAGGAAACTCGATCAACTTTACAGTAATGATTTCCCATATACTATGATTGGACATGCTACACATACTCTACTGACTCCTACGAGTCTATTTCCAATGAGTATATTCAGCCTCTCTGGCAATGCCTCGAACTCTAATCCAATACGTATCATAAATCGTTCATATACAATTAAACGGGGTACTCCCGAATCAAATAATACTATGGCAGAAAAAGATGTAACAAGAATGTTACCTGCCACCACGTCACCTGATGCAAAGGCCTCCTCCAGAGATAGGTAAAAGATTGCCCTTGGCCTTGCGGTGCTCCTTGAGTACACAGTTGTGGCCTCTGCTACCTATACTACTGATTCCTCTGTTGGTTATACATCTGAGTTTGCATCGACAATGTGCTTAGGACCAATGGCCTGATTGCCAATGCTGCTCCCCTATACTGAGTTGTCCCTGGTGATGGCAGTGCTAACCGCTGTGCCGGTCCTTCAATCCTCTACATCATAGGACAATTGCTAATCCGAAGATCTGGACTGCCATATTGTAGGCAAAGCCCTTGTACTATCCTACATACATATTTAGTATGGCCTCCCTTGCCATAATACGTACATCCGACTGGGGCTCCCAATCGTTGTTGCTACTGCTGCCTCAGCTGGTTCGGCAGAGCTGGTGTTGTTGTTGCCGATGCTACTGGCCTCATTGGCGCTATTTCATGAATGCGAATGCCAGGAGATGGTGCTGACATTCGTTGTGTTTGTCCCCCTCCTCCATTTTGTGCATGAGATCTCTTATGGCCTCCCGTCCTTGAAGCTAACCTCTACATCGTCAACTCATGTTGCCTAGATACGATTAATACTTTGTCAAAAGTCTGGTAGTTATGACCCTCTACTAGTTGTTAAATCTCCAAATGAATTTCGTACTGGAACCTCATTACCCTCTCAGGTTCGGTAGCTACCATCGATGGAACAAATCTGCTAAGCCTATAAAACTCTATCACGTAACCATCCACTGTCCTTCCGGACTGTTTGAGGTTGATAAAACTCTACTATAGCTCATATCATGCTACCACTCCGAAATAATTAACCCTGAAATGGGTCCTGAAGTTGTCCCATGAAATAGGTTGTCTTAATCCAACTTCTTCTGCTGCCCATCAATCTCTAGGAAGGTTCTGGAGTTACAATCGTACCTGATCAAGTTGTTCCTCAGCTATAACCTTTGCCACTGTCAGTATTATTTTCATTTTTTACAACCAAGCATCTGTGGTAATGGCGTCTTCCATGCCATCAAAGTACTTAGGGTTGAGTCGACAGAATCTCACCGATACCCCTGAATCTGTTATAATACTTCTTTCCAAAGCAATATGTAATCCTTGATTCAATAAGACATTCTGCTCTTGCTGCTGAAGCTACTGATGTTGTTGTGTCGCTATCATTACTCATATAATTTCTAGCAATGCCGGTGTATCAAGTGCTACTGGCACTACTGGTACGATCGTGGTACTAAAACTTTTGGTACATTTTGCTCTTCGTGCCCCTCTCCTGATTCTATCCTGATCCCTCCAGGTACATGTGTTGCCTCTCGCTTGGGGCCAACAAACCCTTGTCCTACTGAAATTGCTGGTGCTCTACCCACCGATGCTGGAGAAGCCCTAAAAAAAGGATACAAGATAAATCAAGAACTGCACGAGAAAGGATCGAGGAACCAATGGTACAAAAGTCAAGCTGGGTTTCGAGAAGACGATTCAAGATTTTTAGGAGGAACATATTTGATTAAGACATCCTATGATCAAACCACTAAAATCTTGTCACGCCCTAGATCCAGAATACTGGAGAGTGGAAGAATGACTCAGCCAACCGCACCTTACATAATACCGAAGTAACTCGCAATGTGTTAAGGTTGTCTAGAGACGATTGGGTGCATACTATAATCAAGTCTCCTAGGGTCAAGAACTTCTATATCTCAATTATTCAATCAAGTAGCAATAATATAGAATATTTCAGAATAAGTTCTAAGGTGTCCCAAATGCCGCATTAGAATGTTCTAGAGATCTAGGAATAAAAAATAATATGATAGATGCACAATCAACAGTATGCATGACAGTGAGTCAGCTGTAGTCTGAATATAATACAGTCATGTAGGGAAGTAGTGTCCAGATTTGTCGGCTAATAGGTGCCGGTTGACTAAACGCCCAAAAGAATATAGTTTATAAAAGACGAGCAGTGAAAAAAGAAATCTACTCGTGACCCCCAACAGCCACCCTTCTGGTACGTGCCATCAGTGAGGGAGAAGTAAGCTTGATCCTCCGGTACTGGATCTATACCTGGACATACAAAACCAATGGGGTCAGACCTCAATTATCAAGTACCACAAAGAAGCACAAAATAAGAAAAACAAAACCAAATCTATATCATGAGATGTATGAGCCAACAATCAATGACATATATCCCATCAACGACATGATATGATACCCCTTCACTAAACAAGGACAGGAAATGTCCTATCATATCAAGATAGAATACGTTCCTTGATTATGGTCAAGCTAAAATATTCTTTATTGTAGTTTCGGCCCATATTTTATTGTAACATAACAGCGCAACCCAACAACCAAACAAGGACATGAGTTGAACTATCATGCCACAATAGCCTGTGTCCCTAATTCCACTCAATAGAAATCACAATACACAAGCAAAGATATAATAAGGAGAAAATAATATAGCTTCAGTCCATGGAGTATCGTAACACAATGATGCAATCCAACAACCAAACAAGGACATAGGTTGAATCATCATACCCTGATAGTCCACTTTCCTGGCTAGACACCTATATAAGCAATTAGACGGCCAATTATGTATTACGGCTTGACATGTGATTGCTGGGTTATCCCAGTAATACAATATATGAGTATCCTCAGATCGTGCCATAATCTAGCAGGACTGGATGAACCAATGATATACAAGCTAGAATATTTGTAAAATGATGTACCAGTCTCTCGCAAGGGCCCTGAGCTAATTAATAATCAGTAAGAGTTCCAGGCTTTCTATAGGAAATATACAGGCATGATCTTATAAAAAAATTAGATACTGCACTCCACTAGTGCGGATAATATATAGTATCAGTGGTGGCCAGCCTTTACTCCCAGCTAATTTAGGGTAGTTTGACATGCACGATCTCGAGATACCGTTCCCTCCCAATGCTCTATAATTAAGTTGCCTAGTTAACCATAGGTTAGTTAGAATCTTATACCATGGTCACATGAATATTTCTTCTTAGATGTCGTACCTTAAGTACGGGCACTCTTGACACGAATCCATATTGCCACTCGAAAGTTAAATCTGGATTTACCCAAGTGTGATGCATAATCAATACTATCTAGCCACGGCTAAAGTCACTGTCCAACTAACAGATTTGTGCATGAAAATAATTATATATGTTACGTAGCAGGAGTATGTGGCACGCCGAAGCACTCTATATATATATCAAGTAGCACTCTTGGTGCGATCAAGTATATCAACACGGATACAATAGTCAGGACATGAACAAGTTCTAGAATCAAGATCATGTACAAGTTAGTTATTCAGGACATGATAGTTTAATACTGGTCACATCAATTTGTTACTTTATTACATCGATGAATGAGAATAGGAGTAGTACAAGTACCCATCGAGATCAGATCCACAATCCTTAAACCAAACAAGGACCGGGGTTACAGAACGTCACCCGAGTTGATCTACGCCTCTTATTCTATCCAACGTATAATAAGGTGATCGAGAAAAAGTAATCTAATTAATAAGTAAAATAACATATGCATATAGGGCTACATCTACAGGGCTCAACATAAATCAACTCTTGAGGGGCTGAATAGAGTGCAGCGGAATAATCTACCCAATTAAAGATTACCAGAATGAAGAAAGTTTCTAACTAATAGTGTATATAAAGACAGTAAAGTAAAGCAGTAACGTATAGAGAAAAAGCAAATATAAACACCAAGATGTATACTGGTTTCCCTCTGAGAGGACTAGTCCAGTCCTGAGAACTCAAGCTCAGAGTTTTATCTACTATAATCACCATTAGTGAATCATAAGCTTTGATCTAAAGGATTGCCACTTCTTTACACCACGAGGTTTGATCTGAAGTCTGGCAACTTCACATCAAGAGAGAGAGAGAGAGAGAGAGAGAGGGAGAGTAACTGATGGAACAAAGCTCTTTACAACTCTATAGACTTCTAGACCGAGACCGCACTTGGCACTAGGAAGGCTAGGGAGTTGCTATTGGAGATGGAAAAGTTAACACTTGGATGTTTGCTCATAATAGGATAAAAGATTTAAGAATGGTTGAGTGTATAGGAATGTAGAAATTCAATCCTATTTATAGTGTGTTAGCAAACAAAATTTGGCCAGAATTCGAATGGGGTTTAATTCAAACTTCCAACTGTTAGGCCAGGAAATTAGGAGCTTATTGAACTGGTTGATTTTATACCAAAAGGGTAACCGAGTTCGGTCCAAATTAGGCATGAATTTGGCCCGAGTTCAATTTTTAAGTATGTAAGACTTTGTTAATGAATGCAGTCTTATTTGGTGGATATATTCTTTAGTTTATTTGAGTGGACTAGGTATCTGGGTATAGGTACTTTGATTTTCCAGTGTGACTCAGCTTACATCAATCCTAGACTCAAATAAATAAAAGATTATATTTGAATAGACGTATTATATACGACATATAATAGCAGTATTGAGGCTTTAGATTGCGACATATCAATGCATGGTTTAGTTAACTATCAAAATCAAGTTGACTGAGACCGGATAGGCCAACAATTTTCTCCATTTTGATAATTGACAAACTATGAATGATACTGCAAGTCTTTGATATGCAAGGCTCCCCCGTAACTGTAGAGCAGTTGATATACTGAAGGCAATGTCTTTCAAGTATCATCATGTATGCTAGTATCATATATGTATTTTTCTCCCATTATCATTTCATCAAAATGGCATGCTCCTCCAAAATCGGTGAGATGACAAGAAAAATAAAAGAGTAAAGTGTATACAGGATAACATATAATGACAAAAGAAATTTGCTTTAAACTTTATTCATTTGAAAAGAAAACATATAAAAGCAGATGTGTAGTGGAAACATCATAGTAGAGCATCTAAAAGTAAACTTTTTAAACATTCAAATTCATTGAGTAACTAGTTGTCATTTTATTCATCTTCATCATCAGGTTCAACTATTCTGTTTAGATCAAAGAAGGCATCAACTGGATCAAAATATTGCTGAATATAGGGGTAATCAATGCGAAATCCTTGTTGATTCTAATTTCGAAGAATCAAAAAAGGTCCGGCTGGGTATTTCGATAGGGTGTACTGGATGTCTATCAAAGTGTTGCCAAGTGCCTGAGTCTGAAGAGTTTGGCGATGACAATAGTATGATTACGTATATCTTCTTTGTGGAAGCGATCACATAACAGATTGAAAATAGACTCTAAGGTTTGCGGTTGTTCATCAACAAGAGGGAAGGAATCAACATGATGAGTGTTGGAGTTTGATGATGAGTCATAAGGTAGAAGCATAGTTAGCTTAATTCTTCAAACTCTATTGAGGGTTAAAGGTTCCTCAAGATGTGAATAAGTATCCAATGGAATATCAAAATAGCTGAAAATGGTTGGCAAGTATATGGCGTATAGTAGTGGATGCCCTTTCTTGCAATATTGAACCATTTGAGATAAGATGGTCTGGGGAACATTGAAGTTAATGCTGAAATGCAAGTGATATAAAATTGACATTTCTAGATAAGAGACTTCATCAAAGTAAGTCTTCTTAGGTAGAAAATTTGAAAAGATTATATGATGCATTTCAAAGAAGTGACCAATCAAGTATCTAGCATAAAAAAATTTAGGTGGACATTCAAGAGGGTGACAAAAGATATTTTTGAAAGAGTCTAAAGTTAAGCCATGGTCTAATTGAACTTGCGTGATGTAGACTAGGATTTTTCCATCAGCGGGAATGCGTAGGATTTTACCCAAGTCGTCCGCATCGAATTCAATTGGAATTCCACGAACTCTAGATGAAATAGTATTATGTTCATATGCTAAGTTGAAATAGAACATTTGAATAACATTGGTATAAATATTGGTATCGGTCATAACAAGTTCTTCATGTTGGATTTTTTGAAGAATAGGCAGATAATCATTGTGTTGGGAAGAAAATTCAATAGGATGGCCAAGACAGATGTGTCTCTTAGAGAAGTCATTAAACAAATTATTTGAAATTTCGAGGCTTCCAAAAGTGAAACCGTTGAATTCTCCTATGTTTGGCATAATAGGACAGAAAAGAGATTCAGAAAAGGAATATATTTTCCTTTTAGGGGCCAGTGGAAAAAGATGTAGGAGGAAAAACTAAGTTTATTTGTGGAGGAGGGGATATTTTTCGTTGGTCTAAATGAATGAGCCACAAAAAGATGTATAAATAGAGTAGCAAAAATCTGAATTAGGAAAAAGGTTAATGATATAGCATATTCTGGACTTAAACTAACCGAGTTCGATCCGAGCTCGGCCCAAGTTTGGTCCAAATTTTGTTGACATTTATTTCCAGAATCTCAATGTAACTTTAATCTATATTATGCCTTTCTTGTCTTGATATAAATACAGAATAATAAGTGCTAAACTTAAATCGTACATTTTTAAGAGTTTAAATCATCTCGGAGTAGCTGTAGGGGTCGGATCCCAGCTGGCGGTGGTCCGAAGATACTTAAATATCGTGTCGCTTAAGGTTATTTACACCTTTTTGACAGAAGGACCCTTTCGGCTTGTATCCAAAAAATTTAAAATTTTTTGAAAAAATGTACTGAAAAATTTGTAAAGCATATTATGATTCTTATATTTTATCAGAATCCAAAAGACCTAATTCTCGACGGATAAAGTTGAACTGATCTTCATATAAAGGTTTAATAAAGATGTCTGCTAATTGATATTCCGTGTCCACATATTCTAAACAAATATCTCCGTATAATTGATGATCCCTTAAAAAATGATAACGAATTTCTATGTGCTTAGTGCATGAATAGCATACTGAATTTTTGGTGAGATTAATGGTGCTAGTGTTATCACAGAGAATAGGAATGTTCTTATAGTGCAGATTGAAATCTTCTAGGGTTTGCTTCATCCACAAAAATTGAGCACAACAATATTCTGCGGCGATATACTCTGCCTCAGTTGTTGATAATGCTCCAGAATTTTATTTTTTGCTAAACCAGGAGACTAGAGACTTTCATAGAAAATGATAAGTGTCGTTGGTGCTTTTTTGATCGACTTTGCATCTAGTAAAATCAAAATTCAAGTAACCAGCAAGGTCAAAGGACATGGTTTTGGGATACCATAAGCCTGCCAATAAAGTCCCTTTAAGGTATCTAAAGATACGCTTAACTGCGTACAAATATGATTCCTTAGGATTAGCTTGATATCTAGCACAAAGGCATTCAGCAAACATAATGTCTGGGCGACTAGCAGTTAGATATAACAAACTACCAATCATACCTCGATACTTATGTATGTCTGTTGGTTTACTGCTTTCATCAAGGTCAAGTTTAGTCGATGTTGCCATTGGAGTTTTGATAGGCTTTGCACTGTCCATGTCGAACTTTTTGAGCAAATCCTTCGTATACTTAGCCTGATGGATAAAGGTTCCTTGTGAATCTTGCTTGATTTTCAATCTTAGGAAGAATGTCAGTTCTTCCATCATGCTCATCTCAAATTTACTCTGCATACACTTAGCAAACTCGTTACATAGCATCTCATTAGTGGATCAAAATATGATTCATCAACATATATTTGCACTAATAACAAAGAATCAGCAGAAGATTTTATAAAAAGGGTAGTATTATTTTTTCCTTTTAAAAAATTGTTTCCAAGTAAAAAAAATCTAAGACATTCATACCAAGCACGTTGAGCTTGTTTGAGTCCATATAGAGACTTTTTTAACTTGAATACATGGTTAGGGTATTTGAAATCTTCAAAACTAGGGGGTTGTTTGACAAAAATATTTAGAAAAGCACTTTAAACATCCATTTGAAAAAGTTTAAAGTTATGAAAACAAGCAAAAGTGCAAAGCATTCAGATAGATTCAAGTCTAGAAACAGGAGAATAGGTTTCATCGTAGTCAATACCTTCCTCTTGGTTGTATCCGTGAGCTACGAGACGTGCTTTGTTACGTGTAACTGAACCATCCTCATTTAATTTATTTCAGAAAACCCATTTAATACGAATGATCGAATAATCATTAGGTTTAGGAACGAGTTTCCAAACTTGATTACGTTCAAATTGGTTGAGTTTCTCTTGCATAACAGAAATCTAAAATTCATCAACAAAAGCTTCATCAGTATTTTTAGGTTCTATTTGAGAAATAAAAGCAACATTTGCAATGGTATCTCTATTTGAGGAATATGTACTTACACCTTTCGATACATCACCTATTACCAAGTCCTCAGGATAATTTATGGAGAACTTTAGTCTCCTTGGCAGACTTTTTGGATGACTTGCACTGTTTGTATCTTTATATGTCTTGTTGGTTGCGGGTTGACTACCTTCATCGTCGCTGTCATTTAGTACTCGAGTGTTGTGTTCATCAAATGGAACATTGATTGATTTTTCAACAATCAATGAGTTCTTATTAAATACCCTGAATCCTCTACTTTTGGCGGCATAACCTAGAAAAATACCTTCATCGGCCTTGGAGTCAAACTTTACGAGATTATCTTTGGTATTAAGAATAAAATATTTGCAGCCAAAAACTTTAAAGTAACTAATTGTGGGAATTCTACTAAACCAAAGTTCATAGGGGATTTTCTTCGATATAGGTCGAATAAGCACCCTATTTAAAACATGGCATGAAGTACTTACAGCTTCAGCCCAAAAGTATTTCGGAAGGTTATACTGATTTAACATAACTCTAGCCATATCGACAAGAGTTTTATTCTTCCGCTCTACAATACCACTTTGTTGATGAGTTCTAGGACAAGAGAATTCATGAGAAAAATCATTTTCATTACAAAATCTTTTAAAATCACTATTTTTGAATTCGCCTCCATGATCACTTCGGATATGAGTAATCATGAAACCTTTTTTGTTTTAACATTTTTGCAAAAAGTGACAAATTTAGGGAATGCTTCATTTTTGTTTACAAGAAAATAAACCCATGTGTCTCTAGAAAAATTATCAACAATAATATAAGCATAAAGCTTACCGCCAAGAATGACGACTCTACTGGTTCCAAACAAGTCCATATCAAGAGTTGTAGAGATCTAAAGGTACTTACAGAGTTGATTGATTTAAAGAAAGATTTAGTAGCTTTATTCTTTTCACAGTCAGCACATACCATATCTTTCTTGAAAGTAATCTCTGGTAAGCTTCTTAGGAGTTTCTTTATGGATAGTCTTGCAATAGTGTCCATGTTTGCGTGTCCTAGACTTATATTCCATAGCCAGCTGTCATCTTTGTTGGCGTATAGATATTTGCCTGCATTGTTAGTGTCTTTTGCAAGATAGAAAAAATATATATTGTCTTCCCTGATCCCTTCAAAGATAACCTTACCTATGGATCTTTTATAAATAGAGCATTTGTTTTTAACGAAGTTAATACCATAACTATGGTCAGCTAGATGATTGATGCTGAGTAGGTTATATTTTAATTCCGTTACTAGACAAACGTCTTTAATGACAGGATAGGGAAGAACACCTGTATTACTATTTCTAATAATATATCCTCTGAGGTAATTACTGAAGGAGACATAACCTTCTTTCTTCATCGATAACGTTGCAAATAGGTTAGCATCACCAGTCATATGTCGTGAGCAACCACTATCGAGAATCCACTTGCTTCTAGCATGAGAGGGTTGGTCCACCTACAAAATGAGTTATAGATGTGACCCTTGGTACCCATTTCTTTGAAGGTCCTGCTGTGTTAGTTTTTGGTACCCATGCATAAACATTCATATCTACTAACTTTTTCATTCTACATTATCTAGATATATGTTCTTTCTTACCACAATAGTGACATATAGCTGTGTGGTTGGTGCTTGGTGCAGCATGATAGATATGATTATGTGGAGTAGTTCTTTGTGGTCTATGTGGATAGAATGCATGATTGTGTGGGATATTTCTTTGTGGTCTTCGTGAATATCTATATTTAATGCATGATTATGTTTGGTTCTATGTGTATAATATGTTCTGGACATATAATTGTAGAAGCATGAAAATACGCTGGGAAATTATACGCGTAAAATCCCCAACATGCAGAAGCCCGCGTAAAACAGAGCTTCAACGCTATATAGCGTAAAAATATGACTTCAGAGCTATACGCGTAAAACAGAGCTTCAGCGCTGTGTGACATAAAATATGGCTTCAGAACAGCCCGCGTAAAGCACCACTCAAAGGTCGTTTTTGTAAACACCCTGATTTTTCAAGAATTTTTAAAACAATTTTTTACACAATTTTCTTTAATTTTCTGGAATTAAAACTAAGGTATTTTGTGATTAAAAGATTTTTAAATAATGTTAATTAATATTAAAATATTATGAAAATAATATTTTTGGGTGTAAAATGGAAAACTAGACATAAGATAATTTTTTGGGAATTTATTGGACTCCGGAAGCATTTTTAAAGCCCTAGAAACTAAGTTGTATTTAAACCAAAATAAACCCTGACTGAACCCGGTTTATTTGGAAATAAACCAAACCAAACCACTGTCAAACCCAACCGGACCAACCCAGCCTTAACGGGTCGGGTCGGATCGGATTCGAATCGAACCCGACCCAGACCCGAAACCCTAACCGAAATCGTAGATCCCGAATCCTATCGGAAACACTGTTCCGGCCCTATATATATGCCTCGACGTTCGCGCCGCGCCCGCAAACCCTCTCTCCTTCATCTCTCCCCTATCGCAGCACCCTTGCCTGAACCCTAACTCATCCCCGCCGCCTTCTTCCTCCAGATCTCCCTCCACTTCTGCCGTAGCGCCGCTCCCTCGCCTGAACCCACCTCGACGACCCTCGTCGATCCCCTAACTCTTCCTCCGCCTCGACCATCTCCTTCGACCCGTCCCCGACGAGCTCCAGCGCCCTAGCCCAGCCCCGACCTCATCTTCCCCGACCAGAATACCCCCTTACAGCTCCGTCCTCCGCCGTCCCCGACTATCTCTGCTTCGCCTGAGCCGCCCGCAGCCCCGGCCGCTTGCCTCATCGACCCTCAGTGACACCCTAGGTCGGCCGCCCACTCCCAGCCGACCGCCGCTGCCCTAGCACGGACAAAGCGGCCCCGACACAGCCGCCCTAGCTTCGGACACAGCAGACTCAAGACAGGACAAAAAATAGTACCGGCCACGGCACAGTACCGGACATGGCAGTACTAGACACAGCATCCGGACACAGAACCCGGACACGAGAAACCCGTTCCACGGAGCCCTGTTCAGGTAACCCGTTCTCTCTCCTCGTTGACCCATTTTTGGTTCTGTCAGTTGTGACGCGTAGGCTGTGTGACCCCCTCGATGCCCGTGTAACCCGCTCGGTGCGTCGCGTCCTGTGGCGATCGCAAACCGCGATCCAAAAATAGGAAAAATAACACTCTATTTTCCCCCAGAACTGAGTGCGTCCCGCCAAACGGGACGACTTGGTCGCACGCAGCCTTCACCGAAATGTGCGCACCGTTGATACGGACGTGCGGGATTTCGCAGAAGTTGATTCGGATGTGCGTGCACACCGGAATCAACGCGTATCTGCCGACAACGCCCCGTATCCGACTGTTCTGGAACACGTTGTAACTTTGTGTACACACGTCAGATCGAGACGAAACTTGTGCCATCGGACTCATAGCAATACGCTGGTCCTGTGGCCCAAGTTTGGTTCGATTCTGAGAACGTTGACAAAATCGCGTATCGTGGGCCCTGCGGCTCCACTTGACGGGCGATTTTGTGATCGACTCATCGGAATCCAATTCTGGAAGTTCCGTTGGGTTCGTATCATCGTTCTGGACTTGTTAACACTAAGTTGGACGAATTTGGAGACCATTGGTTCTGACACGTTTTTCGGTACGAAGCGGGCCACACATGGACCCCACTTTGACCCAAAATTACCGTTTTGCCCCTGTATCCAAATTGGACGAAAGGGAAGTGCTTTTTAGCTATTTTGCTTATTCTGGGAATATTGGTGATATCTATTTCAGCATCCGAAGATATTTGTTCTGAGGCCGTAGCTTCTGATCCTGTGTGCTTGACTTCTGGACAGTACACCTTGCAGCTTTCTTACCAGGCAAGATACCTTGCCAAATTGCTTACAGTATTTTGTATGCTTAATATATTTCTGTATATTTATTACATTTCTGTATATTTATTGCATGTGTAGTTCCTTTTTGTCATTACTATATATTAGATATGTTGACACACACTTGACACTTAGTATCATAGAGGACAATCATTAGGCGTATGGGCTTTTAACCACTCTGGTAAACCATAGTAACTAGCACGCACTATGGTGGTCGTGTTCGATGGTTGCTACCCCCGAGGTATGTCGATTGATGGAGTCCGAGGGTCGCTACCCTAGAGGTATGTTGGCTGATGATGTCCACTGACGAGCGCATGAGTTGTGAGGATTAGATCGAGTAGCCTACCCTTGCCCATACGTCAAAAAGTTATCCTTATTTGCATTCATATAGATTGTCTTGTACAGCGTACTTATTTATTTTCAAATTATATGCATGTTTACTGTATTCAAATTGGCTCACTTTTCTGTATCTTGTTACGTCCCTCTGAGGACCTGGTCCTCTGCTAGGTGTATCTGTTCTTGAGTATTTGCATGAGCACAGATTTGGATGGTTATATATGTTTCGTGGATGTCTTCTCTCCGAGCCCATGATTGTTAGCTGGTATTCTTACATTGTGTTTATTGTATTATACTTTTCCATTCAAGTTAGTAGTAGATTTGTTTCCATCCAACTATCATCCTTAGATACTTATATTGAGATCTAGTTATATAGATGCTGGTTATTCATTTATATTGATTTTCTGTGGATGAGATTTAGATTATACCCTGTGACTTGTGACATATGTTTATACCACTTGTGGATTGATATTCATATTACAGCGTACGTATGGGTTATGATTTTCATATATTGGAGTTGCCATATCCATACGGCTGGCATGCTTACGTGTTTCTAGTCCTACGTATTTTGGGACTGGGCGTGACAGTTTTGGCGTAAAAGCTGGCTACACCTCCCTATGGCATAAAATATGTTTGTCTTTAATGCAACGTAAAGTCATACGAGGAACTCTTCGTATTCCTCGAATGAATCTGTCAGACAGAATAGTGAACTTGACTCATGACAAAAGTACTGCACGACGATCGAGAGGACGACTGTGATGATAATTTTGCACAGAGACCCAGACTGTCGTTTAGTGACATATCCTTGGTACAAGCTATTTTTACGCATTCAAGGAATACGCTGCCTATTCTACACAAGCAGAGATGAGTTTTTACGCTCAAGATGAGACACAATCAGACGCCACGTCAAAAGCTGTTTCTCGTACAGAGCTCGAGGCATATCTCAGCATTTAATGCACGAGATTGAGGCATATCTCTGCATTAAATGCACGAGATTTGGTTCTATCGTTTATGATTTTTGTCATGACTGAGAGAGCTAAGACTAGGGCTAATACGCTTACATCACCATCCTGGCATTTTACGCTAACCAGGCTATTTTCAACTATAGGAGCACGTCGTATGCTATCTCCTCGAAATACGCCAACTCAGGCTATATTTGCAAAGGTACATGATAAGGCTATTTGGCCCAGAATACGCTCAAGACCTCAGTCAGGAAGGATAATTGGCTATCTTTACGCTGGTTACCTATTATGCAGCTATCTGGCTTTTACGCCAACAAGACAGCTATTTGGCTTTTATGCCAACAAGACAGCTATTTGGCTTTTACGCCAACAAGACATCTATTTGGCTTTTACGCCAATAAGACATTTATTTGGCTTTTATGCCAACCATCCTTACGCGAGGGGCAGTTGCCTACGTGGCTACATGCCGTGATCTTCGAGGAGTGGTTATACGCGTTACCTCATAATGGGACACACGTCATACGCGAATTCAGGAGATCATTCAAACGTGGGTAGCAGCTATTATAACCGCCGCGTAAAGGGTGCAACTCTCTTCACTATTTGGCTTCTACGCCGACTGGACAGTTATTGTGACTGATCTCTATAAATAGAGACCTTCGGTCACAAAGAGGGAGAGAGGATCAAGATCAGAGATCAAGAGATTATAGAGAGAGAGCACAGACAGAGAGCGTTGATTGACAACTTTGGCAACGAGAATTCAATCCCTCCTGCAATCTTTGAAGCTTCTTCTTCTTCTACAATACTTCTTCATCATCGTGTGGTCCAAGGGACAAAGTGATCGACCGCAGATCAGACTCCTATAGCAATTTTTCCCCAGAATCATTTTTTTTACTGTACTTAACATCCTCGTATAGGATTAATTGTACTCTTTTTTTCTTGTTTGTAAACAAAGAAAGGGTTTCATATAAACCTAGATTCATTCTTTTGTTTATCATCAAACACAAGATGATGACTCTGCTGGGGATCACTTTCTCATCTGATGAGAAAGCAATTGCTCAACACGATACTGTATCCGTAGGATCGACGAAGAAGACTTTGGTCGTCCAATTCGACCAATCGGCTTACGAAGACATGCTTCGTGCAGGGGGTAGCTCTCATTCCCTCTCTGTCCAGAACAACAGGAAGCTGCGTAAAGTGTGGATGCCCAAGACATCCTCTACCCTTCCTGTAAGCTCTTATCCTCTGATCAACAAGGTTGTGACAATACAGCCTATGCGCTCTGCACGTAAAACTATGTCTCCCGTCTGTGATGTGGCAGACAAAACTTTTGGTAATGCCTCAGTGCCAATCCAGAAGTCTAGAACGCACCCTGCATGTAAAATCTTGTCTCCCGTCTGTGACATGGCAGACAAAACTTCTGGCAATGCCCCAGTGCCAATCCAGAAGTCTAGAATGCGTCCTGTGCGTAAAACTTTGTCTCCCATCTGTGACGTGGCAGACAAAATTTCTGACAAGGCCTCAGCGCCAATTCGAAAATTTCAAACGCGACCTGCGCGTAAAAATACATCTCCCATCTATGATGCGGTAGATGGACCCTGGGATCACATCAAGGAAAAATGAGTGGCGGATCTTCCAACCGCTAGGCTTGTATGCCCACAAGAGAAGAAGCTGCCCACTCTTCAGATTACGCGTGACGCTAGAGGCCGCTTGAGGACTTTTTCTGTTTTACGTGAACCAGTGCCAAACTCTAAATTACGCCAGGATAAACCTGTCTGCGTAAAGAAGACCCATTTTACAGGAAAATACACTCCTCAGAAGGATGATGGATCGTATGCTACTCACATGGGTGAACTGCTGTATTCCTATGGCAGGGAAGGGGTTCTGGTCCCTAATCTCCACGTTCTTACTGATGTAAAAAGGCATAATAAGCCTTATTCTTCTTCTTCTGTTAATCCCCGTGATTTGCGTGATTTTTTATTCCAGAAACGCAAAGACAGGGGATCTAATATGTCTATTACACCACCTAGGGAGCATTGTTGTAATAGTCATAAGATTGTAATTAACTACTGCTGTTCTAAGGCAAAATGGTCAGTTTTCGACCAGTTGAACTACTCTTTGTCCTTATAGGGAGAAGAACCGACATTTACGTCGGTAAACATGACTTCGTACATTCCTAGAGGAAGGCCAAATTCAAGATGTCATCCCTCTAGAACTCTAAGCCAAAGGAGATTTGACAGACTCCGTGAAAATATTGAAGCAGGTGTCTTTCAAAACACCCGCTCGAGGTCACAGCAATCGGCCTCATATTCTTCTGATTCCGACACTGGGGGTCGCCAGTTTTCTGAATTTGATGCTGAAAGTATAGACTAAATCTCTACAGAGATCTATACTAATCCCTCAGTGGCATCCAGAGAAATGGGAGTTTATGCTGTTGGAGATGAACATGAAGAAGCTTCCCCATCAGGAAGTACGGAACAACGCATCGCTGTATTGGAAGCATCGCTTAAAGAGATGCATACCATGATGGACACTATGTACCAGATGATGGTGACTCAATACACAGCTGCGGTAGCCCAAACACCTGTTCCTTCAACTCAACTATGTGTGGGGGTAAATATACTATCCAATGCAAGCCAGGAGCCTGTTCAAAATCAAGAATCAGCTGTTCCTCAACCGCTTAACCCAGAGAATGTATTACCTCCTGTGGGAGTTATAATGCAACCGATCTCTCACCTCTCTGCTGTCCCTTTCCTAACTGAAGATCTGATACAGGCAGTTCGGGAATTAAAAGCCCAATTTGATGCCTTGAAGCATAAAGATCAACTCAAGAAGTTGGGAATCAACCAGCCATACCCAGCATCTGGGACGAGATCCCTTTCCCACCAAAATACAAACCACAGGCTATGTTTTTGTTTGAGGGAAAGACATCGCCAATCCAGTACATGAATTACTTCAGGATGATGATGGTGTTGTTGAAAGGGAATGACGCCCTTCTCACTCGAGTGTTTAAAGGCTGTTTGTCTGGAGTGGCCTATCAATGGTACCGTAGTCTAGCGGACAACTGTATTACTTCTTTTGAAGATTTCAAGACTCTGTTCTTCGCTCGATTCTACGAAGGAGGAATGGACATATCTATGTCATCACTCATCGAAGTAAAGCAAAAGGAGAAAGAAAATGTTCGTACCTTTATTGAACGTTTTTGTCAGGCTACTTTGCAGATGCCTCCCGGAGTTCCAGATTCTGCCTTGGTGGACATTTGCAGGAAGAACCTTCTCCCACTATTCTCAGTATTCACGGGACCATATCAGTTCCATGATTGGCCCTCGTTTATCATGTCGGCGGTAGCCGCTGAAGACAACAGTCGGAAGGCTCATGACAACGGAATCATGATCTCTACCTCTAATCGAGGGAAGCGGTCATCCTCCAATAATGACCATACTCGTAGTTCCAAAGGAAAGAAAGCTCTGGCCATCAACACGTCCAGGCAAAATACTCCAGTTACTACGCAGACGAAACTTGGGACTTCCAGACCTATAGAGGAATATTCTTTTGACGACGACGATATTCCGGGCATATTCGATTGTCTAGTCAAAAGTGGAAAGCTTACTCTCCCCGAGATAAAGCGTCCAAATGAAGTCGGAAGTACAAATAATCCTAAGTACTGCATTTTTCACAGATACATACATCACCCCACAAAGGCATGCTATGTACTGAAGAGGAAAATCCAGGAGCTGATCGACGCCAAGGCCATTACTCTGCGTAATAGCGAGAAGACGGTCACTGCAAATATGATCTCGCTCTAATTTGGCAATCTGCCCCGTCAAGAACTCCCGGATGGTGTGGTACCTATTCCACGGGCAATGATGAACATTGTTAATCTTCCTCCTACCAGGGGTCAAAATTATGACTTAGTGCCCCTAACTACCAAGCGTGGGGAAATCATGTGGGTTCACCCTGATCTGGTGTCAGAAAAAGAGACTAAAGCTGCTAAAGCTAAGTCTAAAAAGAACTCAAGATGTAAACCATGCCATATGGTTGCAATATTCCCGATGTCGGAGGAAGAGGCTTTAACAACAGGAACCCGGTCAGGAAAAGCCTACCTTAAAGACTATGGAGGTAGCCAGGAGGAAGCAACGGCAGACACTTCGCCTGCCAAACATCCAGAAACTGAACCTGTTATACCAGAGGCAGGTCCTTCTAAACTAACTTTGGTAGACAAAGGCAAGCAGAAAGAAGTTCGTTTCGATAAACCTTTGAAGAATATTCAAAACAAAGGTTTAGAGAAACCTTATAACTTCGACATCTTGGCTCAGTTGGCTAATACTCCGGCCAGATTGTCCATTTTTGAGCTACTTAGGCTATCCAAAGACACTCGTCAAGCCTTGAGTCGAGCGTTAATGCAAGCAGATGTATGCTTGACTCAGCTCAAATCCCTTGATAAAGAGCCTGCGGCATGTCCTTAATGCCATAGTGTGATGGAAGTGGTCCCTAACATCACTTTCACTCAAGAGGACATGTTGTTGAAACATAACATACACAATAGGCCTCTTTATTACACCGGATACGTCGGCTCCGTTGAGGTAGACCGGATTCACATAGATCCGGGATCGTCGATCAGCATTATCCCTCATAGTCTATTAAGATCGTTGAGAATTCCTACAAGCGAACTGGCTTACACTACCACCACAATCGTGGGCTTTAATGCCAGAAAGAGCAGACCATTGGGGAAGATTCGTTTGAGGATCCAGATTGGTGACCTTAGATCAGTGGCTACATGCTACGTCATTGATTCAGAGGTGTCTTACAACATTCTGTTGGGCAGACCATGGATCCACGATCACAATATTGTTCCTTCAACTCTACATTTCTGCTTCAAATATGTAGACGTCCAAAGAACAGTGAAAATAGAGTTTGCTGATCTCAACCCGTTCAAAGGAGTTGAGTCCTACTATTCTGATGCCATGTTGTACACCCAAAACTACATGAAGGAGGTATCAGACAAGACGGAAGAGGAATCCTACCGGGAGTCAGGATAACCATCTACTGAGCAACCTTTGTCAATCTAGGTGAAAGGGCGGACTACCAGTCCGAAAGTCATAGAACCTATGACTATCCACTTGGGCAAAACTAAATTGGGAGGAGGAAATGATCCCCTAGTGATCAGTCTGAACAAGAAGCCTCCACCTTTGGTCATTGACCTTAGGCGCAACAAGCAGTCAGCTGATGTAAATATAACCGGGAACATGATTTCTGGCGATAATAAAGATTCTATTTTCCAGTATACTGATGCTCAATTTCTTAATCAGGAATCTTCCCCTCATAACGATATAGAACCTATAGCACAAATTTTTTTGGAAGCTAGACTTCTATCATCCACATGTGTGGGAAGTAGCATCAACATCTAATGTCGTCATGACATATGGGCCACATGAAGATTCTATCTTTGTTGTTCCACCTACTTGCAACAATCAGCATCCAATAATCTTTGGTCGCATGCGGAATAGACCGGTTGTACAAGAAGGTTCTCACGAGTCTGAAGCTAGGAAAATACAGGTTCATAGATATAGCCCACAGGCTTTGAAGATTATGAAAAGCATGGGTTATGACTTAAAGTTGGAGCCAGGCTTCAACTATGAAAAAGGCAGACGAATGCCGTTGCATGGTGATCCCTACTATCAACGAACTCATTTCGGGTTAGGGTATAACACATATCTTGCAACTTCAAACAACTCCGAGTCAAGTGAGGTGACCATTTCATCTTCTCAAGATGATTTGTCATCCTCCGATTCAGATGATAAACTCGAATGGGCATTATCAGTAAATATGGTGTTGACAGATTCCCTCGAAATAGAGCAATAATTATCTGAACCATTTGAAGATGAATCCTGGGCTCAGCAAATAGATACGCAATGGAAACTCCGGTTCGAACAAAAAGAACCACCCACTGAAGATAAGGTTATCCAAGTCAATGTTGGGGATGGATTTTCACCAAAGCCGATATTTATCAGTAACAATCTTTCCGAAGAAGAAAGAGAGGAAATGATCCAGCTGATAAGAGAATATATCGACGTCTTTGCTTGGAATTATGAGGATATGCCAGGTCTTGATCCAAAAGTGGCTACCCATAAACTCAATATATTGTCCAATTCAAAGCCTGTAAAGCAACACCAACGCCGGTTCCGCCCGGATATGATGGATGCCATTGAAGCTGAAATCAGGAAACTAATAGCCTGTGGGTTTATCCGGGAAGAACAACATCCTGATTGGGTCACTAATGTTGTCCCGGTTATGAAGAAAAATGGAAAAGTTCGTATTTGCATCAACTTCCGAGATATAAACGCGGCCTGCCCTAAAGACGAGTTCCCTCTCACCATTACAGACGTCATGATCGATAATACGTACGGTTTTTAGCGCATTTCTTTCATGGATGGATTTTCAGGATATAATCAAATTAAGATGGATCCTGAAGATGAGAAATATACTGCTTTTCGTACACCACTGGGGGTATATTGCTATACGGTCATGCCTTTTGGATTGAAGAATGCCGGGGCCACATATCAACGAGCTATGAGTAACATATTCCATAAGCATCTGCACAAAATGGTAGAATATTACGTGGACGATATTGCTATCAAAAGCCGTCTCAAGGATAATCACATCCAAGACTTGAAGACAGTATTCGAGTTGATGCGCCAACATTAACTCAAAATGAACCCTACAAAGTCCTTTCTTGGTGTATCCAGTGGCAAATTTATGGGATTTGTCATTACCGCTAAAGGCATTCAAGTTGACCCTGACAAAGTAAAAGCTATCCTAGAAATGCGACTACCCCGTAATCTCAGAGAACTCAGGGGATTTCAAGGTCGTCTAGCTTATATCAGGATATTCATATCCAACCTCTCTGGGAGATGTCAGCCTTTTTCTCGTCTAATGAAGAAAGGTGTGTCATTCGTATGGGACGAAGCCTGTCAGCAGGCATTTAATGACATCAAATGCTATCTTACTAATCCTCGAGTCCTGGTGCCTTCCGTCATAGGAAGACCATTTTTGCTGTATGTTCGAGCAATGGATCATTCTTTAGGGGCTCTCCTTGCACAAAAGAACAATGAGGGTCACGAACAGGCTATTTACTATCTAAGCAGGATGATGGTCGGAGCTGAACACAGGTATAGTCCAGTGGAAAAAGAATGCTTGGCCCTAATATTTACCATTCAGAAGACGCGACATTACGTGACAGGCCAAACTATTCATATCATCTCCAGAATCAATCCACTTCGGGTTTTAATGAATAAGCCGAGTGTTCTTAATTCCCGACTCGTGACTTGGGCAATGCTACTGACACCGTATGATATGGTGTACGTCCCTCAGAAGTCCATGAAAGGTCAAGCCTTGGCTGATTTCTTAGCTGCCCATCCAATTTCGAAAACCTCTAAATTATATGAGGACATTCCCGACGAAGTTGCAGAATATAATTCGGCAATGGAAGGTGATACATGGCAGCTATTCTTTGATGGCGCCTCTAGAACGGGTCCCGAGGGAAACGTGGTTTCAGGAGTAGGAATTATCCTGGTGACTCCTGATAAACTCGTCATCTATTGAGCATATTCTCTTAGCGAACCCTGCTCTAATAATGTGGCAGAGTATAATGCTCTACTAATCGGGCTTCAAGTCGCTAAAGAATTGGAGGTTGAATACCTGGAAGCTTTTGGTGATTCTCAGCTGATCGTCAATCAGGTCAGAGGAATATATGAAGTCCGCAATCCATACCTCATTTCTTATCACCGAACAACCATCGAGGCAATGTCTTTTAAAGGATTCTTCTTAGAGCATGTTCCTTGATCTTAAAATTTGGAAGCTGATGCTCTGGCCAGCCTAGCTGCAGATCTAGCTATTCCTATAAGAAGGCAGAATTCAGTGATCCTTCTTAACAGAGATTTGTTTTGTGTGAAAAATAACCTTCATATAGAACGCAACTATGCTATAAACACGGTTCCTCCTAAGAGAGATTGGAGAAGTCCCTTTATAGACTTCGCGTTATACGAAATCTTACCAGAAGATCTTAAAGAAGCAGTATCTATCAAGAGACGATCATTACGTTTCTATTTTGATGCTTCTTCACAAAGTCTATATCGCCGAACATACGATGGACTATTGTTACGATGTCTCTCTGATGAAGATGCAATACAGGTTATCCGAGAAGCTCATGACGGTGTATGTGGAGCACATCAACCCGGTCCTAAGTTATAGGATCGTATCAGGAGGATGGGCTACTACTGGCCTACCATGATTGCAGATGCTGTGAAATATATAAGATAATGCAAAGCCTGTCAAGTTCATACGGATTTCATACATCAGCCTTTTGAGTATTTACATCCTACTATTGCATCATAGCCCTTTGAAGCATGGGGTATGGATATCATTGGTCCTATTCATCCTTCGTCTTCTAGAGGACATCGGTTCATATTGGTTATCACTGACTATTTCTCCAAATGGGTGGAGACGATCCCTCTTGCTGAGGTAAAGACATCCAACGTGATCAGCTTTATCAAGAACCATGTAATTTATCGCTTCAGGATACCTCAAAGGATAATTCATGACAAAGGGCCTCAATTCATCAGTCAAGCGTTTCACCGATTTTGTGATAAGAACCGGATACAGAATATGGCCTCAACGACATACAATCCTGCTGCTAATGGTTTGGCTAAAGCCTTCAACAAAACCATCATCAAACTCTTGAAGAAGTTTGTCTCTTCAAACAAAAGAGATTGGAACGAGAAGTTGGGAGAATGTCTGTGGGCATACCGCACAACAGTACGAACGCCAACGGGTTGTCCCCATTTTCGTTAGTTTATGGGTGTGAAGCAGTTCTCCCCATTGAAGTTCAAATTCTATCACTCAGGATAGTAGTGGCTAATGAGCTGACTCAGGAAAGTAATAATCGTTTAAGATTTCAAGAGCTAGAAGGATTAGACGAGAAACGCCTTCAAGCTCAACAACGTATCGAGTTCTACTAGGCCCGCATCTCCAGAGCTTTTAATCAAAGAGTGAAGGAAAGAGTGTTCAAAGTTGGCGAGCTAGTTCTAGCTGTGAAAAGGCCAATGATCATTACACACAAAAGTAAGGGCAAGTTCCAGCCCAACTGGGAGGGCCCTTATGTGACTGAAATCATATTTTCAAATGGCGCTTACAGATTAGCCAAGCCTAATGGAGATTTGATAACGGCTCCTATCAACGGCAAATTCCTGAAGAAGTACTATGCTTGATCTCCTTTGCTCAAAGGGGTATGGTAAAGATTTTATTCTGATGACACTACATACAAAGATTAGTTGGATCATATTCTATCATGTTCTTGTGACCTCTAAATAGATATGTTTAACTAATTTGAAACGTCAAAACCTATCACGTCCATATTACCTCTGATAGTGTTTTGTATACAAATTTAGTTGGAGCATATTCTATCATGTCCATATAACCTTTGAATAGATATATCCAGCTGAAACTTATCGAAAGTATATCACGTCCATATTACCTCTGATATCACTTTCATCCTAGCCTATCATTTATATTCTAAAATGATGGGTCCATAAAGTCAGAAGAAGTATCTTTGTTATCTCTGGGAATAGCAAATTACAGAAGAAGAAAAAAGGTATATCATTAGGGAGGAGCCGTTAAATCGCGGATCTGTTGTGCCAAAGTCGCCATCCTCTCATTCCTGGAGTTCAAGATGTTAGTACGAGCCTGCTCCAGCCTTGCTTCATCGTTGCTCAAGAAAGATAGTTTGGATAGAGAATCAACAAAACTTGCGTGGATGACACCCGCATGTGCCAAGTTCTGTTGAGCTATCTTCACTTGGCCCTCAAATACATCACGAACTGCCGATGCCTTGAGAAGCCTCTCCCTTGTCTGAGCAAGTTCAGCTTCCAATTCTCGAACTCTCACATCGTACCCCTCGCACTCTGCACAGTACTGAGCGAGCTGAGGAATACTCTCCACCAATGCTGCTTGCTCTTTCTCCATCTCTTGTTGTTGTTCCTAGATAGATTTGTTTAAAGATTCAATCTGCTGAGCAAGTTCCGCAGTTAGGGAGTCATACTCAGCTTGGACCAGGTCATCGATGTCGGCTCAAGATAGTTGCAAATATTCGTTAATGGGTTGTTCTAAACCATTAACTATTTGCTCTAGCGTATCAGCTCTTTCAGCGTTATTGAAATTTCTAATCGGCGCTATAGTAAGCTTCGAGGACATCTTCAGAGCATCAAAGCCTAGGTTCTTCTCCAGCACCATGGATATCAATTCTTTCAAAGTGCGGTAGAATATGCTAGTATATTGTTCAACTAGCGTAGCAAAGATCGAATGTACGCTGGAAGTGGCCGCAATATCGATAAATCTCCTATCTGGAAGGACTGCAGAGGATGTTGCCACAGTCGTTGCTTCAACGGATGGCGCCACAAAAGAAGACGCACCAAAAATAGTTGAAGTTGCTAGCATGCTCGACGAAGGAGACACGGTCGAGATGGTGGGTTCATCCTTCTCTGATGTTATTTGAATTGCTACTGGCGGGATAACACCCGAGAATATTGGGGATGAAAGATCGGCAGTTTCAAAGTATGCTTCGTCGACGTCAGGCGCCACCGTTTCATTTGCTGGATCCGCAACAAAATCAGAAGTTGTGTCTACTCCGCCCTCTCCAGAGACGTCTTCGCCTGAAAATAAGATAAGAGAAAGTTAATATCAATTTGATGTTAATTTCCCTAAAGAAAGCGTAAAGATAATATTTACCCATGGCCGATGGTATGTATGTTGCGTCTGCAGCTTGTATAGCTAAATTATTTCTTAATGATGCTAAACAAGCTGTCATACCTGGAGAAGAGGGTGCACCAACTGACGTTTGAGGGTAGTCATCCCAGTCGTCATCCAGATCCACTCGAGGTTCATCGGGTGGAATCTTGCTCGAGATACTTACAGACGAAGGAGGGGCTAGTCCCATTATTTGTCTTTGCAAAGGTATATGGATTCTTATTACGCTTGGCCTCGAAGGCGATCTAGAAGCACTACCCGTAACGGTGGTAGCGGGCCTCTGTTGTTGTTGACCTTGATGTTGCGGTTGTCGTGCTACCCTCTCCACAGCTTGGAGAGTCACCTGATGAGCATTCTCCATGCTCTCTCTCATCAGTTCGGTATGTGCCTGGTGTGCTTCTGCTTGCATTCTCTAAGCCTCGGCTTGAACACGCTGAGCCTCTGCCGTTACTCTCTGGGCCTCTAGCATGACCTGCATCAATGTGAACATCTGTGCCCCATCAGCGGGCACTCCTCCGGGAATCGGTGTTGGTGGTGGTGGAAGGTTGTCTGTCATAGTTGGGGCAATCCTCTGTATAGGTGGAGGAGGAATCCTGTTGGCTGCAGACACTCTCACATGAACAGGAGATGTAGGAGAATCTTCAGGTATCTGTTCGTCAGGTTGAGGGGTGGCAGTCCTCTCTGAATTGGCTGCTCCTATTCTCATGGATCTAGTATTCGGCGATATCCTGAATACAGATCAAAGAATCAATTTAAGGTGATAGATGTGATATTATCAAGGAAGGACACTACAGTGCTAAAGGAAGCAATCCATTAGAATAGCAATAAGAAGTTCAGAATTTCCTAGTGTGATTGAGCATATTCTCATCCTAGATCCTATTTCCTATATCCTAGCACAGGCTCGCAGCAGTACAACTAAGTTGTCGTACTACCACGATATTGCATAACTTACGAAACTAGACCTGCATAGGCCACCACTAAAAACGTGTCACGACCCGCACCCGGTATAGGGGCACGAGAGCGTGGGTACATCTAGCCTACGCCGCAGCATCGACGGTAGAACGCTGTCTAGGTCACAGTAATACTATATAGCTAAACACCTGTCAATGATATCCATCTCCATAAGGAGGTCATTATACATCTCACAATAATCTCACAAGGTAACTCAATCACAACAACTATAAGGCACGATAAAAGAAAAAAGAAAATGACATAGTTAAACACCATGTCTCAAACATAAAGATAACTCACAGTCTAGCTGTCTAACACAAGTCTACAATTAAACTTAACATAAGTCTAAACATAAACTGAATAACCTCCATGAGTCTCAAGCATAAATAAATACTATCTAGATATCTATAGGCAATGCCTCATCTAGAAGCATGGTCTCCTCTAGGATCTCTGGTGCATAGTCTGAATCTATACCTGGTCCGTAGTATGTGGTACAGAAATCCTCAAGATTCTCTGGAAAACATATCCAGTCAGGATTGGAACGAAAATACACCTCTAACAGCAGTTCCACATATATTGACAAAAACTATAACACAGTGTAAAGAAATACAAGACAGATAGAAAATACTGGCAATAAGAAATACTGGAATAAAAGAAATGCTGGAATAAAGTACTGGAACATCATCATCAATATGTATCTGACAAGGAATAGAACTACAAGTGTACGCAAGAACAATGAACTGGTATGTAAGTGTGTATAAGAACAACAACTAGAACATGTATAGATGCTAGATCAATGTACTAGAGATGCATGTCAAGAATATCTAACTAAGTGTGTGAAACATCAGTATATCATGTGATCGGCTTGGGACTATATGACTCATTACATTGATTAGCGGTTATCCCCAACAGGTCAGGCTAACCAGATGTAACAGCGATGAGGCATGTAAGGGTAAGGCTGCATCGACGTGAATGTGGGTGAGCTAATACTGCATGTAAGTTGGGTATGATCACATAAACTACTAATACTTCCCTATTTTCCCCAGCTAGCACGATGGATTCCAATCACGACTCCTCGTGACAGGTCTCAATGATGCTAACTCGTGTAAATAACAGTGTCGGAGTCATGTACGCTATACAACAAGAATTATAGAGATAATCAACATAATGGAAACTGTCAGAGAATGTACTCGCATGTGGTCCTTAGCTGGCAATACCAATATCCAGGTTCCAAGGTACCGTCTGAGTGATCCAACAGTCCTATAGATATATCATAAACACAATACTGTATCAGACATTACACTAATACACAATCAAATACCATGATCTCACAGACTACGCTAGGGGGGTCACGTCTGTAGTTGCTATGCATAACAGATAGTCAATGGTACGGTCTTGCCAGTACGTCAGTGTACATATGGCAGTCTGCTAACATACTACATGGTCACAGGTCAATGTAATTATGGGGTATCCGTGGTTACATTGAAGTCATCTATAATATGATCTAATCATACATAAATGTCTATTAGTTACAAAATAATAGACATATGTATATATATACTTTAAATAGAATTAATACATTATATATATATTAAACATATACTAGGAAGATGTATACAATACGTATATATATGTATTTATACTAATTGAGAGATACCATATATATATGCCAAAAATACATTTAACCCTATACTAATACATGTACCATATATATATACTAATTAGGTTTATATTCATATAAATATATAATATGTACATACAACACACTAATCTACCATCATACGATACGTATATACTATCATAGCTAATCCTACGCATGTATACAAGGAAGAATACGTGCGTGCGTGTACGTGTATACGTACGCGAGAGGGAACTCGAACCTGGGTGCGGGAATGAGACGTGCGTGTCGCGGCGTCGTCGAGTCGGAAGGGCTGCTCCGGTCAGGTACAACGAGGTCAGCGGTCGTCCGACTTGCAGGCGAGTCGTCCGGCGTGCGCAGGCGAGTCGTCCGGTCTGGCAGCGTCGTCCGATCTGGGCAGCATCGTCCGGTCTGTGCAGTCGGGCTCGGTTCAGAGTGGCGAGTTCGACGCGGCTCTGTGTAGTCGTGCGTGTCGGTTCAGGCTCAATCGGGGCAGTCGGGGCTTGGTCGATAGGATCCAGACGGCTCGGGGTCAGCGGGTCTGACCGGTCTCCTACATTCAGTCGCGGGGGGGGGGGGGGAGAGGGTCGACAGTCGAGTAGTGGTCGGCTCTGACCGCTCGGCTCCGGCGTTCACGTTGGGTTTCGACGGTGAACAGTAGGATGAAGAGGGGATGTCGGCTGGGAGTATTAGGTTTAGGTTTAAAGGGAAGGAGTAAATAGGATGATATATATATATATATATATATACAAGGGTGTGGGTTTGACCTAGAATATGTTAACTTTGGTCAATACTAGGAAAAGGCCTTGGCTTATTATGGAGATATTCCAATGGGCTAGGGTTCGAATGGGTTCAATAAAATTACAAAAATTGTACGAAATAGGTTTATTGTTTGCTTAATTAAAATTAAATGCAAGGAGATGTTCTATAATTATATAGAAGTACAAAGGGCTGGATTTACGTGGGACACAAGTATCAATGAACGGTCTGGCGTGTCTAGGACAAGGGTGTGAGTCTGATGGAAGACAAAGCTAGCGTAGCGTCCTAGTTATCGAATAACGATAAGGTGCAACAATAAATTAAGGTCACCGTAATTTAAATAAAATTGATTACCATGCAATCATTTACTCATTAATTACGAAAAGACGAAAATACTCCTAATCCAAAAAGTGGGGGTGACATCACAGAACGAGTCAAATTTGACCGTTTCATGCTTCATTCAAAGTATTTCAAATTACGAGAAATTTGAAAACTTTGAAGGGGGTCTTGTAGAAGCATGAAAATACGCTGGAGAATTATACGCGTAAAACCCCCAACATGCATGAAGCCCGCGTAAAACAGAACTTCAGCGCTATATGGCGTAAAAATATTATTTCAGAGCTATACGCGTAAAACAGAGCTTCAACGCTGTGTGGCATAAAATATGGCTTCAGAACAGCCCGCGTAAAGCAGCACTCAAAGGTCGTTTTGGCATAAAAGGTGGCTACACTTCCCTACGGCGCAAAATACTTTTGTCTTTAATGCAACGTAAAGTCATACGAGGAACTCTTCGTATTCTTTGAATGAATCTGTCAGACAGAACAGTGAACCTGACTCCTGACAAAAGTATTGCACGACAATCGAGAGGACAGCTGTAATAATAATTTTGTATAGAGACCCAGACTGTCGTTTAGTGACATATCCTTGATACAAGTCATTTTTACGCATTCAAGGAATACGCTGCCTATTCTACACAAGTAAAGATGTGTTTTTACGCTCAAGATGAGATGCAATCAGACGCCACGTCAAAAGCTGTTTCTCGTGCAGAGCTCGAGGCATATCTCGGCATTAATGCACGAGATTGAGGCATATCTCTGCATTAAATGCACGGGATTTAGTTCTATCCTTTATGATTTTTGTCATGACTGAGAGAGATAAGACTAGGGCTAATACGCTTACATCACCATCCTGACATTTTACGCCAACCAGGCTATTTTTAACTATAGGAGCACGCCGTATGCTATCTCTTCGAAATACGCCAACTCAGGCTATATTTGCAAAGGTACATTAGCTATTTGGCCCAGAATACGCTCAAGACCTCAGTCAGGAAGAATAATTGGCTATCTTTATGCTGGTTACCTATTATGCAGCTATCTGGCTTTTATGCCAACAAGACAGCTATTTGGCTTTTATGCCAACAAGACAACTATTTGGATTTTATGCCAACAAGACAGCTATTTGGCTTTTACGCCAACAAGACAGTTATTTGGCTTTTATGCCAACCATCCTTACGCGAGGGGCAATTGCCTACGTGGCTTGCATGCCGTGATCTTCGAGGAGCGGTTATATGCGTTACCTCATAATGGGACACGTGTCATACTCGAATTCAGGAGATAATTCAAATGTGGGTAGCAGTTATTATAACCGCCGCGTAAAGGGTGCAACTCTCTTCACTGTTTGGCTTCTACGCCGACTGGACAGTTATTGTGACTGATCTCCATAAATAGAGACCTCCGGTCATAAGGAGGGAGAGAGGATCAAGATCAGAGATTAAGAGATTATAGAGAGAGAGCACAGACAAAGAGCGTTGATTGACAACTTTGGCAACAAGAATTCAATCCCTCCTGCAATCTTTAAAGCTTCTTCTTCTTCTACAGCACTTCTTCATCATCCTGTGGTCCAAGGGACAAAGTGATCGACCGTAGATCAGACTTCAATAGCAATTTTTCTCCAAAATCATTTTTTTTACTGTACTTAACATCCTCATATGGGATTAATTGTACTCTTTTTTTCTTGTTTGTAAACAAAGAAAGGGTTTCGTATAAACCTAGATTCATTCTTTTTTATCATCAAACAATAATTGTATGAACTATTATGCATGTAGGTAGGAGCATAGCTGTGAGTGTTCTTTTGTTTTGCTACGCGTCTCGTGTTAGGTTGGGTAGAGGTTTGTTCAACCTGTTTACCCAATCTAATCTCTAATCTTTTAGATGTAGCATATACTTCATGATATTTAGCAGTGAGAGCATCTATTCTACATGCAACAATAGAATACTTCTTCTTTTCAGATTCAAGTTCTTCCTTAAGTTTAGTATTCTCCTAAGAACTCTTGTTAAGACTGACAAGTGCCTTGTGGAGGTTAAGCTTAAGTCAAACTGACTCGTCTGAATCTTTAGATGTATCATTTACTTCACTTAGTAGAGATATTAGTCTTTCTATTTCAGTCTGACATTCTTGAACATCTTTCTTAGCATGCTTGTACTTATTTCTAAGTTTCCTAAAATTATCAAGCAGATCACTAAAAATATTACCTAGTTCATCAAAAGTAAAATTATCATAAGTTTTTTTATCCGTTACCTGATCAACTAACGCCATGAAGCATATGTTTGCTGTTTCTCTAGGATTCTCTTCTTCGGATTCACTATCTTCACTTTTATGCCAGATACTAGTATTTGTATATTTCTGTGATGATGTTCTTATGGATGAGTGGCAATTTCCTTTTATTAGGGTTGGACAATCTTTCTTTATATGCCCTATCTTTTTACAGTTATAGCATATAGACTCTTTATTACTGTTGTCAGTAGCCTCTTTCTTCTTTGATCTCTCAAGCTTTATAAATTTCCTGAAGTTTCTAGTGATCAGGGCAACTTTCTCATCTTGAGACTCATTGTCGTCGAAGTTATAGTTGGTGACCTTTTTTGTGATGTGCCTTAAGAGCAATTGTCTTCTTCTTGGGAGTGGGTTCTTCAAATTCCTTGAGATCCAGCTCGTGAGTCATCAACTTGCCCATGAGCGTCTCGAGGGTCATCGTGGTGAGATTATTCTCTTTTATGATTACAGTGGCCTTAGAATTCCAGTTCTTGGTGAGTCCCATGAGTACTTTGCGAATTTTTTCATGATTACTGTACTCCTTGTCCAGAGATGATAGAGGGTTGATAATATCGAGGAAGCTCATACATATTTGAGTGATCGTCTTATTTTGCTTCATCTTGAATGCTTCATACTCTTGTGTTAGACGACTTATTTTTGATTCCTTTACTTGAGAGGTTCCTTCATGAGTGACCTCAAGAAGTTTCCATACTTCGTATGAAGTTCCGAAAGTGGAGACCATGTTAAATTCAATTCTGTCTATACCACAAAATAGAGCGTTAATAGCTTTAACATCAAGACTAGCTTTTTTTTCTGTGTCTGTGTATTTATTATGAGATTTCTCTACAAGGTTACCATCTATGACTATTCTAGGTGGCTTCTTGTATCCTTCTACTACTACAGCCCAAAGGTCAAATCAAGTGACTTTAGGTAGAAGCTCATACGTGTCTTCCAGTATGTGTAGTTAGTACCATCAAATATGGGTAGCCTATTTGTGGACTGGCCTTCACCATTGTTTGTGTGGATAGATCTAACAGTTGCCAAAAGTCTCTTAGGATGTTAAGCCAAATATCAAGAGAACTGACTCTGATATCAATTGAAGGACCGTAAAGCAACTCTAGGGGGGTGAATAGAGTACAGCGGAATAATCTACCCAATTAAAGATTATCATAATGAAGGCAGTTGCTAACTAATAATGTATATAAAGACAGTAAAATAAAGCACTAAAGTAGAGAGAAAGCAAACTCAAATACTAAGATGTATACTGGTTTTCCTCTGAGAGGACTAGTCCAGTCCCAAGAACTCAAGATTGGAGTTTTATCCACTATAATCACCAATAGTGAATCACAAGCTTTGATTCGAAGGCTTGCCACTTCTTTACACCATGAGGCTTGATCCAAAGTCTTATAACTTCACAGCAAGATAAAGAGAGTAACTGATGGAACAAACCTCTTTACAACTCTGTAGACTTCAAGACCGAGACCGCACTTGGCACTAGGAAGACTAGGGAGTTGCTCTTAGAGATGCGAAAGTTAAGGCTTAGATGTTTGCTCACAATAGGATAGAAGATTTAAGAATTATTGAGTGTGTAGGAATGTAGAAATTCATGTAATCACCTAGAATTTTAAGAATTTTTAAATTAATTTTCTGGAATAAATTAGCATTTTTCTGTAATTTTAAAATAATAAATTAAGGTAGTCTGAATTAAAATGAATTTTTTTAAAGATATTAATTAATATTAAAATGTGATAAAAATTATATTTTCTAGTGTAAAATTAAAAACCGGTCATGGGATAATTTTTCAGAAATTTATTGGATCCCGGATGAATTTATAAAGCATTAAAAACTATTGTTAAATTTAACTGATTAATTAAATCAAATTAATTAATAAACCAAACCAAACCAGAGATTTAACCGACCCGGACCGGCCGGTCTGACTGAACCGGGCCAGCCCTCTTAGCGGGTCAGATCTGGGTCAGACCCTACCGGCCAGGACCCGATCCGACCCGTTTCAAACCCTAACCCCCAAATCTGAACCGACCCGACTTTTTGCCTGGACGGCGGCCGTTCCCGCCGCCGTGGCAGCCGGCCGACCACTCGGTTCGACTCCCCCGCACCCGGCGACCCATCCCCTTCAGCTTCCGGCGAACCTCCGGCGGTTTCCCTCCCCCTAGACCTCTATATAAACTCGAGCCACCCGCCGGAAATCCCCTTGAACTCTTTCTTCTCCGGCGAGCTTCAGGATTCTGGCGACTTCCATCCAGCAGAACCCTAACTCCCGGCGGCACCGCCCCTCTCCAGGACCAGACATCCGGCCGCCCCTCTCCAGGACCAGACATCCGGCCGCCCCTCTCCAGAACCAGACCCCGACCAGAACCTCCGGGAGCCCGACTCCGGTGTTTCCACCGCCTCCGGAGTTGATACGGCCGCCCAGACCGTCGCCGACCACCCCAGAACCGGCACCACCTCTGTCTGCACCCAGGCCGACTCCGGCAGACACGGACACGATCCAGAACGTGAGTACGAGTCTAGACACGATCGGACACAGGATTCACAGAATAGGACACAGCCCTAGTTCAGACGCGTGTCGGATACGATTCGTACTTGGTTTTTAGGCCCTGTTCAGGTACCCATAACTTTTGACTCGTAGCTCTGTTTCATATTCCGTAAATTTCATCGCGTAGCCTGTATGACCCCCTCGGTGCCCGTACAACCCGCTCGGGGCATCGCGACCTGTGGTGATCGCGAACCGCGATCCAAAAAAGGAAAAACTTAACCTTGTTTCACCCCGGAACTGAGTACGCTCCGCCAAACGGGACGACTTGGTCACGTGCGGTCTTCACCGATATGTGAGCATCGTAGATACGGATGTGCGGGCTTTCGCAGAAGCTGATTCGGATGTGCGTGCACACCAGAATCAGTGCGTATCAGCGGACAACACCCCGTATCCGACTTTTCTGTAATTCGTTGTAACTTAGTGTATACACATCGGATTGAGACGAAACTTGCGCCATCGGACTCGTAGCAATACGCTGGTCCTGTGGGTCAATTTTGGTTCAATTCTGAGAACGTTGGAAAATCACGTGTCGTGGGCCCCACAAGCTCCATCTAACGGACGATTTTGAGAACGGCTCATCGAAATCTAATTCTGGAAGTTTCGTTGGGTTTGTATCGACGTTCCTGACTTGTTGACACTAAGTTGGACTGATTTGGAGATCTTTGACCCTGACCCGGTTTTTGGTGCAAAGCAGCCCACATATGGACCCGCTTTGGCCCAAAAATGTCGTTTTTTTGCCCTGGTGTCCAAACTGGACTTAAGGACAAGCGTTTCTAGCTATTTCCTATGTTCTAAGACTGTTGGTAATGTTCATTTCAGCTTTTGGAGGAGTATTTGCTGGACCCACTGATACAGGGACCGCTATTGGTATTCCAACCCTAGGCAAGTGTACCTTGCCATAAATTGCAGTTATTAGTTTATTTTGTTCTCTTGCTTTATTTTCTGTGACTATTGTACATGATATAACCTAGGACCGTATGACCTACTTAGCGTCCGATTACAGTCGGGTGCCAACCCCGTACGCGAAGTTGTGTACGTCATTTAGTGATGGACATTCGTGACCCTTTTTATATTCTCGTGCTTGTTTATCAAGTACACTATAACCTAGGACACATGACACCATACATTGATAGAATCTTCCTGAGATATTCAAGGTGATTCTGTATAAGATACAGGATAGACATAGTTATTATACTCTTAGATTATGACTGTTGCATTAGCTCTGATCTCACGTGACATGGACATGAGACGTGTGGTTACATGGGGTGGGGAGAGACACACAGGCTACAGGCTGTTATATATATATATACTACTATTGTGAGGTTGTAGACTCTCGAGCAGAGCTAGACCACTACTAGATATTGCTGCTACCGGCTCCCCGACACAGAGCTTGTAGCAGTCTCAGCCTGAGTACTAGTGTTGCTCTCAGTTACATTTTCACATAGATGGTTATGTAGTTACCCTGCTTATTTCATTTACTATTTCACTGCATTTTGTTTGGCTTGTTTTATTTGTACTTTGCTATGTCCCCTGAGGACCTGGATATGGATGATGTCCCCAGGTTTAGCAGAAGAACATTATCCCGAGGTTTACGGGACAGGAGCTGAAGCTGTACCAGGAGCTGTTGCTGAAGAAGAACCTAACATAGAAGCAGAGGTGATGGCTGAAAACTTTTCTTGAGCTTATGATATTTGTACATATCAGATAATTTATTTTAGACTCTTTTGTTCTGGTCTGATGAACCAGTATTTTAGACTCTTGTCGGGTTGTTCCCCGACATACTCTGCTGAGACTGGACTTGTTGTACTTTCTTTATTAGCTGTTGTTCTTATTATTCTGTGTGTGGATGAGATAGTTTTGACGTATTATTGTAGACCTATATTACAGCTTAAGTATGCCCGATGGATCCATTAAATTGGGATATCCATCGGTGTGTACTGCTGGCCATTGCCACGTGTCTAGTCCCTTGATATTTTGGGACTGGGGTGTGACAAGGTTTTTGTGGTGGCCCATGCAGGTCCTACGACAAATTGTTTGGTTTCAACTTAGGGGCCAAACAAACCTGTAAAAGGATAGGATAGGTTATAGGATCTCATCCATTGGTTGAATCATTTTTGAAACTCTATATCGCATTCGAATTAAGTACTTGATTTGCATCCTGCTTGACTCTACTAAACGTTCTCATAAAGTTTATTTTGAATGCAGAAAGATGGATCCAAGAAATGGAGATGAAATTTCTTTTACACCACAAGACGCTGTGGTTACCTATGGAGATGGAGTTACACCAGAGAACAGAGGTCAATCCTCTCAAAGTGGACAAGCTGAGCAGCATAACTCAAGGTTCAGGTGTGATGATATCCCACCACCACCTCAGTTCACTCCACAGATGCCTGCCTTTCCACCAGGGCAAGCAATGGACGGGCAGCAAATGTTCTAGATGTTTTACGCCATGATGCAAGCTCAACAACAAGTTCAACAGGAGGCGCAGCATCAGGAGGCAGAGAACCTGAGAACCAGCCTAGTAAATGCATTGGAGCAGGCAAACCCGTAAGCTAGGCGACCAGCGACGGGATCTATCACTGATTTTCGTCAACTCAAGCCCCGTACCTTTTCGGGCAAGGAAGGACTAACTGAAGTGCATGAGTGGCTCGCCAATACACAACATCAGTTGGAAGCAGCTGAACTTCCGCGGGAGAGATGGATGACTGCTGTCCGAATGCAACTGATGGACAATGCGCACCATTGGTGGCTAGCTGAAGAGAGGAGGCTCGGGCATGACCGAGTCACTTGGGAGGAGTTCTCCAGACTCTTCCAAGAGATGTATATCCCAGCCATTGCTAGATCAGAACTCCGAGATAAGTTCAACCGCCTCATCCAGGGCAACATGACGGTGGAGGAGTATAATGCTGAATTCATTCGCCTGAGTCGTTTCGCCCCTTCTCTAATTCCTACCGAAGAAGAGAAGGCGGAGAAATTCTTTGACGGACTCAGGTTCGAGCTTCAGAGGTTGATTGGATCTGTTGCCCCTACATCGTACACCGACGTCCTTGCTGCAGCACGACGAATGGAGCGCGTCACCAGGAGGGAGTCAAGTCTGAAGCGGCCATTTACCTCAGTACCATCCAAGGCTGCACAAGGGGATTCTGCAAAGCGACTCCAGAGGAATCTACCACAGAGAGCAGCACCAAGAACCCTACCTACTTGTAATTTCTGCGGTAAGTTGGGTCACATTGAAAAGGAGTGCAGACATAAATTGGGATTGTGCCTGGTTTGCGGATCCAACCAGCATTTATCCAGAGACTGCACAGAACGCCGAGAGGGAGCACCACGCCTAGCTCTACCTGCACCGAGGCCAGATTATCCAGCAGTGGGAGCACAGCAGACGGGAGTTGGAGGAGTCAGACCACCAGCTCCAGGAGGATATCAGTCGAGACCACCATTGCCACCTCAAACAGCACTATTCTAACAGGCTCGTCAGCAGAGGGGTCCAGCTCAGGGACGAGGTCAGGCATTTCCAATGGCTGTTCAGGAAGAAGCTACTGTTGGAGAAGTTATAGCAGGTACCATTTTAGTAGCTTCATTACCTGCTGTAGCTTTATTTGATTCTAGGGCATCACACTCATTCATAGCTGCTAGCTTCGTAGCCATCCATAGAGTAGCTACTGCACCCCTTCCGAAGACTAAGAGAATACTTACGGGAGGTGGAATTATACCTGTTAGTGATATCTGTAGATCATGTTCAGTAGTAGTCTGCGGAAGAGAGATGCGAGCCCAATTTCTGATCTTTTCTATGCTTGACTATGATGTTGTACTTGTATGGACTGGTTAAGTCAGTATCATGCTACTCTTGATTGTCGGCTTGGAAAAGTTATATTCAGACCACCTGGACACTCAGAGTTTGAATTTCTTCGAGGAGCTATAGAACAAGGTGTTTAGCCAACTCTTAGGGTATTAACTGTAGAAGGGGAGTCAAGTTACCCAAGAGTTATATCAGAGTTTGTGGATGTATTCCCCGATGATCTTCCAGGTCTACCACCTGATCGAGAAATAGAATTCACCATAGACTTAAATCCTGGAGCAGAGCCTATCACTTCATCGGTTTATAGACTAGCGCCTAAGGAGTTAGTAAAGTTGAAGAAGCAAGTTGATGAACTTCTGGAGAAGGGTTTCATCCGGCCCAGTGTTTCACCTTGGGGAGAACCTATACTTTTTGTACCGAAGAAGGATGGAACAGTTCGCCTGTGCATTGATTACAGGGCGTTAAACGCTGTGACCATTAAGAACCGGTATCCCTTGCCACGCATTGATGACTTATTTGATCAATTGAGTGGAGCTAGGGTATTTTCGAAGATTGACCTTAGATCCGGTTATCACCAGATTAGGGTGAGGAAGGAAGATATCCCGAAGACAGCATTCAGTACTAAGTATGGACACTATGAGTTCTTAATAATGCCGTTTGGTTTAACCAATGCACCTGTTGTGTTCATGAGCTTGATGAACCGAGTCTTTCATCAATACTTGGATAAATTTGTGGTTGTATTTATTGATGACATTCTGGTATATTCCAAAAGCCACGAAGAGCACGAGGAGCATCTCAGAATCGTGTTAGAGACATTGAGGCAGGAGAAGCTTTATGCTAAGCTCAGTAAATATGAGTTTTGCATGGATAAGGTGCCATTCTTAGGGCATATTATCTCAGGAGAAGGACTGTCAGTTGATCCAGAAAAGGTTGCTGCCATTGAGACTTGGCCTACACCGACATCAGTTGCTGAGGTAAGAAGTTTTCTAGGACTTGCTGGATATTACAGAAGGTTCGTAGAAAATTTCTCAAGGATTGCGGAGCCAATGACGAAGTTGACACGGAAAGATCAGGACTTTGCATGGACAGAAGAATGTCAGATGGCCTTTGAAGAATTGAAGAGGCGTCTAACAACAGCACCAGTCTTGACTCTTCCTTCAGGGTCAGGTGGTTTTGTTGTTTATAGCGATGCGTCAGGTAGTGGCCTAGGATGTGTTTTGATGCAACATGGCAAAGTTATTGCTTATGCATCAAGACAGTTGAAGGTCCATGAGAAGAACTACCCAACGCATGATCTGGAGCTAGCTGCTGTAATATTTGCACTGAAGATTTGGAGACATTATCTTTATGGTGAGAAGGTAGAAATCTTTACTGATCACAAAAGTCTGAAGTATGTATATACTCAGAAGGAGCTTAACATGAGACAAAGATGCTGGCTTGAGTTGATGGTGGACTTTGATATAGATCTGCAGTACCACCCAGGGAAGGCGAATGTAGTAGCAGACGCACTCAGCAGGAAGCCTACAACTTATTTCTTGACAATGCAGTCTGAACTATTGAAAGATCTACAGGAGCTTCAGATAGAGGTTATTCTACCAAGACAGAGTGGTTTGCTGGCTAATCTGGAAGTGAAGTCATCACTCGTGGAAAGAATTAAAGAAGCTTTGCCTACTGATGCAAGATTTTTAAGACTCAAAGAGAAGACAGAAGCAGGCATGCAGACGGGACTTCGCATACATGAGGATGGAACATTAAGATGCGGAGATCGTCTATATGTTCCAAATGGAGAACTGAGACAGGAGCTAATGACGGAAGTACATAGCTCCATATACTCTGTTCATCCAGGAGGAACAAAGATGTATCGAGATCTAAGGCAGTATTATTGGTGGCATGGAATGAAGAGAGAGATTGCAAGATTTGTAGCTAAATGCTTAGTCTGCCAATAAGTGAAAGCCGAGCATCAGAGGACTGCAGGAATGTTGCAGCCACTTTCCATACCAGAATGGAAGTGGGAACATATCACCATGGACTTCGTCAGAGGATTCCCAAGGAGCCCCAGCGGAAAAGATGCGGTATGGGTGATCGTGGATTGACTCACTAAATCGGCACACTTCTTGCCATTTAGAGTTGGACAGTCCACAGAGATACTAGTCGACATGTATATGCGACAAATAGTAAGATTATATGGAGTGCCGGTTAGTATTATATCAGATCGAGATCGAGATTTACCTCTTATTTCTGGTGAAGCATGCAAGAGAGTCTTGGCACCAGACTAAAATTTAGCACTGCCTATCATCCACAAACAGATGGTCAATCAGAACGTACAATCCAGATCTTGGAGGATATGCTGCGATCCTGTATGTTAAACTTTGGAGGGTCTTGGGAAGATTATTTGTATTTGGTAGAGTTCTCATACAACAACAGTTACCAGGCAAGCATCAAGATGGCACCTTTCGAGGCGTTATACGGTAGAAAGTGCAGATCGCCAATATGCTGGAGTGACGTCGGAGAGCATCAAATCTTGGGACCAGAGTTGGTGATGCAAACAGTGGAGAAGGTAAAACAAATCCAGAATCATCTTCGTGCAGCTCAGGACAGACAGAAGTATTGGGCTGATACACACCGACGTCCCCTGGAGTTCAAGGAAGGAGAACATGTATTCCTGAGGATTTTACCTACTCGAGGAACCATTCGCTTTGGGAGCAGAGGCAAATTGAGTCTAAGGTACATTGGGCCCTTTGATATTCTGGAGCGCATTGGTGAGGTGACATATCGTCTTGTATTACCTCCATCTTTAGAGGGAGTGCATGATGTGTTCCATGTCTCACAGTTGAGAAGCTATGTGACTGACCCAAGTCACATAGTGGATCATTCTGAGATCGTCGTAGGTCCAAGCATGAGATATGAAGAACAACCGGTGGGTATACTCGGAACCAGTAAGAAGACACTGCGAGGGCAGACAATTAAACTGGTTCATGTGGCATGGAAGCAACACTCTCCTGGTGAATCTACTTGGGAGAGAGAAGATATCATGCGCCAGAAATACCCCCACTTATTCGAGGATGCAGGTATATCTTAAGTAAATTTTTGTAATTCCTGTAGTTCTGTTCTATTAGTAGTTTAATCTTTAAATTGTGAGGACGCAATTTTTTTAAGGGGGGTAGATTGAAATCACCTAAAATTTTAAGAATTTTTAAATTAATTTTCTGGAATAAATTAGCATTTTTCTGTAATCTTAAAACAATAAATTAAGGTAGTCTGAATTAAAATGAATTTTTTTAAAGATATTAATTAATATTAAAATGTGATAAAAATTATATTTTTAAGTGTAAAATTAAAAATTGGTCATGGGGTAATTTTCCGGAAATTTATTGGATCCCGGATGAATTTTTAAAGCATTAAAAACTATTGTTAAATTTAACTGATTAATTAAATCAAATTAATTAATAAACCAAACCAAACCAGAGATTGAACCAACCCGGACCGGCCGGTCTGACTGAAACGGGCCAACCCTATTAGCGGGTCAGATCCGGGTCAGACCCGACCTGCCAGGACCCGATCCGACCCGTTTCAAACCCTAACCCCCAAATCTGAACCGACCCGACTTTTCGCCTGGCCGGCGGCCGTTTCCGCCGCCGTGGCCGCCGGCCGACCCCTCGGTTCGACTCCCCCGCACCCGGCGACCCGTCCCCTTCAGCTTCCGGCGAACCTCCGGCGGTTTCCCTCCCCCTAGACCTCTATATAAACTCGAGCCACCCGCCGGAAATCCCCTTGAACTCTTTCTTCTCCGGCGAGCTTCAGGATTCCGGCGACTTCCATCCAGCAGAACCCTAACTCCCGGCGGCACCGCCCCTCTCCAGGACCAGACATCCAGCCGCCCCTCTCCAGGACCAGACATCCGGCCGCCCCTCTCCAGAACCAGACCCCGACCAGAACCTCCGGGAGCCCGACTCCGGTGTTTCCACCGCCTCCGGAGTTGATACGGCCGCCCAGACCGTCGCCGACCACCCAGAACCGTCGCCACCTCCGTCTGCACCCAGGCCGACTCCGGCAGACATGGACACGATCCAGAATGCGAGTACGAGTCTGGACACGATCGAACACAGGATTCACAGAACAGGACACAGCCCTAGTTCAGACGCGTGTCGGACACGATTCATACTTGGTTTTCAGGCCCTGTTCAGGTACCCATAACTTTTGACTCGTAGCTCTGTTTCATATTCCGTAAATTTCAACGCGTAGCCTGTATGACCCCCTCGGTGCCCGTGCAACCCGCTCGGGGCATCGCGACCTGTGGTGATCGCGAACCGCGATCCAAAAACAGGAAAAACTTAGCCCTGTTTCACCCCGGAACTGAGTACGCCCCACCAAACGGGACGACTTGGTCACGTGCGGTCTTCACCGATACGTGAGCGTCGTAGATACGGACGTGCGAGCTTTCGCAGAAGCTGATTCGGATGTGCGTGCACACCAGAATCAGTGCGTATCCGCGGACAACACCCCGTATCCGACTTTTCTGTAATTTGCTATAACTTAGTGTATACACATCGGATTGAGACGAAACTTGCACCATCGGACTCGTAGCAATACGCTGGTCCTGTGGGTCAAGTTTGGTTCGATTCTGAGAACGTTGGAAAATCGCGTGTCGTGGGCCCCACAAGCTCCATCTGACGGGCGATTTTGAGAACGGCTCATCGAAATCCAATTCTGAAAGTTCCATTGGGTTTGTATCGACGTTCCTGACTTGTTGACACTAAGTTAGACTAATTTGGAGACCTTTGACCCTGATCCGGTTTTCGGTGCAAAGCGGCCCACATATGGACCCGCTTTGGCCCAGAAATGTCATTTTTTTGCCCTGGTGTCCAAACTGGACTTAAGGACAGGCGTTTCTAGCTATTTCGTATGTTCTGAGACTGTTGGTAATGTTTATTTCAGCTTTTGGAGGAGTATTTGCTGGACCCACTGATACAGGGATCGCTATTGGTATTCCAACCCCAGGCAAGTGTACCTTGCCATAAATTGCAGTTATTAGTTTATTTTGTTCTCTTGCTTTATTTTCTGTGACTATTGTACATGATATAACCTAGGACCATATGACCTACTTAGCGTCCGATTACAGTCGGGTGCCAACCCCGTACGCGGAGTTGTGTACGTCATTTAGTGATGGACATTCGTGACCCTTTTTATATTCTCGTGCTTGTTTATCAAGTACACTATAACCTAGGACACATGACACCATACATTGACGGAATCTTCCTGAGATATTCAAGGTGATTATGTATAGGATACAGGATGGACATAGTTATTATACTCTTAGATTATGACTGTTGCATTAGCTCTGATCTCACGTGACATGGACATGAGACGTGTGGTTACATGGGGTGGGGAGAGACACACAGGCTACAGGCTGTTATATATATATATACTACTATTGTGAGGTTGTAGACTCTCGAGCAGAGCTAGACCACTACTAGATATTGCTGCTACCGGCTCCCCGACACAGAGCTTGTAGCAGTCTCAGCCTGAGTACTAGTGTTGCTCTCAGTTGCATTTTCACATAGATGGTTATGTAGTTACCCTGCTTATTTCATTTACTATTTCACTGCATTTTGTTTGGCTTGTTTTATTTGTACTTTGCTATGTCCCCTGAGGACCTGGATATGGATGATGTCCCCAGGTTTAGCAGAAGAACATTATCCCGAGGTTTACGGGACAGGAGCTGAAGCTGTACCAGGAGCTGCTGCTGAAGGAGAACCTAACATAGAAGCAGAGGTGATGGCTAAAGACTTTTCTTGAGCTTATGATATTTGTACACATCAGATACTTTATTTTAGACTCTTTTGTTCTGGTCTGATGAAGCAGTGTTTTAGACTCTTGTCGGGTTGTTCCCCGACATACTCTGTTGAGACTGGACTTGTTGTACTTTCAAATACTGCATCTTCCACAGATACGTGCACCACCCGACAAAGGCGTGTTACATACTGAAAAGGAACATCCAGGGTTTGATCGATGCTAAGGCCATCACTCTGCACAACACCGAGAAGGCGGTCACGGCCAACATGATCTCTCTGCGGTTTGGCAATCTGCCTTCCCAAGAAGTCTCGGACGGTGTCACACCTATTTCCTGGACCATGATGAACATCGTCAATCTCCCTCCAGCTAGGGGTCAAAATTATGACCTGGTACCCCTAACCACCCGGCAAGGCGAGATTATGTGGGTTCATCCGGATTTGGTGTCAGAGCTCGAGGAGAAGACTAAAGCTACTAAGGCTACGTCTAGAAAGAGCTCCAAATACAAACTATGCCATATGGTCGCAACTTCTTCGCCACCAGATGAAGACGAGGTATTTGCTACAACCCGTTCAGGGAAAGCCTACCTCAACGACTACGAAGCAAGTCAGGAAGATGCACCGGCGGACACTTCAGCTGCCAAACCTTCAGGACCAGGCCCCGTCGTACCAGATATCGGTCCTTCAAAACCAACTCTGGCGGACAAGTGGAAGCAAAAAGAAGTGCACTTTGATAAACCTGTAAAAAACATTCCAAACAAAGGTTTAGAGAAGCCATACAACTTCGACATACTGGCCCAACTGGCTAATATACCAGCCAAGCTGTCCATCTTCGAGCTACTCAGGCTCTCCCAAGACACTCGTCTAGCCCTGAGTGAAGCACTGATGCAGGCGAAGGCATGCTTGACCCAGCTCAAGTCCCCCGACGAAGAACCGGTGGCATGTCCTCAATGCCACAGTGTAATGGAAGTGGTCCCAAATATCACTTTCACTCAAGACGACATGCTGTTAAAACATAACAGGCATGACAGGCCCCTCTATTACACCGGGTACGTCGGTTCCATGGAGGTCGATCGGATTCACATAGATCCGGGATCGTCGATCAACATCATCCCTCACAGTCTGCTCAGACCGCTGAGGATTCCTACCAGCGAATTGGCTTACACCTCCACTACAATCGTGGGTTTCAACGCCGAAAGAAGTAAGCCGTTGGAGAAAATTCGCCTGAGGATCCAGATTGGCAACCTCAGATCGGTGGCCACATGTTATGTCATCGATTCAGAGGTGTCCTATAACATTTTGCTGGAAAGACCGTGGATCCACGACCACAATATCGTTCCTTCAACTCTACATCAATGTCTTAAATATGTAGACCCCCAAGGAACAGTACAAACGGAGGTTACTGACCTAAACCCTTTTAAAAGAGTAGAATTCTACTATTCCGATGCTGTGTTGTACTCTCAAGACCACACGAGAGAAGTGTCGGGCGAGGCAGAGAAGGAATCCCACCAGGAGCCAGAAGAACCCTCTGCCACACTACCGCTGTCAATCAGAGTGAAAGGACGAACCACTCGTCCAAAAGCCATGGAGCCTATGGCTATTCACCTGAACAAGACCAGGTCAGGAAAAGGGAGTGATCCTCTAGTGATCACTTTGAACCAGAAGCCTCCACCCTTGGTCATCAACCTTCGGCGCAACAGGCAGCCGACCGATGTAAATGCAACCAGGAATGGAGTTCCAGATGATAATAAACATCCTCTTTTCCAATATATTGACGCTCAAATTCTAAATCAGGAATCCACTCCCGGTGACGAGGTAGAACCCATAGCACAAAAATTCTTGGAAGTTATGAACTCCTACCGTCCGTATGTCTGGGAAGTAGCGTCATCATCCAACGTCGTCACGATGTATGGACCACATGAGGATTCTATCTTCATTGTCCCTCCTACCTGCAGCAGCCAGCGTTCAATAGTCTTCGGCCGCATGCGCAATCAACCGGCTATCCAGGAAGATTCTTTCAATGACGATGCTGGGAAAATGCAAGTTCACCGATACAGCCCGCAAGCGTTGAGGATCATGCAAAATATGGGCTACGACTTGGAGCGGAAGCCAGGCCTCAACTACGGAAGAGGCAGACGAACGCCGCTGCGCGGCGACCCCTACTATCAATAAACTCATTTCGGGTTGGGGTATGCCACCTCCTCTAAGTCGGACGAGGATATCTTATCCTCTTCTCAGAATGGCTCGTCGCCCTCTGACTCACCTGATGATCTCGAACAAACATTATCAGTGAATATGGTAGTGGCAGATTCCTTCGAATCAGACGAACAAGAATCTGAACTGTTTGAGAATGACTCTTGGGCCCAACAAATGGATACGCAGTGGGAATTCTGCTTCGAGCAAAGGGAACCTCCCACCAAAGACGAAGTTATCCAGGTTGATGTTGGGGGTGAACTTTCGCCAAAGCCGATATTTATCAGTAATAATATTTTCCCAGCTAAAAGGGAAGAAGTTATCCAGCTGATAAATAAGTATATCGACGTCTTTGCATGGGATTATGAGGACATGCCGGGCCTTGACCCAAAGGTGGCTACTCACAAACTCAACATATTGACCGATTCAAAACCTGTGAAGCAGCACCAATGCCGGTTTCGCCCGGATATGATGGACGCCATCGAAGCTGAAGTCAAGAAGTTGATAGCCTGCAATTTTATCCGGGAAGAACAACATCCAGACTGGGTCGCCAACGTTGTCCCAGTCATAAAGAAAAATAAGAAAATACGTATCTGCATCGATTACCGAGATCTGAATGCAGCCTACCCCAAGGATGAGTTCCCTCTTTCCATCACGGACATCATGATCGACAACACCTACAATTTTGAACGCATGTCTTTCATGGACGAATTCTTAGGATACAATCAGATCAAGATGCATCCTGAAGATGAGAAGCACACTGCCTTCCTGACCCCGTTGGGGGTATATTGCTATACGGTCATGCCCTTCGGATTGAAGAACGCCGGGGCTACATACCAACGGGCTATGAGTAACATATTCCATGAGCATTTACGCAAAATAGTAGAATATTACGTGGACGACATAGCTGTCAAGAGCCACCTCAAAGATGATCACATTCAAGACTTGAGGACGGTATTCGAGTTAATGCGCCAACATCAACTCAAGATGAACCCTACGAAGTCCTTTTTGGGTGTATTTAGTGGCAATTTCCTGGAATTTGTCATCACCGCCAAAGGCATCCAAGTGGACCCTGACAAAGTCCAGGCCATCGTAGAAATGCGACCGCCCCGTAATCTGAGGGAACTCCGGGGATTTCAAGGCCGTCTGGCTTATATCCGGAGATTCATATCCAACCTCTCGGGGAGATGTCAGCCCTTTTCGCATCTCATGAAGAAAGTTGTATCCTTCGTATGGGACGAAACCTATCAACAAGCGTTCGGAGATATCAAGCGCTATCTCACCAGTCCGCCAGTTCTGGTGCCTCCCGTCATGGGAAGACCATTCTTGTTGTACGTTCGAGAGAAGGATCATTCTCTGGGAGCTCTTCTTCCACAAAAGAACAATATGGGTCACGAACAGGCTATCTACTACCTCAGCAGGATGATGGTCGGAGCCGAACACCGGTACAACCCAGTGGAGAAAGAATGCTTGGCTTTGATGTTCGCTATCCAGAAAATGCGGTACTATGTCACCGGTCAGACTATTCATATCATCTCCAGGATCAATCCTCTTCGAGTACTAATGAGCAAGCCAAGTGCTCTTAATTCCCGACTCACGACTTGGGCGATGCTGTTAACACCATACGACATGGTATACGTCCCGCAGAAGTCCATCAAAGGCCAAGTGCTGGCCGACTTCCTAGCTGCTCATCCGATCCCGGAGGCCTCCAAATTATACGAGGACATTCCCGACGAAGTTACAGAATGTAATTCCGCAATGGAAAGTGACGCATGGCAACTATTCTTCGATGGAGCCTCCAGAACTGGTCCCATGGGAAACGTGGTTTCAGGGGTAGGAATCGTCCTGGTCACTCCTGATAAACTCGTCATCTACCGAGCATATTCTCTTAGCGAGCCATGCTCCAACAATGTGGCAGAGTACAACGCTCTGCTAATCGAGCTCCAAGTCGCTAAAGAGCTGGGGGTCGAGTCCCTGGAAGCTTTCGGTGGTTCTCTGCTTATTGTCAATCAAGTCAGGGGAATATATGAAGTCCGGAATCCAGACCTCATCCCCTATCACCTAGCAACGGTCGAGATAGCCATGACATTCAAAGGGTTCTTCCTAGAGCATGTACCTCGATCTCAGAATCTGGAAGCTGATGCCCTAGCCAGTCTAGCTGCGGATTTAGCCACTCCTATAAGAAGGCAGAATTCGGTAATCCTTCTTAACAGAGATTTATTCTGTGTGAAGAACAACTTTCACATAGAACGCAGCTACGCTGTAAACACAGATCCCCCTAGAAGAGACTGGAGAAGTCCCTTCATAGATTTTGTCGCATACGGAATCTTGCCGGAGGACCCCAAAGAAGCAGTATCCGTCAAAAGACGATCATTATGCTTCTACTTCGATGCATCTTCACAATGCCTATATCGCCGGACCTACGACGGACTGCTATTGAGATGTCTCTCTGACGACGAAGCACAGCAGATTATCCGGGAAGCTCACAACGGCGTATGCGGAGTACATCATCCCGGTCCTAAGCTACATGATCATATCAGGAGAATGGGCTATTACTGGCCCACTATGATCGCAGACGCGATCAACTATGCAAGATAATGCAGAGCCTGTCAGGTTCATGCAGACTTCATACATCAACCGTCTGAATATATACATCCTACGGTTGTATCCTGGCCTTTTGAAGCATGGGGTATGGATATCATGGGTCCTATTCACCCGTCTTCTTCCAGAGGTCACCGGTTCATACTGGCCATCACGGATTACTTCTCCAAATGGGCAGAGGCAATCCCTCTTGCTGAGGTAAAGGCGTCTAATGTAATCAGCTTCATCAAGCATCATGTTATTTATCGCTTTGGGATTCTCCGAAGGATAATCCATGACAATGGGCCTCAGTTCATCAGCCAAGCGTTTCATCGATTTTGTGATAAAAATCGGATGCATAATATTGTCTCTACGGCATATTATCCAGCTGCTAATGGTTTGGCGGAAGCTTTCAACAAAACCATTATCAAACTCTTGAAGAAGTTCGTCTCTTCAAACAAAAGAGATTGGAATGAGAAGCTGGGCGAATGTCTCTGGGCATACCGCACAACGGTACGAACACCGACAGGTTGTACCCTATTTTTACTGGTCTACGGGAGCGAAGCAGTTCTCTCCATTGAAATCCAGATCCCGTCACTTAGGATAGCCGTGACTAATGAGTTGACTCAAGAAAAGAATGACCTGTTAAGGCTTCAAGAGCTAGAAGGATTAGACAAGAAATACCTCCAAGCTCAACAGCGCATCGCGCTCTAACAAGCACGCATTTCCAAAGCTTTTTTCAATCATAAAGTAAAGAAAAGAGTGTTCAAAGTCGGCGAGCTAGTTTTAGCCGTAAGAAGGCCGATGATCCTTACTCACAGAAGTAAAGGCAAATTCCAGCCCAAGTGGGAAGGCCCTTATGTGATCGAGACAACGTTCTCAAACGGCGCTTACAGGTTAGCCCAGCCTAATGGAGACCTGTTAATGGCTCCTATCAACGGTAAATTCCTGAAAAGGTACTATGCTTAACCTCCTCTGCTCGAGTGGAATATAGCGAGAATCTCAATTCTGACAAAACTACTTCCAAAACGAAACTAGTTGGGTCATACTCTACCATGTCCATATAACCTCTGAATAGATATGTTCGACTAATTTGGAAAATGCGATACCTATCACGTCCATATTACCTCTGATAGCGTCTTGTCTACCAACTTTAGTCAAAGCATATTCTATCATGTCCGTATGACCTATGAATAGATATATCCTACCAAAGCATATTCTATCATGTCCGTATGACCTCTGAATAGATATGTCCTGCTAAAAGTTTATTGAGAGTCTATCACGTCCATACTACCTCTGATATCACTCTCGCCCAAACCTGTCATTTACATTCCGAAATAATGGGTCCACAAAGTCAGAAAAGAGTCGCTTTTATTTATTCCCAAAGAAAAAAGAGAGCAGAATTACATCTGGGAAGCAAAAAGAAGAAAGGGTACATCATTGTGGGGGAGCGGTCAGATCGCGAATCAGCTGCACCAGTACAGCTATCCTCTCATTCCTGGAAACCAAGGCATCAGCGCGGGCCCGCCCCAGCCGTGCCTCGGGATTGTTCATAAAGGACAGCTCGGCCCTTGCCCGAAGAGAGCCAACACGGGCAGCTTCTGCACGCTCCAGATCCTATCGTGCTGTACTCAGTCGACCAGTCGCTACGTCTAGACCTGCCAACGACTTAGAAGCCACTCCTCTGCCAGAGCGAGTTTTTCCTTCAACTTGTGGGCCCTCGCTACGTTCCCTTCATGCTCGGATTGGCACTTCGTCTGAAGAGCAAGAGCCTCCTCCACGACAGCTTTTCTTTCATCCATCTCCAGCTTATATGCTTTGATGGAGTTATCTAGGCTTTCCAGCTGTTTGGTAAGCCGTGCAATCATGAGGTCATATCTGGCCTGGACCTCAGATTCAAGGTTGTCCCGAGTCAGCTGTAAGTATTCGTTAATAGGTTGCTCCAAACTATTAACCATCGCCTCCAGGGCGTCGGCTACCCCAGAATCGTCGAACTCCCTGACCGTCCCAATCGAAAACTGAGAATCGAAGTCTAGATTCTTCGCCAACACCATTGATATCAGCGTTTTCAAACTGGTGTAAAAGAGGCTGGTATATTGCTCGGTCAGCGCAACTAGATCCGATTGGACGCCAGGAGTGGCCGCGATATTGGCGAGTCCCCCTCCAGGAATGATTGCAGACGAGGTGGCCATAGCCGCCGCCTCGACGGGTGGTGCGACCAAAGGAGGTGCGACAACGACGGTCGAAGTCATCGGCATACTCACGAGAGGCGAGGTCATGATAACGGGTTTGTCCTCCTCTTGAGATGACAAAACCACTCCGGGCGAGCTGGCCCCCGAAGATATTTCCTCCTCGAAGTCGGGCGCCTCCGTATCATCGCCAGGAGCCCGAGCAGAGCCAGAAGGTGCTTCAACGCTATACTCCCCGTGGATGCCGTCCCCTGAGAAGAGGAAAAGAAAGTTGATATCAATATGATGGTAATCTTTCTAAAAGGAGACATAAAGATGATATTTACCCGTAGCCAACGGTATATATGTCGCATCTGCAGCCCACGTAGCTAAATCACGCCTTAATGACGCAATACAAACTGTCATACCTGGAGAAGGGGATAGGCCCACCGATACCGCCAGGTGCTCTACCGAGCCTTCACCAAGACGCGGTCAAGGTTCGTCAGCTGGAATCTCGCTAGGCATGCTCACGGACACGGTAGGAGTTTCATCCGTTGCTGGTCTAGGGAAAGATTCTCTCATTTGCCTCGGCCACGCAGGCGATTACGTTCCACTACCGGAGGCGATGGCAGCAACGGCAGACTCAAACAGGGGTTCTCCGGCACCGCCAGCCAAAACTGAGGGTCCCTCTCTGAAAGACGGAGAACCTTCAATCAAAGAGACATCCCCATCAGGGGAGACAGCAGGATCCTCTCTAGGAGCCTCAATACCAGGAATTCGGAGAGAACGATTAACCGTCTTCTTCTTCCTCTTACGAGGGAAAGTCTGCTTCGAAGCAGGAGCCCTTCGCTTCCCAGAGACTGCCAAAGCCCCCGCAGGCGGAGGCACTTCACACCTCGGCACCGACACCAGAGGCTCATCCGGAGTGACGGACCCCTCACCCTCGTCAGATGAAACCGAGGGGACTTTGACTCTTCCCCCAGGCTTGGGAGAAGGCACCCTAAAGCTTCCGCGCATGTCAAAATCGTGATGGAAGGTGTTGATCGCCACGTAGATCTGGGCATACGAATGGAGGATGCGCAGCTCCGTGGAGAGTGTGACGACCGGCACGATAAAGATTGCTCCCGTAAAACCCATAATAAAATACCGCCATCCTCTGGCTCCATCAATGAGTCCGCCCCTGGACCTGAAGCTGGTGACGGCATTGCCCACGTGCAGCTGATCGTACCCAAACTGCCTGGCAAACCGACTAGGCAAGTAGGGCTCGAAGAAGCAATGATCTTCGCTCTTATACAGCAAATGGGAGGGTCGGATGCAGACCAACCAGTTAAAAGCTTCCGAAGAAAGATTGGTCTTCTCTCCACCTAAATCCTCAAGCCTAATCCCCGACTGATTGCGATGTATAGAGGGGACAGTGCAGTGGAGCTTCCAGCCATGACTGAGGCTCAGCACCAGCCGACAGTCTAAAACTGTGTTTACGTTCCAGGGAGAGTCCTTGTAGTTCAGCAAGAAACTACCCCCCGATCTACTACCAGGGCCGGGAGACATCACCCGGGGGTTGTGGAGAATTAACCATCCCATCAAGTACAGGTATGGTAACTCTACCCGGGGAAAGCTATCACGCCGAGCTTCATCGATGAGCAGTCCATCAGTCATGGCTCTCAGGCCAGCCTGTATACAGCACACCATAGCAGGGAGCAAGCCCAGTCTTGCCCCGAACACCAGACGCACAGCAGGCCACAGAATATTCCGGTGAATGTGGTCCGCGGACGCGATGCCAGGCACCATGACTCGACGCAGCCATATGGAGAGAAAGCCAGCCAGTCGGGCTTCCTTAGACAGAGGTCTGCGGCAGCGCCTCAAGTAACTGTAGGCCTTAGTGCCTTCAGGATACTTTCCTACCCCGTCATTGAGAATCTGATCTAGAGCTTTAGCATCCTCCATAAGATCCTCGACGACCTGGGCACTGAGCACGCCCAAACAGTTCACGGGCTCATTCTTGTCCCCCAAAACTTTCTCCGACTTGGCGGCCCTGGCCCGGTGGAAGAAGAGGTAGGACATCCACTTAGTGGTGTGAGCCAAATCAGAAGGCTCATCATAAAAAGCGGTGCACGTGAAGTAGTGGCACATCAGCTCCTGATACACCTCCACAACCCGAGGGTCCGAGTCCTCCAACTCCCGGTTGGTGGGAACATACTCTTCATATGGGGTATCCCCCATTGGCAGTCTCGAGATCACTGCCATCTCATGGAGGGCCAACCCCAACTCCCCCAGTGGAGTGACGAAGGTCCCGGTGAGCGAAATGTATCGCTCCATCAGTGCCAGAAATAGGTTAGGGTTGGGAGGCAACCCGACACTCGTCGCACTCACAGCAGCATACAGTCCAATGCCCTCCAGCTCTCTCCGAAAATGCTTCAAGGCCCAGTCAACTAGGCAAGCCCATCGGAGGTTTATTGGGGTGATCCACAATTGCACCGAGGATTCTCCTTGGGGTATACACCCCCTCGCCCCATGAAGTTATTGCAGAAGGTCGGCAATTGGACCGGCTGGATCACAGAACTGTCTTCACTCGGGACGCTGCCCGGGCACAGTCCCCTGAACACCGTCACAACGCCGAAAGGGCGGCTGACAAACGACCCCTGGTCAGCTCCTTTCAAATGAAAGATCTTCCCCGGCTTGCCGTGAAGATCGGGAGTCAGCGTCCACGACATCCTCCTGGGATGTGTAGCATGGGAGAAAGCTGAGATGGGATAATCTCTCGACATCGTGGGCAGATACATGACCACACTCTCGGCGGGGAAAACCCAGGGTTCTCTCTTGGGCTTCGTCTGGGACCGTTTGTCAATCATGTCCCCAAAGAGAAAAGCCGGCTTGATGTATTGGTCCCCGTCTATGTACGTCAGGGGCTCCCCGTTAATTATGTTCAGCAACGTCCGCTCGCCCTGAGCCAATATCAAGATCTCCCTTCCTTCAGGATACTGGGGTCCAGAGATAGGAAATATCACGTGGGACAGATCCTCCAGATAGTTTGAGTGCAGCATCCCGGCAGCGGAACCCATCACCTCGGCCAGTGGAGACTTATGCAAGTTAACTGCAAAAGTGCAAGGAAAACACATCATTACAAATCTTGCAACATAAAGACCAAGAAACGACAATCTGTGCTTTACGCCAAGACTGTACAAAATTTGGTCATTTTACGCCAGAAGTCACATCCAGAAGCGTAATTGGCGGTATACAGTCCATGCTTTACGCCAGACTGCCAAAATTCTAGTTATTACGCTGGAGGTCCCATCCACGAGCGTAAAACTAAAATTTTATAGTGTACACCAAGTTTTAGGCAGTCAGAGCTTTTACGCTCAAAACTGCGAAAACATGGAGTTTTTACGCTGGCACATTAGAAATGTGGGCGTAAAAGATGAAAACGTCTCCGTGCGTCATCTTCTTCAAAGAGGCTATCAGCACAGAAGATGACCTAGCGTGGTCACGTTCAACATGTGCGAAGGATTTTTTGTCATTCTTTGTCATCCCAAAGGCTCTACCTCTAAGGCCGGGTGCGCTACTCGTCGGCGGGATACTTCACTCAGAAGAACGTTCACCTTGCCCGACCGAAGACTCTCTCGCTGGGGCAGAAGAACGAGAAGAAGAACCTATACTCTTTCCCTTAGCGGAGGGGATTTGTTTCGGCGCCATTTCTGAAAACTCAGAATGCTCGGAGAAAGAACGAGAGAAAAAAACTCGAACAGTCGAAGGCTCTCTTTCACAGAAGACGGATGAAATGTTTTTCTCTCAAAAGCTTGGGATATATATAGAGTTCGGGTCGACTCCTCGAATCCTCGGATGGACTCCTCGAAACCCCAACCAAATCTCCTAAATTAATATTTGGTTATGATTGGGTCCTACGTCAGCCTATTATTCAGAGAAGACGGACAGTCAGCGAATTCGAAAAGTTTTTCGCGCAAAGCAGGTCAGCGGTTCCTACGCTAAGGAGCTTTCTACGCTCGACAGCAACAGATCTACGGTTTTTACGCTCGCAAGCTATAAGTCTATAGTTTTACGTCCGGATGCCTTTGTGCTCGACAGCTTTTATTTTCGAGAGGCTACAAACCTACGACTTTATGCTCAGCAGATACCAAATCGATGATCTCACGCTCGGTGGTGCTTAGTTTACGCTCAGAAGCAACAGATCCGCACGCTCGGAGAAATTTTCTTTTCAGAAGCTACAAATCTACAGTTCTACGCTAAGGAGCTTTCTACGCTCGACAGCTACGAATCTACGGCTTTACGTTCGACGGCTACAAGTCAGGCTTTTTTACGCCCAGATGCCTTTGTGCTCAGTAGCTTTTATGCTCGAGAGGCTACAAACCTACGACTTCACGCTCAGGAACCACAAGTCTATGATTTCACGCTCGATGGTATTTAGTTTATGCTCAGAGGCTACAGACTAATGATTTCACACTCCACGACTTCCCGCACATCTGAAAGATACGCCGGCCAGATTGCGCGTACATCTGAACGGTCCTCAAGGCGGTCAATTGCAAAGAGTTCGCACAGAAGATACTCGTTCTTGACCTCAAGATATCCCAAGTACCCAAAGCATACAGAGTTCTACATTGAAAAATTACTCTTCTTCATGGGTCGATTCGAAGTTCATCCAGACTCCAGTCTGAATATCCTTTCTATCAAGCTGGTAACTCAGTTTGACAGCCATTTCTTGACCCTGTTCCAAGGGATTTTTGAGAAATCATTCTTGAAAGACGAAGTCTGAAACAAAAATTATGTTCATCAGAAGTAAAAGCAACAGTTTAGAGCTCTACGCGGTTCCTCAGTCCTAGCAGCAGGACAGTTCTAAAATGTTCAAAATGCTCAAACAGCGTTCTATGGACTATTCGCTATGCGCAAAAGGACAGGACCTAGCACTCTTTCTAAAAAGAGTCGGCGTAAAGAATCAAACGTGTCGAAGCTACACATATTCAGACTTCACAGCAACATATGGCAAAAATGATCATATGCAGAGAAGAAAGACAATTTTATTAAAATCATGATTATGTATGAGGGAAATCCTGTCTACAAGGGGTTTTTCTTCATTTTTCATGGTTACATATGAGGGGAATCCCATCTACAAAGGATTTTCTCGTCTTCATTGGAAGGCCGCCCCAGAATCTGTTCTACCGGGCTCTCGCATCGGTGCAGGTCTTCCTCTTCTTCCAGGGCAGTTCATCGACCACCACAGTCATGAACAAGAATGGCGGGAGAATACAGAGTTGGGGCTTGCATAAATGATGCAGATGCCATGCTCCGTACGCCATGACCGATCCTGTTGAGGCTTCTTTAAGACCCAACTCGATCGAGGACAGCAGTTACAGTTTGTCTGCTCTTGTCCGCGGAGGTCTCAGGGGAAAATATACAGCCTGCAAGCTGTGTGGTCTAATATGACCCTTCCCTTATCCGGGGAGAACCGCCATATAAAGTTGCTGGTTATACCGAGCAAGGGAGGCTAAGATATCCTTCCATGATCCATCATTGCAGTGGACACTTGCTCGAAGATGCTGTCTTTTTCGGCTCCTTACACGCTGGAAGAACATGATCTCCTTCTTCCTCAGGTCGACCCGACGAACTCCGGCGATCATCTCTGCATGGTGATGGGAATATGGGGAGAATGGGTTAACTCCCCAGCCTTTTTATAGGCGAAAGAGATCACACCGGTCCCCAATAAATCCGCCATAAAGTCAGCATCGACCGTTTCAACGCTCCATTCAGAAACGTTTCGAGTTACGATGAGCGATTCATGCTTCATTCAAAGCGTTCCAAATTTTGAGGAATTTGAAAGCTTTGAAGGGAGTCTTGTAGAAGCATAAAAAATACGACGGGAAGCTCTACGCAGCATATTGATGCAGAACAGCGTAGACAGAGGCCTTCAGAGCCTTCAAACGTGCAACAAAGCTTTTTTCGCTAAATACAGCGTGAAGTATAAACTCAAAAGACCATCCGCGTAAGGCAGTACGTCCAGGATGCTTCAGCGTAAACAGGGTTCTTCGTCGCCTCCTGGGCGTAAAACCTATCCTCTTCGAAGTGTACGAGAGACGCTTCGTATTCTCCGAAGTGAACCTGTCAGATCCTGCAATGAACCTGTCAGCTGTCAGATCCTGCAAATGAACCTGTCAGATCCTGCAAATGAACCTGTCAGATCCTGCAATGAACCTGACGTCTGGACTTCTGACAAAGGGATACTGCACGGCTACCCAAACGATGGCTATAATGATGGCACAGCACTACAACCCAGGCTGTCACTTACCGCCATCTCCTTTGCGTAAACTGCTTTTATGTGCACAAAGGGATACGCTGCCTTATTTTACACAGGTAGACATGAGCTGTTTACGCTCCGCAGTAGACAAACCGTCTGCCATATCAAAAGCTGTACTTCGTACGGGGCTCGAGGCACGTCTCTACGACTGATGCGCAGAGCGATGACAATTTCTCGAGGCACGTCTCTACGACTGATGCACAGAGCGGTAACAGTTTCTCGAGGCATGTCTCTACGACTGATGCGCAGAGCGGTGACAGTTTCTCAAGGCACGTCTCTACGACTGATGCGCAGAGCGGTGACAGTTTCTCGAGGCACGTCTCTACGTCTAATGCACAGTGCGGTGACAGTTTCTCGAGGCACTTCTCTGCGACGGATGCACAGAAGGGCTGCAGACCTTCAAAAATATGCCTCCGCATTTAATGCACAGGATGGTGGCAAATCTCTGCATTTAATGCGAGGGATTTGATTATATCTTCAAAAGCCGTAATTCCGACTAAAGACGTCCACATCAGCACTCTGGCACGGTACGCAGCGGCTTCTACGCCCATTCAGCTCCTGTGCTCATTCGGCTTCTACGCCCACTCGGCCTCTACGACCACTCGGCTTCTACGTCCACTTGGCCTCTATGACCACTCGACTTCTACGCCTATTTTCGGCTTCTATGCCTACTTGGCTTCTATGCCATGGTGACAGACATTGGCTTCTACGCCCACCTCTTCTACATGAGGAATACCTACCTACGTAGCTTCTATGCCGTGATTTTCGTAGCGATTATACGCGTTTTGTCCCTTAGTTGGACCCGCGTCACACGCTCATTCAAAGGATCATCTATACGCAGGCATTGGTTATTTTAACCGTTGTGTAAAAGGGTGCTGTACTTTCTACTCCTCGGTTTCTACACCGACGGAGTGGTCATTGTCACCAAAACTCTATAAATAGAGACCTCTATCAATGAGGAACAAGGTCGACAAATTGGAAGGTCAAAAAATTGGTCAAGAAAGCCAATATCAGATCCAAGGTCGAACTTCCAAGAAAGATCGAACCAGAGGTCAAGAGAGAGAGAGAGAGAAGAATCCGGAGCTCAGGCAAAGAGTAGGGATCGACGACTTTGGCATCGTGCATCCACCCTCTTCTGCAACCTTCGAAGCTGCTACCTGTCTTCCACGGTACTTCTTCAACATCGTGTGGTCCAAGGGCTAAAGTGATCGACTGTAGATCAGACACCTATAGCAATATTTACCCAGATTAAATAAATTATACTCCCATATCCTCGTATAGGATCAAATTGTACAAGTTTGTTTGTAAACCAAAGAAGGCGGGTTTCGTGTAAACCCCATCTTGAATATATTTTTTATTCTTTCATTTTCCACCACAAACATCTTCAAGTCTTGGATATGATTATCCTTGAGGCGACTTTTGACAGCTATATTATCTACATAATATTCTACTATTTTGCGTAAATGCTCGTAGAATATGTTACTCATAGCCCGTTGGTACGTAGCCCCGGCATTCTTCAATTCGAAGGGCATGACCGTATAGCAATATACCCCCAATGGTGTCCGGAAGGCAGTATGCTTCTCGTCTACAGGATGCATCTTGATTTGATTGTATCTTGAAAATCCGTCCATGAAAGACATGCGTTCAAAACCGCATGTATTATCAATCATGATGTCTGTGATGGGAAGAGAAAACTCATCCTTGGGGCAGGCTGCATTCAGATCTCGGTAATCGATGCAGACACGTACTTTCCCATTTTTCTTCATGACTGGGACAACATTGGTGACCCAGTCAGGATATTGTTCTTCCCGGATGAAGCCGCAGGCTATCAACTTCTTGACTTCAGCTTCAATGGCGTCCATCATATTCGGGCGGAACCGGCGTTGGTGCTGCTTCACAGGCTTCGAATCGGGCAATATATTGAGTTTATGAGTAGCCACATTTGGATCAAGACCTGGCATATCCTCATAATTCCACGCAAAGACGTCGATATATTCTTTTATCAGCTGGATAACTTCTTTCCTTTCTTCTTCGGAAAGATTATTACTGATAAATATCGGCTTTGGCAAAATTTTATCCCCAACATCGATCTGGATAACTTCATCTTCAGTGGGAGGTTCTCTCTGCTCGAACCGGAGTTCCCATTCTGTATTCATTTGTTGAGCCCAAGAGTCATTCTCAAACGGTTCAGGTTCTTGTTCATCTGCTTCGAAGGAATCTGCCAATACCATATTCATCGATAATGTTCGTCCGAAAGCGTCAGATGAGTCGGAGGGCGATGAGCCATTTTGAGAAGAGGAAAAGATATCCTCGTTTGAATCAGAAGTTGCAAGGAAGGTGGTATACCCTAACCCAAAACGAGTTAGTTGACAGTAGGGATCACCGTGCAGTGGCATTCGTCTGCCTTTCCCGTAGTTGAGGCCTGGTTCCAGCTTCAAGTCATAACCCATACTTTGCATAATCTTCAAAGCTTGTGGGCTGTATCTGTGAACCTGCATTTTACCAGCATCGTCATCGAGAGAATCTTCTTGTATAGTCGATTCATTGCGCATGTAGGCGGGACAATGAAGATAGAATCCTCATGTGGTCTATATATCGTGATGACGTTGGATGATGACGCTACTTTCCACATATATGGATAATAGGAATCTATAGCTTCCAAGAATTTTTGTGCTATAGGTTCTATATCGTCATAGGGAGAGGATTCCTGATTTGGAGTTTGAGCGTCAATATACTGGAAAAGAGGATCTTTATTACCAACCGAAACCACGTTCCCGGTTGTATTTACATCAATCGACTTCTTGCTGCGCCGAAGGTTGATGACCAAGGGTGGAGGCTTCTGGTACGGCGGGTTCCAGTTCTGAAGGCTTGGCAGCTGAAGCGTCTGCCGGTGCATCTTCTTGACTTGCTCCATAGTCCTTGAGGTAAGCTTTCCCTGAACGGATTCCAGTAGCCAAAACCTCGTCTTCTGATGCCGAGTGTACCGTAACCATGTGACATGGTTTACGCTTCGAGTTCTTCTTGGACTTAGCATTAGCAGCTTGAGTCTCTTCCTCGATTTCTGACACCAGATCTGGATGAACCCACATAATCTCGCCTCGTTGGGTAGTTAGGGATACCAGGTCATGATTTTAATCCTTAGCTGGAGGGAGATTAACGATGTTCATCGTTATCCGAGAAATAGGTGTAACACCATCCGGGACTTCTTGGGGAGGCAGATTGCTAAATTGTAGAGAGATCATGTTGGCTGCGACCGTCTTCTCGCTGTTGTACAGAGTAATGGCCTTAGCATCGATCAGCTCCTGGATCTTCCTTTTCAGTACATAACACGCTTTTGTAGGGTGGTGTATGTATCTATGGAAGATGGAGTACTTGGGATTATTAGTACTGCCGACTTCATTGGGCCGCTTTACCTCAGGGAGGGTAATCTTGCCGATGTTGACGAGACACTCGAATATGCTCGAAATATCGTCGTCGTCAAATGAGTACACTTCAATGGGCCTAGAAGTCCTAGGTTTCGTCTATGTGGTTGCCGTAGTCTTTTGCCTGGACATATTGATTGCCAGCGCTTCTCTTCCTTTGGCACCACGAGGATGGTCGTTGTTGGAGGATGACCTCTTGCCTTTATCGGAGGCAGAGATCATGATGCCATTATCATGCGCCTTCCGACTGTTGTCCTCAGCGGCTACCGCTGAGATGATGAACGAGGGCCAATCATGTAACTGATATGGTCCTGTGAACACCGAGATCACGGGAAGAAGGTTCTTCCTGCAAATGTCCACCAATGTCGAGTCTGAAACTCCGGGAGGCATTTGTAAAGTGGCTTGACAAAAATGTTCGATGAAAGTGCGAACGTCCTCTTTTTCCTTCTGCTTCACTTTGATGAGAGAGGACATAGACATGTTCATCCCTCCCTCGTAGAATCGTGTGAAGAATAAAGTCTTGAAGTCTTCAAAGGAAGTAATGCAGTTGTCCGCCAGACTACGGTACCACTGATAAGCCACTCCCGAGAGACATACCTTGAACACCCGAGTGAGGAGGACGTCATTCCCCTGCAATAACACCGTCATCATACTGAAGTAGTTCATGTACTGACTTGGTGATATTTTCCCCTCAAACAAAGCCATAGTTTGTGGTTTGTATTTGGGAGGGAAAGGGACCTCATCCCAGATAGCTGGGTAAGGTTGGTTGATTCCCAATTTCTTGAGCTGATCTTTGTGCTTCAAGGCATCAAATTGGGCTTTCAACTCCCGTACTGCCTACATCGGATTTTCAGCCGGTAGCGGGACCACGGAGTGATGAAGGATCGGCTGTACCGCAACTCCAACGGGAGGTAATACATTCTCCGAGTGAGGAAGCGGAGGAGCTGCTGACTCCTGATCTAGAGCAGGCTCTTGGATCACGTTGGATGGTGGTATGTCCACCCCCACACGTATCTGAGTTGGAGGGACCGATGCTTGAGCCATAGCAGCTGTATGTTGAGTCAGCATCATCTGGTGCATGTTCTCCATCATGGATTGCGTCTCTTTTAGAGATGTCTCCAGTAAAGCAATACGTTGCTCAGTGCTCCCGGACGGGGATGCTTTCTCGCGTTTATCTCGAATGGCATAGACTCCCATCTCCCTGGGTGTCATTGAAGGATTAGTATAGGTCTTTGTAGAAGTTGACTCTATACTTTCAACATCTGATTCGAGAAACTGGCGACCCCCAACATCAGAATCAGAAGAGCACGAAGCCGGTTGTCGCGACCTCGAACGGGTGTTTTGGAACACCCCAGCTTCAGCGTTCTTAAGGAGCTTGTCGAATCTTCTTTGGCTTGGACGTCTTGAGTTCGACCTTCCTCTAGGTACGTGTGAAGCCATATTCACTGATGCATGTGTGGGCTCTTCTTTCTGGAAAGACGGAGAGTAGTTTAACCGGTCGAAAACCGACTATTTTGCTTCAGAACTGCAATAATTAGCTACAATCCTATGGCTATTACAATAGTGCTCCCTAGGAGGCGTAATAGTCATGCTGGAAGATCCTCTATCCTTGCGTTTCTAGATCAGATACTCACGCAGGTCAGAAGGATTTACAGAAGGAGAAGAAGATGGCTTGTTCCTTCTGTTCACATCAGTGGGCATGCGAATGTTGGGAACAGTAGTTCTCTCTGTGCCACCCGTATACAACAGGTTGGCCATCTGGGTAGCGGATGATCCCCGAGGAGTGCGTCTTTCCGCCAACTGAGCCTGCTTTATGCTGAGGGGCCTCACCTGGCATAATTTGGAGCTCTTCTCAGGCTGGCGTAAAGCTGAGGAGGTCCTCAGTCGGCCATCAACTTCTCGCGTAATCCGGAGGGCGGGCAGATTCTTCCCTTGCTGGCATAAAGGCCGAGAAGTTGAGCAGTTCGTTACTTGCTTTCCCTTGCGTAGATTGCAGGGATCATCTGCTTTTCTGCAGAGGGAAGATGCATCTTTACGTGCGGAGAGCGTTTGGAATTTCTGATTTGGCGCTAAGGCATTGTCAGAAATTCTGTCTGCCACGTCATCGACGGGAGACTGAAGTTTACGCGCACAGCGCGGAATAGACTTCTGGACTAGCGCTGAGGCATTGTACAAAGTTTTGTCTGCCATGTTACGGACGGAAGATAGAGTTTCACACGCAGAGCGCAGAGTAGACTTCTGGACTAGCGCTGAGGCATGGTCCGAAGTTTTGTCTGCCACATCACGGACGGGAGACAGAGTTTTACGCGCGGAGCACGAAGGTTGTGCAGCTACAACCTGGATGGTCGGAGAGATTAGCGAGTCATCGGGAATGGTAGGGGATGTCTTGGGCATCTAGACCTTACGTAGCTTCCTGTTGTCTTGGACAGAGAGAGCGTGCGAGCTACCCCCTGCTCGAAGCATATCTTCGTAGGCAGACTGGTCGAACTGGATGACCAAGGTCTTCTTCATGGATCCCACGGATACCGCATCGTGTTGAGCAATAGATTTCTCGTCAGAAGAGAAAGACGTCCCCAGCAGAGTCGCCATCTTGTGTTTGATAATAAACGAAAGAAATAAAATAAGGTTTATACGAAACCCGCTCTTTGGTTTACAAACAAGAAGTACAATTAATCCTATACGAGGATGTCAAGTACAATTTTTAATCTGGGTAAATATTGCTATAGGAGTCTGATCTGCAGTCGATCACTTTGTCCCTTGGACCACACGATGATGAAGAAGTGCTGTAGAAGGCAGAAAAATCTTCGAAGGTTGCAGAGGAGAGTGGATGCTAGATACCAAAGTCGCCGATCACTACTCTTTGCCTGAGCTCTGGATTCTTCTCTCTCAAAGACTTTTCGACTCTTAATTCTTTGACCCTTCTTCCACTTTTAATTCCTCGACCTTCTCCTCCTGAACCTCTGTCAATAGAGGTCTCTATTTATAGGGTTTTAGTGACAGTGACCATCAGTCAGCGTAGAAGCCAGGTAGTGGAGGGTATGGCACCTTTTTACGCGACGGTTACAATAACCGTTACCCACGAATAAATAATCTTTTGAATGAGCATGTGACGCGTGTCCCATTAAGAGATAATGCGTATAACTGCTACGAAGATCACGGCATAAAAGCCACGTAGGTAGTTATCCCTCGCGTAGAAAAGGTTGGCGTAGAAGCCAATAACTGTCACTATGGCGTAGAAGCCAAATAGTTATCAAGCTGGCGTAGAGGCCAGGTAGGCGTAGAAGTCGAGCAGGCATAGAAGCCAAGTAGGCATAGAAGCCGAGTAGGCATAGAAGTCGAGCAGGCATAAAAGCCGAGTAGGCATAGAAGCCGGATGCTGCATAGACAGGTAGCTAGCGTAGAAGATAGCTGATCCTCCTTTCTTGACTGAGTCCTTGAGCGAATTCTGGACCAAATAGCCTTAATATGCACCTATGCAAATGTAGCCTGAGTTGGCGTATTTCAAGGAGATAGCGTACAGCGTGCTCCCATAGCTGAAAATAGCCTGATGGCGTAATGTGCAAAAGTGATGATGTGAACGTATTAGCCAAAATTACGGCTTTTGGAGATATAATCAAATCTCTTGCATTAAATGCAGAGATCTGCCCCCATCCTGCGCATTAAATGCAGAGGTGTACCTTGAAGATCTGCCACCATTCTGCGTATTAAATGCAGAGACGTGCCTCGAAGACCTGTCGCCATTCTGCGCATTAAATGCAGAGACGTGCCTCGTGCCCTGTACGAAGAGCAACTTTTGACGTGGCAGTCTGTTTGTCTTCTGTGGAGCGTAAGCGTAAAAAACTCATGTCTGCCTGTGTAAAACTAGGCAGCGTATTCCCTTGTATGCGTAAAAGTAGTTTACGCCAGAGAAATATCACTAAACAACAGTCTGGGTCGCTGTGCCGCGCCATCATTACAACCGTCATCTGGATAGTCATGCAGTACTCTTTGTCAGGAGTCAGACGTCAGGTTCACTACATGATTTGATTGGTTCATTCGAGGAATACGAAGCATTCCTCGTACACTTTAATGCTGCATTAAAAATGGATGAGTTTTACGCCATAAAGGCGATATAGCACCCTTTTTACGCTAAAGCAGCCTGGTCATACTGTATTACGCGGATAGTCCTTGAGCTTATATTTTATGTTGTGCTTAGCAAGAAAGCTCTGTTGTACGCCGATGGCTCCGAAGTCATATTTTACGCTGTCCAGCACCGAAATGCTGCGTATAGCTCTTTAGCGTATTTTTCATGCTTCTACAATGGGCACTACGAGTTTTTGGTCATGCCATTTGGATTGACCAATGCTCCAACTATCTTCATGGACTTGATGAATCGAGACTTTCACCAGTACTTGGACCAGTTCATGGTCGTCTTCATAGATGATATACTTGTCTATTCGAAGAGCCACGATGAGCACGAGAAGCACCTGCGGATTGTTCTAGAGACCTTGAGGAGAAAACAGTTATATGCAAAGCTCAGTAAATATGAGTTCTTCTTAGACAAAGTCTCATTTCTTGGGCATGTTATTACAGGAGATGGTATTTCTGTTGATCCAGAAAAGATCTCAGCAGTTGAGACATGGCCTGTTCCTAAATCAGCAGCAGATGTGAGGAGTTTCCTTGGACTTGAGGGATATTATCGACGGTTCGTGAAGAACTTCTCAAGGATAGCAGCACCTATGACTCTTTTGACCTCTAAGGATCAAGAATTTATATGGACCAACGAGTGTCAAGCCGCCTTTGAGGAGTTAAGGAAGCGACTGACTACAGCACCAGTATTGACTATTTTGTCAGGATCATGAGGTTATGTGATCTACAGTGACGCATCAGGGAAAGGCTTGGGATGCGTACTGATGCAGCATGGCAAAGTGATTACATATGCATCTAGGAAGTTATGAGTACATGAGAAGAATTATCCGACTCATGACTTGGAACTTGCAGCCGTTGTATTTGCTCTGAAGCTATGGAGACATTACTTATATGGGAAACGAGTGGAGATCTATACAGACCACAAAAGCCTCAAGTACGTCTTCATGCAGAAGGAGTTAAATATGAGGCAACGTCGATGGCTCGAGTTGATGAAAGATTTTGAGTTGGAGCTACATTATCACCCAAGCAAGGCTAACGTTGTAGCAGACGCGTTAAGCCCGAAACCAGCAGCTTACTTCTTGACAGCACAGAGAGAATTATTAGAGGACTTGCAAGAGCTTGGCATTGAAGTGATATTACCCGAAGAAGATGGGATACTAGCCAACTTGCAAGTACAATCATCATTAGTAGAGAGGATTAAGGCAGCTTTGCCTACAGACGCCAGATTCAGGAGACTGAAGGAAAGGACAGAGGCCGAAGAGCAGACATGATTACGCATTCATGAGGATGGGACATTACGATGTGGTGATCGTCTTTATGTTCCAAATGGAGAGATTCGATAGGAGCTGATGATAGAAGCTCATAGTTCGATTTATTTTATTTATCCTGGAGGCACCAAGATGTATCGCGAATTACGCCAACACCTTTGGTGGCATGGAATGAAAAGAGAAATAGCTCGCTTTGTAGCTAAATGTCTGGTATGTCAACAAGTAAAGGCGGAGCACCAGAGGACAGCAGGATTATTGCAACCACTATCGATTCCAAAGTAGAAGTAGGAGCACATCACTATGGACTTCGTCACGGGTTTTCCCAAGAGTCTAAGTGGAAGAGATGCAGTGTGGGTAATAGTAGACCGACTCACCAAGTCAGCCCATTTCTTACCTTTTAGAGTGGATCAGTCTACAGAAGCTTTGGCTGACTTATATATGAGGCAGATCATGAGATTGCATGGCATACCAGTCAGCATAGTATCAGACAGAGATTCGCGCTTTACATCGCACTTTTGGAGGAGCATGCAAGAGAGTCTTAGAACTCGTCTGAAGTTCAGTACCTCTTACCACCCGCAGACAGATGGGCAGTCAGAGCGTACTATTCAGACATTGGAGGATATTGTAAACCCCCTCGATTTATTCTATGGATAGTCAGGTTTGGATTTGAAAAATTTTGGTTTTAGCAGCAGATGTTGAGGTTTAGAGTAGAGTTAGATTTTTCTGGTATTTTTTAATTCATTTAATTAAAACCCTTGTTGTGCCCTATCATTGCTTAATTATTCGGAGCCCAATATTAGTCCATAAATTCCATCGGATTATTGTACTTCTGACTTGACCCGCCAAATTAGGCACTAGACTTTTCCGTCAGTTAAAATCAGATTTCGTTTTGCTCTAAATTAATTGCACAATTTTCCGTAACCGTAATCCCATAATTAAATTTCGTGTCGGACACCTGTGTCGTTACCCTCAATTTTGAGATACCAACTTAACCCGTTGAGCCGGACCAACTAAAGGGTCCAAGACTGACTCTAAGCCCCCACCATTTTGACCTTTGCATCATTTCCGAATTTTGACCCCAAGTGCCCCCATTTAATTTAAAAGCGCGGGACACTTTAATTCTATTTAAATTATGGATATTAATTTTTGCCTAATCCTATTTTAATCCTTAATTAATCCTGATGGCCATTAAATTAAACCCGTACCAAACCCCCAACACCCCCTCGCCATGCAAATCATCAACCGCAATTTTCTCCACAATTTTTGCGTTATTTTATGTGTTCGTGCAATTTCCTGAATTTAAGGGGCTAAGTTGCAATTTATTAATTTTAGGTGCCCTCACCCCATTGGCCAAGACCAAATGGAGAGGTTACAAATGTTGGACCAAATTGCACATTTCTCCCCCCCACTCCATTTCCTCATGAAGAAATGATTCTTCTCATGACTAATCCTAACCCTCCATTTTGAATAGGAGCATCTCCACCCTCCATCCAATGCACACCCTCCTATAAAACCATCACCATCACCCTCACAACTCCCCAAGCAGGCCCTAATCCCTAGGCATTGAAACCCCCCTCTCTCTCTCTCTCTCCTCCCTCCTCCATATTTTTTTCCTTATATATTTCTTCTTCTTCTTCTTCCTGGAAAGAAATATTCCGGTTCGGCCGACCGAACCAAATCCGGCCTGTGCAGTCTCCGGTCCGGCCGACCGTGTCAATCCGGCCGTGCACCGCTCCCGACTCCGGCGACACTGTGCTACTTCCCCTGCCCCACCTACTGCTGCACCGACGCCGACCGACTGACTACAGCAGTTTGAGCTCCCCCAGTGCCGCTCAGGTCTGCAACCACCCCGACTCCACTATGCGGCCTCCCTCCTCCGGCCTACTCCTCCTATTGCTCCGGCCTACTTCCCCCCATCCGACCTCCACTGTCCACCACCACTTCGGAACTCCACACCGTCCGGCCACGGCTGCAGTTTCTCCGCGGCTGTCGTCACTCCGGCCTACCCATCTCGGCCCCATCCCCTATAACGGAACCACCAGACGAGCACTCCTCCGCCCGGCTACTTTTAGTCGACACCCTCGATTCGATCGGTACCGCAGAGCAGCACCCATGGAGGAGGCGGTGCTCTCCGGAGCGACGCACTGGTGATCGAGCGGCGGCGGACCTTCGTCGTCGATGACGAGACGACGGGTACCTCAGCCTCGCGTGGCTTCCTCAGCGGGCACTGGCAACATGCGACGGATCCTCCACCGAGCTCCACCTCTCCGGCGAACTACCCCATATCACCATCACCACTGCTACCACATTCCCCGACGAGTTCCCTCGACCCCGGCCACGCCGGCGAGATCCGGCGGCCCGCTGTTTCCAGCATCGAGCCGCACCCGCACCCCGACGTATCGAATCCACTGCACACCAACAATCTCCGGCTGCCCCGTTCTTCCCCCAGCCTGTTGTTCCCGCCACCACTCCAGCGAGCACGGGCTCCGGCATCCCCGTTCTTTCCCGGCGAGTTTCTCTACAAGATGGGACACCCCTACCACCACCCGGCTGACCAGCTTGTTCTTCGGCCAACCCCCGGTCGATGCTGCCACGTCGAGGTCGACTCTCTCCCCCTCTCTTGATTAATAGTTATGTTGAGTTCTTTAACTAGGGTTTAAGTGTTAATGTTTAATTATTTTGTGTTGATGATGATCATGGGAAAATGACTGGAGATTGGGTTTAATGAGGTTTAATGTGTTTTTAGGGTTTATATAGTGTAGTGTAGCATTTTCTTTGAGCTTATATGTATGTATGTTTGATAGGGTTAATGTAGGTTGGGTTTATGGTTGCATAAATTAAAATGAGTTTAAATGTTTTGCATGAAGATTTTGGTTTAGGGGTTGCTAAATAAATTATAAATTGATAAAGGATTTTTATGGAGTTTAGGTTTTGATATTAAATAAATGTCCTGGATACATATTGCATGGTGGTAAAATGCTAAACAAATTAACGAGGATTAAATTATGGAGGTGAGTTTAGGGATTGTTCTTCATAAGTTCATAAAATGGATTTAAATTGTAGGCATTGAGATTTAGGGTTTATCATATTAATTTATGTGCATGTTAATTTGTATGGATGAGCAGTAATTTTGGGTAAAATGATAATGATGGTTGTATAAAGGAAGACCTAATATTTAATAAGTAATTACTGTCGAGGAATGAGCATACCTGAACCACTGAACCACGTGATGAATATGGTAAGAATAAGGATTGGTCGATGATAGTGTACAAATGACTAGATGATTTGATGTATCGTACCGATAGTCAACTGTGGTCAACCCCCTAGCGTCTTATTCCTGTGAGTCATAGCTGAGACTGAGCATATGTATAGATGTGTGTCACATCCCTGGTTATCGTGTGATAGATTTTTGATTTGGGTTTGTATCTCATCTCTAGGTACTACGGGACCTGAGGACATGGACGGGGTACCGGATCCCCGTCACCAGCAGTCGCACGCAGGCAAGTGTACCTTGCCACCCTGTATTTCAGTTTGCAGATATTTATTGTTTCGTTATGTACATTATGCACATTTTTATGTAGATGTTCGATACTTCACGTCCGGATCACAACCGGGTGAAGACGTACATCGTAACGTCTTAGAAAGATTGTTAGATGTTTCGTAGCTTCTCGATATACGTACCTGAGTTTATCGATACCCCAGGACACACTCATACACTGTGATCGTGTCAGATTCTTGTATCCTGATACTGACATCATGACCAGAGACTGGGATGACTTTAGGGTCGTGTCTGTTGAGTTACTTTCGTGTGTCGAGACGGTTAGATAGAGGTTCAGGTTCAGCGCACCATCATTGACCACTTGGGAAGGGAAAGACAGTTACTAGACGCTTGGGCTCCTCTGCATGCGCTTATATTTGTATATGTAGTAATCTTGTATTCTGGAGTAGTTGTATCACCCGTGTGTCTCCGTGCTCGGAGCTACGGTTTTATTTTAGAAAGCCCACGCGTCGAACGTTGTCTTTAAACTGTGTCACACTTGTTTGGTTATGATAGAGTACCCTGTTGTTGTACTTGTACTTTCTGTTTACTTGGCATATTGTATTTTTGTACCTTGTTGCGTCCCTCTGAGGACCTGGTTCCCTGCCAGTTTTGCAGTATAGGTGATTACGGAGCATTTGGAGTTGTTGTTGGAGTTGCATGTCTTGCGAGCATGGTACCAGGTACTCACATCTTATCTACCGTCATTATGGTTATTTTACATTGATTATTCATCTACTGTTGTAGCCTAGTTTTTATAGACTCATACTTCTTCTCGAGTCTATTCGAGTTAGTGTGTTATTGGGCGGCCGACTCTAGCACATATAGCTCTTTCTTGTATACTGCTGTACATTGTGGGTTGAGACATAGAGGTTTATATTTATGAGATATCTAGATTGTGCCCTTTATATTACATCTTATACGTATTCGAGTTAGACCAGAGTCTTATCGAATGCGTAGCTGGCGTGTCACGTATTCCTGGTCCTACGTATTTTGGGATTGGGGCGTGACATATTTTTTGTGGTAGCCTATGCAGGTCCGATTTAAATCGTCTTGGTCACTAACTGTGCCAAGCGAGCCTGAAAATTAGAAATATATGTTATGATTGTTGAATAGGATCTCAATCCATAATCGATTTTTAAAACTCTTTGTATGTGATTATCGCCCTTGGACTTCCAATTTGCATTCGTTCAATCTTCGTCGATATCACTATCCTTGTTTCTCGTCCCCTATTATTCGGGAAGACGAATGCTTGCGAAAGATGATTTCCCTCCAGAAGAAGATCGAAGACCAGACGGCAGAAGACAGAATTCGTATACCTTTCTCTGAGAAGATTATTACCTTATCAGGATAGATTGATGGGTTCTTTGTATTCTAGAACTAGTGTGGAAGATTGGCAACAGAGTTGGACCCAGTAGTACCGTACCCGTGTTTGAGGTAACAGTGAACTTAGAAGTACTAAGAGATAGATGGATTGTTGATCATGACCTAAAATGATTTACGGGAATGCATAGCCTGATGATGGAAACTAGTGGTTGTATATGATAGCAATACCAGAAATGATATTATGGACTAGAGGAGAAAAAAAATTCAAGCTCTCACTTGGAAGATAATGATCTAATACCAGAAATTTTAGCATGTGCTTGGGTGACATCATTATTATAATTGCACTATGTGACTTGGAGAGATAAATAACGAAAAGATGGAATTTAAGGAATATAATTTTAGGGAAAACTTTGAGGAGAAGAGAATTATACATTAGGCAAGGAAAAAAATTTCTTTTGAGAATTGATGCTGGAAACAGAATGGGAGAAATTATTTTGAGATTTAGTCTAGACTATGACCTTATCCTAGACATGGATTGGTTGAGACAATACCACGCAACGCTGGATTGGCGACGTGGTTGCACTATTTTTTTTTGACCACCAGGTTACCCTGAGTTGAGTTTCTTCAGGGAGCCCAGGAGTATGGTGTCCAACCTTAGCGGCACACAATGCAAGGTGAATCAGTGTACCCCCGTATTATAGCAGAGTTTGAGGATGTGTTTCTGAGGATCTCCCAGGACTGCCACCTGATAGAGAGATTGAGTTCACTATAGAGTTGATTCCAAAAGCCGAGCCAGTTAATTTTCCGTCTTCAGACTAGCATCGATAGAGTTGGTTGAGTTGTAGGTCCGTCGTGGAGGATCTCTCTAGTGTTTTTCCATGGGGAGCAACCATCTTATTGCACCAAAGAAGGATGAGACGATACGTTGCATAATGGTTACAGGGCATTAAATGCCGTAGCGATAATGAGCAAATACCCTTGTCGCACATCGAAGATTTATTCGAATCAGCTAAGTGGCGCATATGTATTTTGAAGATCGATCTCGGATCCAGCTATCATCAGATCTAGGTACGGAGAGAGGACATTCCTAAGATGACTTTTCGGACGAAGTATGGATACTATGAGTCTCTAGTCATGCCGTTTGGCTTAACCGACATGCCAGCAGTATTTATGAGTTTAAGGAACAATATTTCCCACCAGTACTTAGATAAGTTCGTGGTGGTAATTATCGACGACATCTTGGTTTATTCCAAGAGCCAAGAGGAGCACGAGACATATCTCAGGATCGTGTTGGAGACACTGAGACAGGAGAGACTGTATGCCAAGCTCAGCAAATATGAGTTATGATTAGATAGTATAGATAGTATACGCATCAGGACGACTAAGGGTTCATAAGAAGAACTATCAGACGCTCGACCTACAACTAGCTGCAGTGATAATTGTACTAAAGCTATGGTAACATTACCTTTATGGTGAGCGTGTTGAGATTTATACAGATCATAAAAGCCTGAAGTATGTCTGTAGACAGAAGGAGCTCAACATGAGGCAGAGACGCTGGCTAGAGTTGATGACAGATTATGACATTGAGTTGCAATACCACCCTGGCAAGGCAAATGTCGTGGCAGATGCCTTGAGCAGGAAGCCCATGGCATACTTTTGACGATGCAGCAGAAATTGCTAGAGGATCTCTAGGAGCTTGGGATAGAGATTGTAATGCCAGGCATGGATGGAAAGATGGCCAGTCTTGAGGTTCAGTCTACTTTGATCGAGAGGATCAAGGCAGCTTTGCCTACAGATGCGAGATTTCGACGTCTACGAGAGAGGACAGAAGCCGACATGCAGACGGGACTCAGGATTCATGAAGACGGAACGTTGAGGTGCGAATATCGCCTATATGTTCCGAGTGGCGAGCTACGCCAAGAGTTGATGACCGAGGCTCATAGTTCGATTTATTTCATTCATCCCAGGTGTACGAAGATGTACTGAGACTTGAGGCAGCATTTCTGGTGGCATGGGATGAAGAGAGAAATTGCAAGATTCGTGGCAAAGTGTTTAGTTTGTCAGCAAGTCAAGGCTGAACATCAGAGGACTGTAGGATTATTGCAGCCACTTCCCACTCCCGAGTAAAAGTGGGAACAGATTACCATGGACTTCGCCACAGGATTCCCGCAAAGCCCTAGCGGGAAGGATGCAGTTTGGGTTGTCGTAGACAGACTCACCAAGTCTGCACATTTCTTGCCCTTCAGAGTTGGGCAATCTACGGAGATTTTAGCTGACATGTATATGAGACAGATAGTACGATTACATGGAGTGCCTGTCAACATCGTATCGGATCATGATTCCAGATTCACGTCATATTTTTGGCGGAGTATGCAGGAGAGCCTAGGAACTCGTCTCAAGTTTAGCACTGCATATCATCCACAGACTGATGGTCAGTCAGAGCGCACGATACAGATATTAGAGGATACGTTGAGAGCGTGCATGATTAATTTTGGAGGATCTTGGGAGGACCACCTACACTTGGTAGAATTCTCCTACAATAACAGTTACCAGGCCAGCATACAGATGGCACCTTATGAGGCACTGTACGGCAGGAAATATAGGTTGCCAGTTTGTTGGAGTGACGTAAGAGAGCGTCAGATACTTGGTCCAGAGTTGGTGACACAGACAGTAGAGAAGGTCAAGCAGATTCAGAGCCACCTGCATGTAGCACAGGACAGACAGAAACACTGGACAGATGCACACCACAGACCATTGGAGTTCAAGGCGGGTGACCATGTATTTTTGAGGATATCGCCCACTCGTGGTACCATCAGATTCGGAGGCAGAGGCAAGCTGAGTCCGAGGTAGATAGGACCTTATGACATCTTGGAACGAGTTGGAGAAGTGGCTTACCGCCTTGCATTACCTTCATCATTAGAGGGAGTACATGACGTATTTCACGTATCGCAGCTGAGGAGATATGTCGCAGACCCTAGCCACGTACTTGATCATTCAGAGATTACAGTAGGACCCAGTCTGTCTTACGTAGAGCAGCCAGTCGAGATCTTCGATCACAGCGAGAAGACTTTGAGAGGGCAGATGATTCGACTAGTCAGAGTGACATGAAAGCACCATTCACCAGGCGAGTCCACTTGGGAGCACGAAAATTTTATTCGACAGCGGTTTCCGTACTTATTTGAGGAGCAAGGTACGAATTTACGTACGGAATTTGTTTACTAGTTGTTTTAAAATTCTTTTAGATATTATCGTACTTTACTTTTAATTTTGGGGACAAAATTTTTTTAGGTTGGAAAGAATGTAAACCCCCTCAATTTATTCTATGGATAGTCAGGTTTGGATTTGGAAAATTTTGGTTTTAGCAGCAGATGTTGAGGTTTAGAGTGGAGTTAGGTTTGTCTGATATTTTTTAATTCATTTAATTAAAACCCTTGTTGCGCCCTATCATTGCTTAATTATTCGGAGCCCAATATCAGCCCATAAATTCTATCGGATTATTGTACTTCTGACTTGATCCGCCAAATTAGGCACTGGACTTTTCCGTCACTTAAATCAGATTTTGTTGTGCTCTAAATTAATTGCACAATTTTTCGTAACCGTAATCCCATAATTAAATTCTGTGTCGGACACCTGGGTCGTTACCCTCAATTTTGAGATAACAACTTAACCCGTTGAGCCGGACCAACTAAAGGGTCCAAGACTGACTCCAAGCCCCCACCATTTTTGACCTTTGCGTCATTTCCGGATTTTGACCCCAAGTGCCCTCCATTAATTTAAAAGCGCGGGACACTTTAATTCTATTTAAATTATGGATATTAATTTTTGCCTAATCCTATTTTAATCCTTAATTAATCCCGATGGCCATTAAATTAAACCCGTGCCAAACCCCCAACACCCCCTCGCCATGCAAATCATCAACCGTAATTTTCTCCACAATTTTTGTGTCATTTTATGTGTTCGTGCAATTTCCCAAATTTAAGGGGCTAAGTTACAATTTATTAATTTTAGGTGCCCTCACCCCATTGGCCAAGACCAAATAGAGAGGTTACAAATGTTGGACCAAATTGCACATTTCTTCCCCCCCACTCCATTTTCTCATGAAGAAATGATTCTTCTCATTAGGAGCATCTCCACCCTCCATCCAATGCACACCCTCCTATAAAACCATCACCATCACCCTCACAACTCCCCAAGCAGGCCCTAATCCCTAGGCATTGAACCCCCCCTCTCTCTCTCTCTCCTCCCTCCTCCCTCCTCCATATTTTTTTCTTATATATTTCTTCTTCTTCTTCTTCTTCTTCTTCTTCTTCTTCCTGGAAAGAAACATTCCGGTCCGGCCGAACGAACCAAATCTGGCCTGTGTAGTCTCCGGTCCGCCCGACCGTGTCAATCCGGCCATGCACCGCTCCCGACTCCGGAGATACTGTGCCGCTTCCCCTGCCCCGCCTACTGCTGCACCGATGTCGACCGACTGACTGCAGCAGTTCGAGCTCCCCCAGTGCCGCTCAGGTCTACAACCACCCCGACTCCACTGTGTGGCCTCACTCCTCCGGCCTACTCCTCCCATTGCTCCGGCCTACTTCCCCCCATCCGACCTCCACTGTCCACCACCACTTCGGACCTCCACCTCGTCTGGCCACGGCTGTAGTTTCTCCACCGCTGTCATCACTCCAGCCTACCCATCTCGGCCTCGTCCCCTACAACGAAACCACCAGACGAGCACTCCTCCGCCCGGCTGCTTTCAGTTGACACCCTCGATTCGATCGGTACCGTAGAGCAGCACCCATGGAGGAGGCGGTGCTCTCCGGAGCGACGCACTGGTGATCGAGCGCGGCAGACCTTCATCGTCGATGACGAGACGACAGGTACCTCAGCCTCGCGTGGCTTCCTCAGCAGGCACTGGCAACATGCGGCGGATCCTCCGGCGAACTCCCCCATATCACCATCACCACTGCTACCACATTCCCCGGCGAGTTTCCTCGACTCCGGCCACGCCGGCGAGATCCGGTGGCCCGCTGTTTCCAGCGTAGAGCCGCACCCGTACCCCGACGTATCGACTCCACTGTACACCAACAATCTCCGACTGCCCCGTTCTTTCCCCAGCCTGTTGTTCCCGCCACCACTACGGCGAGCACGGGCTCCGGCATCCCCGTTCTTCCCCGGCGAGTTTCTCCACAAGCTGCGACACCACCACCACCCGGCTGACCAGCTTGTTCTCCGGCCAACCCCTGGTCGACGCCGCCATGTCGAGGTCGACTCTCTCCCCCTCTTTTGATTAATATTTATGTTAAGTTCTTTAACTAGGGTTTAAGTGTTAATGTTTAATTATTTTGTGTTGATGATGATCATGGGAAAATGACTGGAGATTGGGTTTAATGAGGTTTAATGTGTTTTTAGGGTTTATGTAGTATAGTGTAGCATTTTCTTTGAGCTTATATGTATGTATGTTTGATAGGGTTAATGTAGGTTAGGGTTTATGGTTGCATAAATTAAAATGAGTTTAAATATTTTGCATGGAGGTTTTGGTTTAGGGGTTGGTAAATAAATTATAAATTGATAAAGGATTTTCATGGAGTTTAGGTTTTGATATTAAATAAATGTCCTGGATATATATTGCATGGTGGTAAAATGCTAAACAAATTAATGAGGATTAAATTATGGAGGTGAGTTTAGGGATTGTTCTTCATAAGTTCATAAAATGGATTTAAATGGTAGGCATTGAGATTTAGGGTTTATCATATTAATTTATGTGCATGTTAATTTGTATGGATGAGCAGTGATTTTGGGTAAAATAATAATGATGGTTGTATAAAGGAAGACCTAATATTTAATAAGTAATTACTGTCGAGGGATGAGCATACCTGAACCACTGAACCACGTGATGAATATGGTAAGAATGAGGATTGGTCGATAATAGTGTACAAATGACTAGTTGATTTGATGTATCGTACCGATAGTCAATTGTGGTCAACCCTCTAGCGTCTTGTTTCTGTGAGTCATAGCTGAGACTGAGCATATGTATAGATGTGTGTCACATCCTTGGTTATCGTGTAATAGATTTTTGATATGGGTTTGTATCTCATCTCTAGGTACTACGGGACCTGAGGACATGGACGGGGTACCGGATCCCCGTCACCAGCAGCCGCACGCAGGCAAGTGTACCTTGCCACCCTGTATTTTAGTTTGCAGATATTTATTGTTTCGTTATGTACATTGTGCATATTTTTATGTAGACGTTCGATACTTCGCGTCTAGATCACAACCGGGTGAAGACGTACGTCGTAACGTCTTAGAAAGATTGTTGGATGTTTCATAGCTTCTCGATATGCGTACCTGAGTTTATCGATATCCCAGGACACACTCATACACTGTGATTGTGCCAGATTCCTGTATCCTGATACTGACATCATGACCAGAGACTGGGATGACTTTAGGATCGCGTCTGTTGAGTTACTTTCGTGTGTCGAGACGGTTAGATAGAGGTTCAGGTTCAGCGCACCATCGTTGACCGCTTGGGAAGGGGAAGAAAGTTACTAAACGCTTGGGCTCCTCTGCACGTGCTTATATATGTATATGTAGTGATCCTGTATTCTGGAATAGTTGTATCACCCGTGTGTCTCTGTGCTCGGAACTACGGTACGCCCCGTGTGTCTCTGTGTTCGGAGCTACAGTTTTATTTTAGAAAGCCCACGCGTCGAACATTGTCTTTAAACTGTGTCATACTTGTTTGGTTATGATAGAGTACCCTATTGTTGTACTTGTACTTTCTGCTTGGTATGTTGTATTTTTGTACCTTGTTGCGTCCCTCTGAGGACCTAGTTCCCTGCCAGTTTTGCAGCATAGGTGATTACGGAGCATTTGGAGTTGCTGTTGGAGTTGCATGTCTTGCAAGAATGGTACCAGGTACTCACATCTTATCTACCGGCATTATGGTTATTTTATATTGATTATTCATCTGCTGTTGTAGCCTAGTTTTTATAGACTCATACTTCTTCTCGAGTCTATTCGAGTTAGTGTGCTATTGGGCGGCCGACTCTAGCACATATAACTCTTTCTTGTATACTGCTGTACATTGTGGGTTGAGATATAGAGGTTTACATTTATGAGATATCTAGATTGTGCCCTTTATATTACAGATTATACGTATTCGAGTCAGACCAGAGTCTGGTCGAATGCGTAGCTGGCGTGTCACGTATTCCTGGTCCTACGTATTTTGGGACTAGGGCATGACAGATATGTTGAGGGCTTGCATGTTAGACTTCGGAGGATCGTGGGAGGACCACCTACATCTTGTGGAGTTTTCTTACAATAATAGCTATCAAGCGAGTATTCAGATGGCTCCGTTTGAAGCATTGTATGAAAGAAAATGTAGGTCTCCTGTGTGTTAGAGTGACGTGGGAGAACGTCAGATTCTGGGACCAGATTTGGTGGTCAACACCTAAGAGACAGTTAAGAAGATTCAAGGACACTTGCGAGCAGCGCAAGACAGGCAGAAGCAGTGGGCAGACCTTCATCGTCGTCCCTTGGAGTTCAAAAAGGGCGATCATGTCTTCTTGAGGATATCACTAACCAGTGGCACCATTCGATTCGGAGGGCGAGGCAAGTTGAGTCCAAGGTATATTGGACCATTTGATGTGCTCGAGAGAGTTGGAGAAGTGGCATATCGACTTGCGCTACCACCTTCACTTGAGGGCGTACATGACGTATTCCATGTGTCGCAGCTCAGGCGATATGTGGCAGAAAGTAGTCATATTCTCGACCATTCAGAGATCACCATTGGGTCGAGCTTGTCATACCAAGAGCAACCCGTACTAATCCTTGATCGTCGAGAGAAAGTGTTGAGGAACCAGTCTATTCCCTTGGTTCGCGTAGCATGGAGGCATGGCGCGCCAGGAGAATCAACTTGGGAGCGCAAGAACGACATGCGCAAGCATTTTTTGAACCTATTCGCAAACCAAGGTATGAATTTATATTGTTAATTTATATCTTATACCATCCTTGACATTCTATCGTGGCTTAATTTTAATTTCGAGGACAAAATTTTTATAAGTTGGGTAGAATATAAAACCCCTATCCTAGAAACCGTATATAGCCTTTTTAATTAATTATTAATTTAATTATAGTAATTAGTGGCTAATTAGGAGAAATAGATTTTTATTAATTTTTATTTTAGGTATTGGTGCACTTAAGGGATTTATGGGACCATCAGGAATTTTTTCGAATTTATTTCATGTAGGAGACCCCTTGAGCAGTTGCTAGCTTAATGGTGTGCATTAATATAATTCTAGATTTTTCTATGAGTATATATATATATATATATATATATATATATTTATATATATATAAAAAGAAATATAAAAGAAAAAATTTAGAAAAGAAAATAAAAGAAAAGAAAATAGATTTTTAAACCATTATTGGACCCATAATGGATCCCTAACTATTCCTACCCAACCTACCTACCCGCCCCCTGTGTGCACAGCCACCCGCTGACACTACCAACCCACCCGTGGGATTGAGCAACCCGCTGACTTAGAAGTAAGCATGCACCCCTTTGTAGCAAAAATCTCACAGCAAGCCCAAGTAAACCCCCTAACCCGCGAACGGACCCCCCCTCTTCCTCTCTTATATATTCATATATAATTCAGTTTTCAACCTAAAACCCTAATCCTAGATCATCCAAACTCTTCCTTTTCCCATCTAGACCTAGAGAGCGCCATCACCGCAGCCGGAGAACCATGCCAGACCATCCAAACCGACCCCGACGACCGCGACCCCGCGCACCCCGCCCACTACAGATTTCTGCAGTGAGGTATCTGTGTTCCCGCGTTGTTTTTCGTCGCCTCGCTCAACAAAACACCACCCCGTCTTCACTGGTATGCTCACCCCTTAACCCTCTTCATTATTTGTGTGATAGTAGACCTCGAACAGCACGTAACCATAGGCAAAAACAACGTCAAAGTTGGCAGAAAAAGACCAATTTCTTGGATCGCAGAAAACTGCGGTGATCACCTATGTTCCCGGATTCGTATCTCCCACCACAGAGATCCAAATTTGATGATTCTTTTTGGTATACGGAGACCACTTGACCTAGTTTAATTTTTGTTAAATAACCCTAGATTATTAATTGTTGTAGGTAGAATTAAATTCGTTGGAAAACCCTATGAACACACTTTTTCTAGATTTTCAAAAGTTGTGAAACGGAGCGCGTTCCGCCAAACGGGACCGTCCTGCCGTGTACCAAGTGTATCAAATAGTGCGTGCAGCATAACCGAACATGTGAGAGTTCACGGAAATTGATTCGGACGCGTGTGCGCGTCGAAATAAGCCCGTATCCGCGGACAAACCCCATATCGCAACTTTTGTGAAAGTCGCACGCATTTTATGCACGCTCGTCGGATTGCGACGAAACTTGTGCCACTGGACTCGTGGTATCGCGCTGGTCCTGTGACCCAATTTTTACGTAATTCTGAGATAGTTTACCAAGTCGCCAATTGGCGGGCCCCACGGTTGACTTTTTGGACGAAATTGTGTTCGGCCCATCGGAATCCACATTTGGACATACCATTGGGTTCGTATTGACATCTAGAGTTGTTTGACCTATAATTTGTCCCATTTAGAGACTGTTGCCTTTGGCACGTTTTTAGTGCAAAGTGGGCCACACGTGGACCCCACTTTTACCCGAAATTACCGTTTTGCCCCTGTGTCCAAATTAGACGAAAGGGAAGTGCTTTTTAGCTATTTTGCTCATTTCGGAAATGTTAGTGATGCCTATTTCAGCATCCGGAGACGTTTGTTCGGAGCTATTAGTTTCTGATTTTGTGTCCTTGATATTTGGGCGCGTACACTTTACAGATTCTTGCCAGGCAAGTATACCTTGCCATTGTACTGTATTTTGCATTTCATATAATGCATGCATATTTATTTCTGCTTATTTTAGTTCATTTATTTTAACCAATATATAATTGCGCGTCCAAGGAAACTTGGGTGCAACGACGGTGTCGTCGTGCTATATTTTTATTTATGTATATGCATTGGACCAACTTTATGAGACTACCCCATTTTTATGAGGTATTTTATGTTTCATTGGCCATGACACTATTCTTACACGATAGTGAGTCACATGTAGGACACGGACTTGTGTACTCGGTTGGCCACTGTATGTATAGGTCGTGCGACGGATAGGGATAACTGCCGATATAAAATTTGCATGCTAGTAGACCTAGCAGTTATATAGAGGTATTATCGTGTCATGTATGTGACATGCTTAGAGCATGGGGTGGGGGAGAACAACAAGTAAGGCATTTGGGCTCCTTTGCACTTTTTTTCTTGTAACCCGTACGCTCCGCTGGAGATGCGCGGTCATGATGACCACTATATATTATATATTATCAGGCCGGCCTCTGCCGTTCAAAAGACGACATGCTTTGTAGGCCCCTGGATCTCCAAGAGAACCATGCCAATCCCATTTTAGCCAGATAGCCCCACTTGGTGGAAAGTTGTTCTCAAACTGCATTCACTTAGAAGGTTAGGCGACCCCATGGAATGTTTATATTTCAGTACTTTATTGGCATGTTTATATGTATCTTGTAACGTCCCTCTGAGGACCTGGTACCTTTCCAGATATAGATGAGCAGGAGTACCCACAGGAGTATGGACCTGGACCTGACGCTACCTATCAGACTGAGGAGGTCTTACCTTCGGATTATATGTGATTCATTGTAGCTCTTTAGAGATTCTAGTTGCTGTTATTTTTAAGACATTTATTCTTATATTAGAGTTTATTCTCTTCTCTCTCTAGTAGTTTTGGTATAGTCGATTGCAGTGGATTTGTTTCCATCCGACTATCATATTTTAATATTTATTATTTGATCCTTATCTTTGATATTCAGTTATTTATTTCTATTTATTTATTTATTGTGTTGTGGATGAGATATAGATTGCGTGTGACTTGTTGTGACAGTATATTACCACTATGGATTGGATATTCATGTACAGCATACATGTGTATATGGTTTCCATATATTGGAGTTCGTATACATATGGCTGACGTGTTACGCATTCCTAGTCCTATGTATTTTAGGACTGGGGCGTGACACGGGTCGTGACACATTTTTAGTGGTGCCCACGCAGGTCCAATTTTGCACAAGGTTGCGAACTCGTGGTGGTACTCAATTTAGATATATGATTGGGAGCCTACCATAGGATATACATACTAGGAATAGGAAAATACTCAATCATAAACTAGGGATCCCATACACTCAACTTGCTAACCCTTACTAATTCCTTTCGAACAATCAAACCTCTTTCATAGTTGATCGTCCTTCTTGAATACTTTCTTATCTTGTGCCATATCAACTTTATTCTTATTGTTTTTAACCTTTCAGAATGTCCCCCAAGACCAGAGCGCACGGTTCCAGAGCAATAGTGCTTCCCCCACACCATCTGCATCGCAGGAGGCCTCATCAGCTGGATCAGGGAGTCTTTCTCCTCCTCCTCAGCCATTACATGAGCTCTTTCTAAGCATGATGGAGGCTCAAAAGGCTCAGGCAGAGGCCCAGAGGCAACAGACAAAAATACTGAGGGCAGGAATAGAAAATGCCTAACAGGTTGCCCTAGCAACCATGGAGAGGGTTGCCCAACAACCACAACAACAGACCGCTCTACCGAAGGTGGGTATTATCCAGGACTTCAAGAAGATGGAACCTCGGACATTCAAGGGGACATAGGGAATCCTTTACGCTGATGAGTGGCTTGAGGATATCGAGCAGATCATAAGAGTTTCCCAGCTTTCGGAGGACCTGAAGATTGAGGCCGTAGGCTTGCAGCTTCACGATATTGCTCGTACTTGGTTCAGAAATGAGCCTAGGATTACGGATCCAAACCTGACTTTGGAGCAGTTCAAGGACCTATTTAAGAGGAAATTCTTTCCTGCAGTAGCCAAAGGGGTTCTAGAGAAGCAATTCCAGAACTTAGAGCAGAACGGGATGACCGTGGATGAGTATGCTGCAGAATTTGGCAGGCTGAGCCGATTCGCAGAATACATGGTAAGGGACCCGAAAGATAGAGCAAGACGATTCAGAGAGGGCTTGAACTAGGAGGTCAAGGTCCACATTTCTTCGGCCCATACGACTCTTGCTGACATATTAGCAGAGGCTCAAAGGGTGGAGGTGGATATGTATCTTCGGAATAAGAGGAACATGGATGCTGTCGGCAGTGGTAGTAGTCAAGGGCAGGCAAAGCGTCCACAGTTTCAGCCAAGGACCTTTCAATAACAGCAACAGTACCGTGCCCCAGTTAGACCCCAGCTCAGCAAGTGCAGCAACAGCTACAGAGACCAATGCAACAAGTTCCCCTATGCAACAAGAAGCCAGGACATTCATGGGAGATCTGCCGGAAGAGATTAGGCGTATGCTTATATTGTCGATCACCTATGTACCATATGAGGGAGTGTCCTACCTCACCCCCAATAGGTGGATCCTCGACCCAGAGAGGACCAGTTGGACCACCAGTATCCCAGCAACCAAGAGGACCCCCACTTCCTACGCAACAGCAGCAGTTCGCTCAGCACCAGCAAAGGGGAGTACCTCCAGGGGGCAGAGCTTTTGCCATGACCATAGAGGAAGCTGAGCCAGCTGGTGATGTGATAGCAGGTTCTATTATTCTTGATTCTATTCCTGTTATTGCCTTATTTGATTCTAGTGCATCATATATCTTCATATCTGTATCCTTTGTGCTTAAGCATAGTTTAGTATCAGAACCCTTGAGTAAGAGTTGCAAGATCATGACTGGTGGAGGCACTATCCTAGTCAGTGATGCTTGTAAGGGGCATTGTGTTACCTTAGGAGGCTATAATTTGGATGCTACTTTACTCGTAATGCCACTTCTGAGTTTTGACATTGTCCTTGGAATGGATTGGTTGAGTATGCACCATGCTAGCATAGACAGTCATGGAGGACGTGTATTGTTTCACCCTCTAGGAAAGCCAGAATTCGAGTTTGTTAGGGAAGGAGTTAAGCAGAGTGATGGAATTATTTGTGGAGCCATGGTAGCAGAGACGGACTTGCCACACCCGATTATTGCAGAATTTTTAGACGCATTTCCTGAGGAGCTACCCATATTGCCACCGGACAGAGACCTTGAATTTATTATAGACTTAGTGCCTGGGGCAGAACCGGTGTCGCAGCGAGTCTACAGGATCAACAACAGCGAGCTGACAGAACTAAAAAAACAGGTGGATGATTTGCTAGACAAGGGTTTTATTAGATCGAGTTCCTCGCCTTGGGGAGTCCCGGTCTTATTTGTACCAAAGAAAGATGGGTCGGTGTGAATGTACATTGATTATAGGGCTCTGAACAACCTCACCATCAAAACAAATATTCGGTACCAAGGATAGACGATCTTTTTGATTAGTTGAGTGGAGCGAGGGTATTTTTGAAGATCGATTTGAGGTCTGGCAATCATCAGTTGAAGGTGAAGAAGGAAGATATTCCAAAAACTGCATTTCGGACAAGATACGGCCAATATGAGTTTATGGTAATGCCATTTGGGTTGACTAATGCCCTGACAGTCTTCATGAACTTGATGAACAAGGTATTCCACCAATACCTAGACAAGTTTGTAGTAATATTCATAGATGATATTCTTGTCTATTCGAAGATACCGGAAGAACACGAGAAGCATCTATGGATTTTGCTAGAGACCCTTCGGAAGGAGAAGCTCTATGGAAAACTCTCAAAATGTGAGTTCTTTCTGGATAAGATAGAGTTCCTTGGGCATGTGGTAACTGGAGCCGGGATATCGGTGGATCCAAAGAAGATTGCTGCTGTAGAGTCTTGGACCACTACGAGTTCTGTTGCAGAGATCATAAGCTTCTTAGGATTGGCCGGATATTACCGAAAATTTGTAAAGGATTTTTTACGGATCGCGGAGCCGTTGACTAGACTCACTAGAAAGGATGTGCAGTTCAAGTGGACCGAAGAATGTCAGGCTGCATTTAATGAGCTAAAGAAGAGATTGGTGACATCGCCTGTTTTGATGGTGCCATCGGGGACAGGAGGATTTGTCATTTATAACGATGCTTCAGAAATAGGCTTGGGATGTGTTCTAGAGCAGAACAAGGTGGTGGCATATGCTTCTAGACAGTTACGGCCACATAAGAGAAACTATCCCACTCATGACTTAGAACTAGCAGCGGTGATATTCGCTCTAAAGCTGTGGAGACATTATCTGTACGGAGAGCGTGTAGAAATATACACTAACCACAAGAGCTTGAAATACATCTTTACGCAGAAAGAGCTGAATATGAGGCAGCACAGGTGGCTAGAACTGATGAAGGATTTTGATATTTTACTACAATACCATCCAGGGAAGGCTAACGTAGTTGTCGATGCCTTGAGCAGATATCCAGTAGTGATGTACTTGACAACGGATCGTCACTTATTAATAGAATTGGATAGCCTGGGCATCGAGGTTATTATTCCAGGAGTGGAGATGCAGATGATAGGCATGCAGATTCAATTTGGATTGATGGAGAAGATTCGAGAGACGTAGTACCATTATGAGGGTCTGCGAAGCCTCAGAGCTCAGGTACATGCAGGATTGATGGATGACTTATCTATTGCAGATGATGGTTCTCTAAGGCACGGGACTAGGTTATGTGTGCCTAGTGGGGACCTGCGTAAAAAGATCATGCAGGAGGCTCATCGTTCTCAGTATTCTATACACCCGGGAGCTAACAAGATTATAAGGACCTGAGGGAACACGTGTGGTGGTATGGAATGAAGCGAGAAGTAGAATGTTTTGTCGCTAGATGTTTAGTGTGCCAGCAGGTCAAAGCCGAGAGGCAGAGACCAGGAGGATTGCTCCTGAGTGGAAATGGGAGCATATCACGATGGATTTTGTTTTCGGACTTCTACGCACTCCAGGAGGGAAGGACGCAATTTGGGTCATTGTGGACATGCTGACCAAATCAGCCTACTTTTTGCCTTTCAAAGAAGGATTGTCCACGGATAAGCTCGCTGAGTTATATGTAAGACAGATAGTCAGGCTGCATGGAGTTCCAGTAAGCATCGTGTCCGATCGGGATAGTAGATTTATGTCCCACTTTTGGAGGAGTTTGTAGGCTAGCTTGGGTACCCCACTCAAATTTAGCACGGCTTACCACCCTCAAATGGATGGACAGTCAGAGAGGACTATTCAGACGCTCGAAGATATGCTTCGGAGATGTGTACTAGATTTTGGTGGCTCGTGGGAGGATCATCTTTACCTGGTAGAGTTTGCATACAATAATAGCTATCAGGCTAGTATCGAGATGTCTCCTTTTGAGGCTTTGTACGGTAGGAGATGCCGAACTCCATTATTTTGGGACGACGTAGGAGAGAGAGTACTTTTGGGACCAAAGATGGTAGTTGATGCTGCAGAGAAGTTGAAGCAGGTTAGAGAGAGACTTTGGGTAGCTCACGACAGACAGAAGCAGTGGGCCGATAGCCACAGGAGACCGCTAGAGTTTGAGGAATCAATTTGTTTATTTAAATAGTTATTACGTTCTTAGATCATGTGTTAAGTTCCTATTTTGGCATAGGTTGGCGACTTAGTGTTCTTAAGGATCTCTCCAACACGTGGAACAATTCGTTTCGGTGGAGGTGGAAAGCTTAGTCCAAGATTCATCGGACCTTTCAATATTCTAGAGAAGGTCGGAGTAGTAGCTTATCGACTAGCCTTACCGCCTACATTGGAAGGAGTACACAACGTGTTCCATGTATCCCAGCTGAGACGATACGTGGAAGATCCTAGCCATGTATTAGATCATTCGGAGCTTGAGGTTGGACCAAGCCTCCGTTATCCGGAGCAGCCAGTGGAGATCCTTGACCGCAGAGATAAGGTGCTTAGTAACCAAGTAATTCCCTTGGTTTATGTTGCTTGGAGGCACCATTCTCCCGGTGAATCCACTTGGGAGCGGGAAGAGGAGATGAGAGAGCGTTACCCCTATCTTTTTGCACCATGAGCTAATTTTCTTCTTATTTATTCTGCCTTAAATTTTGAGGACAAAATTTTTCTTAGGAGGGTAGACTTGTAACCTCCGTATCCTGAAATTCTAGCTTAAATGTTGTTTTAGGTTAATTTGGGGCTAGTGGGATTTTTTTCCATAATTTTTGGTTAATTAAAAACTAGTAACACTAATTTTCTAGGACTTGTAAGAATTTATTTTAGGGTTAAACCTAACTAAAAATATCCTAAAATTTTATTTTAGGTTCTAAATAATCAAATATATTTTTTAGAATTTTTTGGAAATTTTCTGATTATTTTAGCATTTATTTTTAGTTAATTAGGGAAAACTAAATTAAAAACTATTTTCTGAAAACAAAAACCCATAATAGTAATTATTCTGCCCAGTCAGCCGACATGGGGCCCACCCGTCAGCCTCCCGCAGCAAACTGGGTGGGCCCGCCTGTCAGTGACAGCGAGGTGGGTGCGGGTGCAGCCGAGCCGACCCAGAGCCGAGCCGAGTCCGAGTTCGACTCGGACTCAACTGAGCCAAGCCGGGTCAAACCCGGACCATCCGATCTGGGCAGGACTGTGTGGATGCATGCCACGTGGCAGACCCCTGAGCCGCGGCTGCCCTCTCTCTCTCTATATATATAATAGTTTAGGTTATAATTTTAGGATTTTCTTTGAGCCAAATTTTGGAGAATTGCCATCCAGGGTTCCTTCATCTTCCAGAAGCCATTGCGCATAGCTCCAGACTCCAAACGAGGCCCAATTTCTTGTGTTAGAATGATATTGAGGTTAGATTTCTGAATAAATAAATTTTTTTATGAAATTATGAGTATTAAATTTTAGAAAAGTCGTAGTGCACAACATGCTCAAAAATAGACGCGTCTCGATGTTTTAACGATTCCGGGAGAACCAGGAATCAGAACCATGAACCGTTTGAAGTTTTGGAAATCTAATGTCGAGATCATTGACATATGTTTTTTCCAGAATTTAATTCGAAATATTTATATACTGTTAATTCTGTAGAACTTCTAGGTTAGAATTTAACCATCGGAGCACAATACGAAATTTGTATGTACCATAATTCCCAAAGGAATTTGAATTCGGACGAGTCGTAAATTCCAGCATGTTGTTGACGCTAAAATCTATAGGAAATCATGCATTAAATTCGAGTTTTTGTCGGTTGACTTTTCGGTCAATAAATTGCCTTGATTTGCGTGCCGTGAGTCTCGAGTCGATAAAATTTAGGTTCTTTTGGACAAAATTAGAAATTGACCTAAAAATCAGAATAATAAGATTAAAATAGGATTTTAGAGTAATCATTCCAGAATTAAATAAATTAAAATAAATTATCTTTTGACATGATAAATTTGTAATACATAGGCTATTTGGACTGTGACTGGGATTCTGATTCATACCAGCTAAGGACCACAGGCGAGTATATTTTTGTGATTACTTTCAGTACTTGATAGTCTCTATAATGCATGCTTAGTATCGATTATTTGATTCTTGACACTTGTTATACGGATTAGTATGATGGATTCTTATTATGAGATAAGTGATTGTTCTGGATTATGGTTATTTCTTCGTGACTGGTTTGAAATCCATGTGTACTTGTGGGGAGGGGAAATACTTAGTGGACATGTGAACTACCCTTTCTATCCCATGGTCTTTTGTAGAATAATAGCAGCCATGCACGACACGTGTGGTTTGTCGGATATTACCCCTAGTCGTTCACATATCAACAAGGTATTTTAAATCACATAGAGTAGTTGTTCTTATCTGTTCTTCCATCCATTGTAGTTATTTCTTTTGTTTCTTGGAGATATTGTACTATATGTTGCCATGGCAGGACCTCAGCATTTGGTTATTCTAGTTGCTTTATTGTGAGTTCAGTTTGTTGCTATCATATATTTCTTGCTATTTATTGTGTTATAGCTTCTACCATATGTTGGAACTGTTTTTATTGTGATGTACTCGTTCCTTTCCTGACTGGATAAACATTTTAGGTGACTATATTGAGGATGAAATTCTTACATATTATGCACCGTATGCTAGCAACATAATAGAGCCTGATCTTGCCCTTCCGGACGATCAGGGAGAGTTAGCAGCTCAGATACCGTTTGCGGTGGAGTAGTTTATTAGTAGTTGATTTTGTTAGTTATTTGGTTCGGATTGTTCTCCGATAATTTTCTAAAGTATTTTGAACATTGTATTTTGGATATTTAGTTTTTGGAAAAATTTCTTAAAACCGCATCAAGACTATTATTTTATTATCTTGGTGTATTCTTTTAAACTAGTGCCTGTGATTGAGTATAATGTGGAGATGTATATGTGGTGAGTTGTAGATTACTAGTGGCTTATTATACAACATTCTACAATCGACACTTTGGCATAGGTTGGGCGTACTCATGATTCATGCCCAAATCCAGGGTGCGGGTCGTGACATTAACCATTGCTTTGAACCATTCAAATCAATGGTTAAGATTATATGACTTAAACAAGATCCAATGGTGGATAACCTGAGGACGCTTGGGGATGCAAATATTCGGGGATGTGGATCCCTCCTCATATATATATATATATATATATATATATATATATATATATATATATATATATATATATATTCTTCATCATCACGGTTATTGAACCTAAAATTGTAAAGAATCAAATTCAACACTTCCGCCTAAAGTTGGGCTTCGAGCATGCAGTCGCCAACAACAAAGAATATCTGGATCTTTGGGGGTCTAACTGTAATGCCCCACTCCGTACGTGTATTACGCTGAGTCGGATTGGAATGAGGCATTGGGTTGGTTGTATTTCAATAAGTCAGAATTGGGAACAAGTATTGATTCGGATTTTGGTTTCAATTGTAGGCTTTTACGCAGGACTTTTCAAGGTCGATAATTTACCCCGATATGGACAGAAGCACAGAGTCAAGTATCATGCAAGGGAATCAGTGGATTAGTTCAAAGTAGTGCAGAAATAGCGAGACTTAGCGATGGTGCAATCTTTCTTGAATTCGCTTGGGTCAGATGATTGAGAAGCACTGTCTGCTCACATGGTTATTCCAGTTAAGTGAATCGTGCTTCGCATCAGACCATAAAATTTTGGACTAGGCTATATCGACTCAGGTGAAGCGATAGGCTATGTCGGCTCGGCAGAATGATAGACAGATGCGTATAAGGTGGGCGGGCCAAGGCCCTTCTCCTCAACTCCTTCATGCTTAACAAAATAAACCAATTGCGTGCTAACGATTTTATAGATCCAATGTGTATGGTTCGGAGGATAGAAGTTGTAACATAAGTTGAACACTAAGATAAAACATTAAAATAAAGTATATCGAAGCGTGCATCAATAGCACGAGTATCGAACAAGAATCATAAGTGAAGCTGATAGTTGTGGTTTAAGACCACAAAACTCTCAAGATCGGGATACGATATCTCATAAAGGGATACGATATCTCAAGCATCGGATGGGAAATAGTTCCACGCAACTATCGATCAGGGATAGGGCATCATGGAACACTGTGTCGAGAAGCGGCATGGTGACTTGATTATTGGGACCTACGGATTGCCCAACCGGAACATCGATCAAAAGAGTAGAGGTGCTACGAGTATGGTTTGGTGGGGAGATTTGACACATACCTTGCCATACTAATATTTCGATAGTAGCACGAATCGACATGTAACTCATCGTACTTACAAGTAAAGCGATGCTAGTATTGAGTGGTGCAAGAAGATTCATATACCTCGTCGTACTTACATTCGAAATATTGTATGGTTAATGGCCATAGGCTGCCCGTGCACCGGCTTGGTATTCCTCGAATGAGATGAGATAGACCCGGCAAACCCGGGGGTGGCCGGAATCATTCGACCTAGGAGGAATTTGAGAGTGCTCTCTTAACACGGTATAGCGGGGCTTTCAAGTGGCCTTGCTACCTAGCGCTGGAATAATTATCACATATCAAGAATCGTGCTTTGGCGCAAGGGCATTGGGGACCTTATGTCGACTCGGACTGAGAGAATGCACCACCAATGTTGGCATTATGGGAACTTCAGCTGGACTCGCACTCCGAGCTGATATGGAGCATTATTTAATATAAAGATATTTACAATATAACGCTTGTGTCATCAGTGACCTTCATATAGATAAGATGCGGTGGGTTATCAAAAGTTTCATCCAGGAGGATGAATGTCATTTTGCGTCGAGCAAAAGTGCACACATCGGCTATATATTCAGATTTGTTATTGAGCGGGGTAATTCAATATGTTTTATGCGTTGCGCATGCTATACAAGTTGGCTTTCTTAGTTAACAAAGCGATTTGAATATAACTTTCTTAGCGATCGAGTAGACCGAATATAACAAGTTTACTTATTGATGCGATCGAGTATAACATGCTTGCTTGTTTAAGTTATTCAATGCGTACATGCATACATGCTTACATAACTTCAAAATGTGTACATGCGAACATGGTTTGCTGCTTTTGATGCATGCCTCAACATGAACTGAAATTCATCTAAGTTCTAATAAAAATATCACCATATAATCTGTATGCTTCATATGATTACTTAGTGTCAGTTTAGGTGAGTGGGTTATCCTACTCAATAGAACAAGATTCGTATTGATCCCCCTACTTCCTAGGTACGAAAGATCGCTCGGATGTACCAAAGGCGTTGGAAGCTTAGGTTCAGCAACGTGCATATGCGTGCTTGATATACGAAGACATGATGTAGTGAAAATCCTTTGTGAGCAAAAGAGATCAAAGAGTATTGTAAGCCAAGTTATCATATTCAATGGAGATATTCAAAGCCTTTGTAACTACTGTAATTATATATAAAAGAGCTTTCCTTCGCATACTTTGAGTATTTAATTATGACTCTATAAATCTTCCGCTGTAACTCGGTATTTTATATGAAAACCATTATATTTTATCTTCTTGTGTCACGCCCCAGTCCCAAAATGCCGAGGGACTGAGCACGTGCGCAATGGCCAGCAGCACGCACCGATGGACAACCCAATTTAATGGATCCATCAGGGCATGCTTAAGCTGTAGTCTAAGAGCAATTATTACAGTCACAAACTAATCTAATCTCATCCACAACAAATAAACATAGAGTAACTGCCAGAAATAATGCAATAGAATAAATAAGCAAATCTCAATAAATATCTCGAGAAATAATCCGAGAATATGTCTGGTACAACAAATACAAATAGACAGGAAATAAAGGAACTGGAAATAGAAATAAATGACTACATACGGCCAATGCTCAGGAGAAGTCCTCTGGTGCGATCTCGTACTCAGGTCCTGGTACAGCTCCTGGAAGTGCTCCTGTACGGTGTATCTCTGGATGGATCTCTTCGGCTATACCTGGGGACATAGTCCATTCCAGGTCCTCAGGGGACATAGCAAGGTACAGATAATACAAGCCAAAATATAAGCAGTGCAAAAATAAATGAAACAACAGGGTAAACTATGTAACCAGCTAAGTGATAAATGCAAGTTGAGAGCATCACTAGAACTCAGGCTGAGACCGCTACAAGCTCTGTGTCGGGGAGCCGGTAGCAGTAATAACACGTAAAGGGTCTAGCTCTGCTGGAGAGTCTACGACCTCACACTAATAGTATATATATATGAAAACAGCCTGTAGCCTGTGTGTCTCTCCCCACCCAATGTAATCACATGTCCCATGTCCATGTGGCCCTATGTCCATGTCACATAAGATCATAACTAATGCAGCAGTCATTTAATGTCTAGGAATAAACTGTCCATGTCATAACCTGTATCCTATACAAAATTACCGTGAATATCTCAAGAGAATTCTGTCTCATGAAGAGTGTCAAGTGTCCTGGGTTCAGGTGTACTTGATAGGACAAGTACCAAGAGTAAGGGTATCGAATGTCCAACTCTAAGTGACGTACCCAACACCGCGTACGGGGTTGGCACTCGACTATGATCGGACACTAAGTACGTCACACGTTTCCTAAGTTAAGCAGTTAAAACAAGTTTATATGATTTTACACAAGAAATCCAGCAAAATATTATCACAGGAACTACTGGGAATTGACAACTGATGTATAACTAAGTCCAGGAAATAGCTAGCAAAGCTGCAAGTTTTGGCGAGGTCCACTTGCCTGTGGTTCCGGTTCCAATTATGGCTCTGACTTCAGCGGGAATTACAGGCGGTACACCGGTTGCTGAAATAAACATCACCAATAGATCCAGAAAATATCAATCAGTTAGAAACGCCTGTCCTTGAGTCCAATTTGGAGACAAGGGCAAAAACGACAATTTCGGGTCAAAACGGGGTCCACATGTGGGCCCGCTTTGCACCGAAAACGTGTCAGGGTCAAAGGTCTCCAAATTCACCAAACTTAGTGTCAACAGGTCAGGAACGATGATACGAACCCAACGGAACTTCCAGAATTGGATTCCGATGAGCCGAACACAAAATCGTCCGTCGAGCGGGGCCTGTGGGGCCCACGACACGCAATTTCGTCAACGTTCCCAGAATCGAACCAAACTTGGCCCACAGGACCAGCGTATTGCTACGAGTCCGATGGCGTAAGTTTCGTCTCGATCCGACGTATGTACACAAAATTAGGGTAAATTGCAGAAAAGTCGGATACGGGACGATATTCGCGGATACGCGTTGATTCCGGTGTGAACGCACACCCGAATCAGCTTCCGCGAAATCCCACACGTTTGTATCGATGACAAGCACGAATCTGTGAAGACCGCACGCGACCAAGTCGTCCCGTTTGGCGGAGCGTACACAGTTTCGGGGTAAAACAGGGTCTGGTTTTTTCTGTTTTTGGATTGCGGTGTGCGATCACCACAGGACGCGATGCCCCGAGCTGTTTGTCCGGGCACTGAGAGGGTCATACAGGCTTCACAACGCAATTTACGGAATCGAAAACAGAGCTACGAGCAAGAAGATACATGCACCTGAACTTGACCCAAAAACCGGGGTCAGAATCGTGTCCGACACGACACAGGACACGTGTCCTGTGTCCGACACGAAAATTAGAAACTAGGGTTAGGGTTAGGGGTTTCTGACGGCGAGGGGCGGCGCTGGGTGGCCGGGCTGAGTCGGAGGGGGCCGGGGACTCTGCGGCGGAGGGCGGCGCGGCGTTCACCGGTGGAGGCGGCGGCTCAGGGCGGCCGGAGGCGGCTCGGAAAGCTGCTGCTGCTGCGCCGTCAATGGGAAAGAGGAGGAAGGAGAAGAAGGAGGCGGCGGGGTGGCTGAGACAGCACGGCGGGGCTGGGCAGCGGTGGCTGTCCGGTGGTGGCGGTGGCAGAGAGGCGGCTCAGGGCGTCGGCGGTGGTCGTGGTGGTGGGGGTCGACGGCAAGGGACGGGGGAGGGTTTAAATAGGGGTGGCCGAGGGTGAGGGGGCCGAGACGGGCGGGGCGTGGGGTGGACGTGGAGGCGTGGGCGGGCGGTTCGTGGCCGAGCGGAGCGGGCGGAGGCCGGCTGACGCGCCGGAGAACGCGGGCCAGGGCGACTGGGGGAGACGGGTAGGGAAGTAGGGTCGGGTCGGGTGCGGGTCTGGAGGATCCGACCCGACCCGCTAGGCAGGGGGCTGGGCCGGGTTGGGGCTGGACCCGGTTTGGGCCCAATGGGCTGGGTCGGGCTCGGGTAATAATAATAAAAATAATAATAATAATAATAATGATAAATAATAAATAAATAATTAGTTAAATACTTTTTAGCTGTTTTAAAATAGGTCCGGGGTCCGATAAATTCCCAGAAAATTACTCTAAGTCCAGTTTTTCATTTTACACCCAAAAATATTATTTTTATAATATTTTAATATTATTTATTATCATTTAAAAATCATTTAAATATTAAAACCCTATTTTTAAATTACAGAAAAATCCCAGAAAATCCAGAAAATTGTGTAAATTTCAAATTTGAAAATCTTGAAAAATCAGGAGGTTTACATTCTACCCTCCTTAAGAGGATTGTGTTCTCACAATCAAAGAATAACCGGTCAACAGAGATGACACGGTTGCAAGTATCGGTTGAAACACATCACAAGATACTTAGGGAAATACCGTTTCCCTAAAATGAAAGTTATACACTTTCCAGAAAAATCTAGTTGAAGTAAAAGTACTACAATTTTTTTATGAAAACCAGGCTATTAACAAGTTGCAAATTACTAAGTTGGGGCTGAGGTCACGAACCAATAGGCACGAACTATAACAAGACTAGAAACGGATAACTACAAATCACTTACGCGCATCAGCTATTCCACGAGTCGGCACATTTTCTACGATCTTCGCTGGAGCTTGTCCGTGTCCTTGCAGTTGATTCCTCTGCTGCTGTTGAGCCTGCTGGAAGAGTGTTGCCTGGGTTACCAAGGGTGGCCTCGGTATTGGTGAAGCTTGCAATGCTGGAGAGGCTGACCGTGGTGCTTGTAACACTTGCTGGTTACCTGTTGGTGCTCCTTCTCGACGCTCGGGGCATTCCCTCAGTAAATGCTGACTGGATCCGCAAGCCAAACATAATCTCATTTTTCGTCTGCACTTGTTCTCTATATGACCTCGCCGGTGACAATATGGACAAACAGGTATTGCCGGTGGAGATGCTTCTGGTGGCTGGTGTATGTGAGACTCCCTTGCCATTCCTGCCTGCGGTGCTCCAGCTGGTGCTGATGTGGCGGGTTGAAGATTCGTCAATGCTTTCTCTCGATGCTGGGGGCAATCCTTGGCCAAGTGTTCATTGGTTTCGCAAATCAAGCATAATCCCAACTTACGTTTGCACCCGCTCTCAATGTGGCCTTGTTTGTGACAATGTTGACAGGTAGGCAGTACTTACGGAGATGCTTCGGGTGGCTGGTGCAGTTGAGACTTCTTTGGAGTTCCTTCCTGTGGTGTTCCGGCTGGTGTTGATATGGCTGGTGGGTGAATCACCACTGCTTTCTCTCGACGTTCTGGGCAATCCCTTACCAAATGTTCCTGGGATCCACAAGATAGACATTGTCCCAGTCTGCGTCGGCATTCTTTAGCAAGGTGGCCTACCTTGCCACAGTAGTGACAAGTAGGAAGGAATGAGGCTCCTGATGCTGCTCTCGGTGGTAGATTTATCTGTGGTCGCTTTGCAGCTCTTTTCTGTTGTGCTTGGTCTGGTGCTGACGCATACGGCCGCTTCTGGCTGGACTCGATCCTTGGGGTGCACTCCACGGGTCTTGCTGTAGTAAGGACGTCCTCGTCGAAGGCGGTTGCATTGGAACTGTTTGGCCTCCATGACTCCGAGCTAGTTCTGTCGATAGGGTTCTCCGATTGGTTTTATTGAGCTTCTTGTTGCACCCTCTGATAGGCTTGCATCATTATGTAGAACATGCGGAACATCTGCTGTTCGTCCATAGGCGGTCCCAGTGGGAAGGAAGGCATCGGTGGAGTAGGCTGCATCGAAGGTGGGACGTCATCTTGATGGATTATTGAGGCGGGCTGACTTGCTTGACTGCCTTGTGATGATTGGCTTTCACCGACTGGTATCACATCGTCTTCTTGGGTAACCACAACGGTTTGTGGTATTTCTGCATGAGCCTCATTGCTGGCTTGTGGGTCCATTTTCCTGTATCCAAAATAAATGATAAGAGGCGCACAGGAATCAAGGCAGGATGCAAGTCAATAAATTAATTCGAATAGATATCAAGAACAATTCAAGCAAGTGGATGAGATCCTAAAACTTATCCTAGCTTTATTGCAGGCCTGTTCGGTCCCTGAGTTAAAACCGAACAATTTAGTCGATGACCTGCATGGGCCACCACAAAACTATGTCACGCCCCAGTCCCAAAATGTCGAGGGACTGAGCACGTGCGCAATGGCCAGCAGCACGCATCGATGGACAACCCAATTTAATGGATCCATCAGGGCATGCTTAAGCTGTAGTCTAAGAGCAATTGTTACAGTCACAGACTAATCTAATCTCATCCACAACAGATAAACACAGAGTAACTGCCAGAAATAATGCAATAGAATAAATAAGCAAATCTCAATAAATATCTCGGGAAACAATCCGAGAATATGTCTGGTACAACAAATGCAAATAGACAGGAAATAAAGGAACTGGAAATAGAAATAAATGACTACATACGGCCAATGCTCAGGAGAAGTCCTCTGGTGTGATCTCGTACTCAGGTCCTGGTACAGCTCCTGGAAGTGCTCTTGTACGGTGTATCTCTGGATGGATCTCTTCGGCTATACCTGGGAACATAGTCCATTCCAGGTCCTCAGGGGACATAGCAAGGTACAGATAATACAAGCCAAAATATAAGCAGTACAGAAATAAATAAAACAACAGGCTAAACTATGTAACCAGCTAAGTGATAAATGCAAGTTGAGAGCATCACTAGAACTCAGGCTGAGACCGCTACAAGCTCTGTGTCGGGGAGCCGGTAGCAGTAATAATACGTAAAGGGTCTAGCTCTGCTGGAGAGTCTACGACCTCACACTAATAGTATATATATATGAAAATAGCCTGTAGCCTGTGTGTCTCTCCCCACCCAACGTAATCACGCGTCCCATGTCCATGTGGCCCCATGTCCATGTCACGTAAGATCATAACTAATGCAGCAGTCATTTAATGTCTAGGAATAAACTGTCCATGTCATAACCTGTATCCTATACAGAATCACCGTAAATATCTCAAGAGGATTCTGTCTCATGAATAGTGTCAAGTGTCCTGGGTTCAGGTGTACTTGATAGGACAAGTACCAAGAGTAAGGGTATCGAATGTCCAACTCTAAGTGACGTACCCAACATCGCGTATGGGGTTGGCACCCGACTATGATCGGACACTAAGTACGTCACACGTTTCCTAGGTTAAGCAGTTAAAACAAGTTTATATGATTTTACACAAGAAATCCAGCAAAATATTATCACAGGAACTACTGGGAATTGACAAGCCCTACTTGCCCACTGATGCATAATTAAGCCAAGAAAATAAATAGCAGACTGCAGGGTTTGGCAAGGTACACTTGCCCACTGATGTATAACTAAGTCCAGGAAATAGGTAGCAAAGCTGCAAGTTTTGGCGAGGTACACTTGCCTGTGGTTCCGGTTCCAATTGTGGCTCTGACTTCAGCGAGAATTGCAGGCGGTACTCCGGTTGCTAAAATAAATATCACCATCAGATCCAGAAAATATCAATCAGCTAGAAACGCCTGTCCTTGAGTCCAATTTGGAGACAAGGGCAAAAACGACAATTTCGGGCCAAAACGGGGTCCACATGTGGGCCCGCTTTGCACCAAAAATGTGTCAGGGTCAAAGGTCTCCAAATTTACCAAACTTAGTGTCAACAGGTCAGGAACGATGATACGAACCCAATGGAACTTCCAGAATTGGATTCCGATGAGCCGAACACAAAATCGCCCGTCGAGCGGGGCCTGTGGGGCCCACGACACGCGATTTCGTCAACATTCCCAGAATCGAACCAAACTTGGCCCACAGGACCAGCGTATTCCTACGAGTCCGATGGCGCAAGTTTTGTCTCGATCCGACATGTGTACACAAAATTAGGGTAAATTGCAGAAAAGTCAGATACGGGGCGATGTCCGCGGATACGCGTTGATTCCGGTGTGCACGCACACCCGAATCAGCTTTCGCGAAATCCCACACGTCCGTATCGATGACGCGCACGAATCTGTGAAGACCGCACGTGACCAAGTCGTCCCGTTTGGCGGAGCGTACTCAGTTCCGGGGTGAAACAGGGTCTGGTTTTTCCTGTTTTTGGATCGCGGTGTGCGATCGCCACAGGACGCGATGCCCCGAGCGGTTTGTCCGGACACCGAGAGGGTCATACAGGCTTCGCAACGCAATTTACGAAATCGAAAACAGAGCTACGAGCAAGAAGATACACGCACCTGAACTGGACCAAAAAACCGGGGTCAGAATCGTGTCCGACACGACACAGGACACGTATCCTGTGTCCGACACGAAAATTAGAAATTAGGGTTAGGGTTAGGGGTTTCTAACGGCGAGGGGCGGCGCTGGGCGGCCGGGCAGAGACGGAGGGGGCCGGGGGCTCTGCGGCGGAGGGCGGCGCGGCGTTCACCGGTGGAGGCGGCGGCTCAGGGCGGCCGGAGGCGGCTCGGGAAGCTGCTGCTGCTGCGCCGTCGACGGGAAAGAGGAGGAAGGAGAAGAAGGAGGCGGCGGGGTGGCTGAGACGGCACGGTGGCGCTGGGCAGCGGTGGCTGTCCGGTGGTGGCGGTGGCGGAGAGGCGGCTCAGGGCGTCGGCGGTGGTCGTGGTGGTGGGGGTCGACGGCAAGGGACGGGGGAGGGTTTAAATAGGGGTGGCCGGGGTGAGGGGGCCGAGACGGGCGGGGCGTGGGGTGGACGTGGAGGCGTGGGCGGGCGGTTCGTGGCCGAGCGGAGCGGGCGGAGGCCGGCTGACGCGCCGGAGAACGCGGGCCAGGGCGACTGGGGGAGATGGGTAGGAAAGTCGGGTCGGGTCGGGTGCGGGTCTGGAGGATCCGACCCGACCCGCTAGGCATGGGGCTGGGCCGGGTTGGGGCTGGGCCCGGTTTGGGCCCAATGGGCCGGGCCGGGCTCTGGTAATAATAATAAAAATAATAATAATAATAATGATAAATAATAAATAAATAAATAAATAATTAGTTAAATACTTTTTAGCTGTTTTAAAATAGGTCCGGGGTCCGATAAATTCCCAGAAAATTACCCTAAGTCCAGTTTTTCATTTTACACCCAAAAATATTATTTTCATAATATTTTAATACTGTTTATTATCATTTAAAAATCATTTAAATATTAAAAGCCTGTTTTTAAATTACAGAAAAATTCCCGAAAATCCAAAAAATTGTGTAAATTCCAAATTTGAAAATCTTAAAAAATCAGGGGGTTTACATCTTGTCTTATGCGTTGCGCAACCTAGGCACGCACAAATTCATGCCCTGGGGATGATTATCGACTCTACGGAGTCGGGGTATGGCAAAGTTGTATCAGAGCGCCCAGTTTTACTTCCTTGGACAATCATTCATTTATTCATTACAAATTCAAAGTTGCCGCTATGATCGAACGACTCTTGACTCTACTCGATGCTACTCTGTATGTTCCACACAATAAGTCTATATAAACTTAAAATATTGTGTTTGTTTGCTGCAATTAATTTCTATCAATCGTAACACCGAGTAATACCATGCGGCGTATTGCATAGTGTGCGACAAGCCAATTCAAGTAATGTTTGTTGCATCATGTGTGCAACAAGTCGATCTGTCGAATGATAGTATATACGTGGTTGCATCAAAACGATAACAAACGGGTTGGACAGTTTAAGTAAAAGCTTGGAATATCGAAAAGGAAATGTTGCACGAGATACAACAGATGGGATCAACAAAAATAGTAAGTGATGGTGTATGTTGGCTGGATTTTGTGTCAAACTTTGAGTAAGCGAACGTCAGGTTCATAGTCGGTAAGATCACCGCGGAATGATTATTTCAGAATAGATATCATATCGAGGCAAAGGAAGTGCGATACGAAGAGTGGCTCAATTTCTGAGTGGTATATGCCATACCACAAAGTGATCGTGCATTAGAACGTTCGCATGGGCAACGATAGATTTGTCCGCAACATATGGAGTAGCGGCGAGACTCGTTTGGGAAATTACAAGGCAGTATGTGACTCGAGTATCCTTTGATGCATTATGTTCGAACTACCGAGAACAGACTCTCACGTCGAAAGAATGTTATAAAGGACGAGAATTCGAAAAGTGTGAGATAGTTGGCCGATAATAGCGAAGGGAGTTATACGTCGAGGCAACCATTGAATCGGTTGGACGATTATTGGAATCAAAATAGAAATTCGGATATTTCTAAGTGATGCAAACCAAATAAGGAAAAGATGATATGATCAGTTGGATAAAAATTTGGAATGTCATAATCGGGTAATACGAACCAGAGTTCGATAAAACAGTTGTAGATGCATAGAGTTGAGCTGATAGAAATTGATAGTTGGTATACACACACACGTACGTGAGGGATCAATGCAAATCTAGGAGTAACAAGCATAATCCATGGTTTGTAAATGCAAAGAAACTGTTGGTTGAGAAGACGAACTCGTTTGGGAATGGAAGATTCGAATATAATTCGTGTCAGATAAAACATCGATGAATTAATCATTTTTGCTTGTGACTTATGATCCGTAACTAGGTTACGCGATCGAGATATAGCGGAGGTAGATTTTAGCGAGATGGTGCAACGAAAGTAGGCAAGTTCCCTATGAAACATAGACGGATGCGATGAGCATAAAGTTGATGTTAAGGCAGATTCTAAGTTGACTCTTACAGTATCGAAATGGACGTGGTGTATCAAAATAGATATAGTTGGAGTGACCTTATCGTAAGGATTAGTTTGCAAGTCATCAGGACTATGCGGCATGTCGAAACACATGGAAATTTACATAGAGATGGAAGGATCGAAACGGGAGCAAAGATCATAAGGGGTGGACTTTTGAGAAAACTCGACAAAACTTAACGTCGGGATAGATCTCGGTATCACTCGAGAGAAATTATTGTGCAGGTAAACTTAAGTGCAAGGTAAGGATACAAAATAGAGAAAAACTATGATTCAAAAATTTTATGAGTTACGATACGAGAAGTCGTATCGATTGATCGAGAATTTACTTGATGAATTCAGGACATAATGTTAGGGTTAGCGGGATAAGCTAGCGAGATTGGCAGTTCAATTAAGGATGGTTTTGTCACTACCACATTTTAGGAAAAAGGGTATTTTAGTAATTTTCCTATTTAAATAAATATTGTGCATGGTAAATAATTTTTGTTGTATTATTTAATTATTGTTGGATGTTATTTAATTATTTTGAACTTATTTTAGTAGACCCAACTATTTTAGTTTGGACCCATGGACCAACATGAATTAAATAGTTAGATTTGGCCCATTTAGAAAGCCCATAGTTAAGGAGATGGATTAAATTAATTAAGTGATTAGACTAGAAGCTTCCTTCCTTAATTATTTCTTCATGAGAGACCCCAAGGGGTACATTGGACATTTTATAATTGCTTGGGAGAGGGGCAAGGTCGGCCTATTAAAAGAGGGGGGAAATTTCTCTTTCCTCTCATTCTCATTCCAAATCTAGATCTAGAATTTTTCACTCCCAAATTCCTTCCATTCCCATTCCAATTCTCCACCAAATTCATTCCAAATTCTTCCCAATTCACCATTAGAAAGTTGAGAAGTAAGGATCTAGAAGGAGGAAGCAAGGATCTACAAAGAGGAGCAAGGATCTATAATTTGGAAGCAAGTTCATCTCAATTGGAGGTTTCATTGGGAATCCATCTTCCAATAGATATAATTCAGTTTTTTCCATTAAAATAGCTTCTAAATCTGAGATTTAATCATATAAAATCAACCCATATGTATGTACTACCCATAGGAATTTGTTTTGTGTTCATAGGAGACCCATGGAGAAAGTTATGGTACTTTTTGTGTCAATTTTGTTGGAATTCTGAATTTATATTTTGTTGTGTGTGTCAATTGATCCTATAGATCAATTGGACATGTGATTATGTGTTTGGGGCTTGTGTCGTGTCCATATTTGGGTACATGTGGTTCGTATCCCAACTATTTGGTGATACGTGTCATTTTGAGGGTTTTCCCTCCGACACGGGACTTTGAACATGTCGTATTTTGACACGGACACATAGATCTACTTTTAACACTTTGATTTATGCATAAATATTATTTGTGACTTGTTTGTGTCCTTTGGGGTGCAATTGGTTGTGTGTTGGACTCGTGTCGCATGCGTATCCTAGATCTAGTGAGATACGGTGTGATACTCTCCAATTTGGTGTGTTTATGTGTAGATCTAATTATTTATGCTTTAAATTCTTCATTTATAATTAGTAAATATATATAGATATTATATATTATTTTAGTGTATTTATTATGGTATTTATTGTAGCATAGATATATAGATATTTCTATGTGTTCTAATGTGGTGTATAAATATATGTATGTAGCTTTCTTGCATGCAATTATATATGTACTTATGTTAATAACATAAATTAGACATAAATGTTTTATAAAATATATTTATGTGTTTAAATGTGTAATTATATTATTTATAATTATTATATAATTATTTATATATTAATGAATGTATTTTTATGTGTGCTTCTAGCCATGTAAAATATGTACATTAATATGTGCAATGTGTTTTGTAACTATTAGTATTTGATTGTGTAAAGTTTATGTGTATATATATATCAGTATATATATTTATTAAATTATTTTATATATGTATATATATAGATGTTTTTGTGAGGTATAATACTAATAATAATATATTATTTTATTTGTATAAATATTGGTTTGTATATACATTATTTAGAGTGTGCATTAATTGTATTATTAGTATACTTTGTGTGGGTACCAATTGGGATCTAATTTGATTCCTAAATTGTTGTATATTATTTATATAGATTTCTTGTGAGGTTGACCTTGGTTTGACCATGTTTGACTTTAGTTGACTTTAGAGTTGACCATAGTTGACTTTTGACTTAGAATTTATTTATTTACCTAGAAGTTGACTAGTTTGACTTGTTCTCTTTCCGGGACCTTGTATTAATGTGGTATTCCATATCTAGGTCTTCAAGGCACCGAGTCAGACATCTGTGAGACTATTCATTGGACTTCAGGCGAGTACATTCTCTGATAGTTTCTCATTTATGATATCCTCTATGTTCGTTGTATCTAGTGTAGATATACATATTTCTCTTGACACTATGGTTACACGGATTGGTATATCCGGATCTCGTCATGAGATGTTATTCCTTGGTATATGGTGTATATGGTGCAAGTATTGTTTCATTGGTTATCTTGTACATGTACAGACACTGATTTTCGGGAGGAGTCGCTCTCTTCTTGGGGAATCTAGTGCCATAGCATACCGTGGTTGGATCTATTATACCAGTTGGGGGTGGGGAGTATTAGTATAGATATATGATCAAATCCCTATTGAATAAAGTATTGGTAAGCGAATAGTGTTGATCATGCACCGCACGTATGATTAGCCAGGCCGCATTGTATCTTGCCCAAGCCGATCACATGTTAAGCTAGTACTCACACACTTAGTCTTTAGTATTATTGTTTCATTAGCATATTGTTCCTTATTGTATTTCTTTCCAGTATTTTCTTATTGTCTATATATCTCTTGTATCTATTTTGTGCATCTTGTTTATCCACAGCTATTTACTGTTACATAGTTTTTATCATGGATTAGAACTGCTGTTAGAGATATACTCTGCTCCTTTCCTGACTGGATATATTTTTCCAAATGACACTGAGGAGTACCCTACCTATTATGGACCCCAGGATGTTATGGGTTTAGATTCTGAGACCCTGGCTCAAGAGGGACTTATCCCAACTGAGACAGTTGACCCTAGAGTGTAGCTTTGTTGTATGATAGTATTCTTTTGTACTGGATTTGTCTCCAGCTTATTTCTGTTACTCTTCAGACTCATTGATGTATTATTTTAAACTCATGAGTTGTATAATGACTATTCTATTCTTATCTGATTCGTGCTCATTCTATCTTAGTTCTGTGATTGAGTATTCTATTATTATTGGTGGTTCATTACTTTAGATAGACTATCTAGACAGCGTTCTACCACCGATTCTGCGGCGTAGGCTGGGCGTTGTTTCCGACTAGTATCCTTACAGCGGGTACGGGTCGTGACACATTTTTGGTGGTGGCCTATGCAGGTCTAGCTTCACAAGTATGTGATGTCGTGGTAGTGCGACAACTTAGTTGTACTACTGCGAGCCTGCGATAGGACATAGGATATAGGATGAGATACTCAATCACATCTAGGAAAATTCTTTTGATTCAACTATTCTCCTTTGACATTGATAGTTGATCCCTTAATCTGTCCTTTCCTTGATATCTTACATCTTGTGCCATATTGATTATCATTTCGTCTTTTTATGAGACATACTCGGAGATACTTGCGGAGGCACGCAAGGTTGAGCGGGATCTAGGTTTGAAGACCAAGAGGGACCGTGATTCTTTTCTGGGGGCCAACGCAACGGCAGTGCAGTATCTACCAAACGTCTTCATTTCCAGTCCAGACCTTTCCAGCAGCCACAGCAGAACCAGACTCCAGCTAGAGCGCCTTTTTACCAGGCACCTCAGCAGTAGAGACAGTTACAGCAAGCTCCATGCAACTTTTGCAAGAAGCCCGGCCACATCTGGGAAGTTTGCAGGAGGAGGCTAGGAGTTTGTTTGTATTGTGGTACTGAAGGGCATCAATCAAGGGAGTATCCTCGTCGTGCAGTTCAGGGAGCAGCTCCAGCTCCGAGGACACAGACGAGACCACCTGTAGCACAGCCGAGGGGACCGCTTCCGACACAACAGTAGCGTTTTGTCCAGCATCAACAGCAGGAAGGTGCTCGACAGGGACGAGCGTTTGCTATAACCGTCGAAGAGGAGGAACCCACCGGAGATGTCATCGCATGTTCTATTCGTCTTGATTCCATTCCAGCTTTAGCTTTGTTTGATAGTGGTGCTTCCCATAGTTTTGTATCTGTTTCTTTTGCTCTAAAGCATGGTTTGGTAGCTGAGTCTTTGCTTAGGACTTGCAAGATCATGACCGGGGGAGGCATTATCCTGGTTAATGATATTTGCAAGGATCGAAGAGTTACTCTGGGAGGCCGGGAGTTGAGTGCGTGTCTACTTGTAATGCCACTTCTGAGCTACGACATTGTACTTGGGATGGATTGGTTGAGTAGGCACCGTGCTAGCATAGACTATAGAGGAGGTAGAGTTTTGTTTGGTTCGCCAGGAGAGCCAGAATTCGAGTTTGCTAGAGGAGCTGTGGAGCAGGGGGAAGGCATTATTTGTGGAGCTATGGTGGAAGACAAGGAGTTGCCGCATCCGTTGATAGCAGAATTCTTGGATGTGTTTCCTGAGGAATTGCCAGGATTGCCACCAGATCGAGATATTGAATTTTCTATAGACTTTGTGCCAGGTGCAGAACCAATTTCGCAGCATGTCTATAGAGTAAACAACAGCGAGCTGGTCGAGTTGAAGAAGCATGTGGACGAATTGCAGGATAAGGGGTTTATCAGATCGAGTTCTTCACCATGGGGAGCCCCGGTATTGTTTGTACCAAAGAAGGATGGATCGGTACGCATGTGCATTGATTACAGGGCTTTGAATAATCTCACTATCAAGAATAAGTATCCTTTACCATGGATTGATGATCTGTTTGATCAGTTGAGTGGTGCGAAGGTATTTTCTAAGATAGATTTGAGATCAGGCTACCATTAGGTAAAGGTGAAGCCGGAGGACATACCGAAGACTGCTTTTAGAACTCGGTATGGTCAGTTCAAGTTTATGGTGATGCCGTTTGGTTTGACTAATGCACCGGCGGTATTTATGAACTTGATGAACAAGGTGTTCCACCAGTACCTTGACAAGTTTGTGGTGGTGTTCATCGACGACATACTCATATACTCGAGGACACCGGAGGAGCATGAGAAGCATTTGAGGATTATGTTGGATGTGCTGAGGAAGGAGAAGCTTTATGGGAAGTTGTCCAAATGTGAGTTTTTCTTGGACAAGGTAGAATTCTTGGAGCATATTGTGACTGGTGATGGTATTTCAGTGGATCCGAAGAAGATTTCAGCAGTGGAATCTTGGAAGACTCTGAGTTTGGTAGCAGAGATCAGGAGTTTCTTGGGATTGACAGGCTACTACAGGAAGTTTGTGCAAGATTTTTCGAGGATTGCCGAGCCGATGACCAGACTCACAAGGAAGGATATGGAGTTTGTTTGGACGGAGGATTGCCAGGTTGCTTTTGAAGAGTTGAAGAAGAGGTTGACGTCTGCTCCTATTTTGACGTTGCCATCAGGGTCCGGAGGTTTCACTATTTATAGTGATGCATCGGGGAAGGGTTTAGGTTGTGTTCTTCAGCAGCATGGGAAAGTGATTGCCTATGCATCCAGGCAATTGCGTCCTCATGAAAAGAACTATCCTACCCATGATTTGGAGTTGGCAGCTGTCATATTTGCCCTGAGGTTGTGGAAACATTATTTGTACGGAGAGCATGTGGAGATCTTCACAGACCACAAAAGCTTGAAGTACGTTTTCACGCAGAAGGAGTTGAACATGAGGCAGCGTCGGTGGTTGGAACTGATGAAGGATTTTGATATCTCTTTGCAATATCATCCTGGGAAAGCCAATGTAGTTGCCGATGCTTTGAGCAGGTATCTGGTAGCTATGTTCTTGACGCAGGATCGATATTTATTGAAGGACTTGGAGAGTTTGGGCATTGAGGTGATTGTTCCTGGGTGTGCTATACAGATGTGGGGATTGCAGATACACTCAGATTTGATGGACAGGATTAAGGCAGCACAGTATGATGATGTATCTTTGAGGAGTATCAGAGCTCAGGTGAGAGCAGGATTGGAGGATGATTTCACTATTTCAGAGGATGGATCTTTGAGGCATGGAGTTAGATTGTGTGTGCCTAGTGGGGAGTTGCATGAGGAGGTGTTGTAGGAAGCGCATCGCTCTCAGTATTCTATACATCCAGGTGCTAACAAGATGTATCGGGATATACGAGAGAGTGTGTGGTGGTATGGCATGAAGAGGGAAGTGGCACAGTTTGTATCCAGATGCTTAGTGTGCCAGCAGGTGAAAGCCGAGAGACAGAGGCCAGGAGGGTTACTTCAGCCATTACCCATTCCAGAGTGGAAGTGGGAACACATTACTATGGATTTTGTGTCCGGACTTCCACGATCTCCAGGAGGGAAAGACGCGATTTGGGTCATTGTTGATAGATTGACCAAGTCAGCCCACTTTTTGCCTTTCAAGGTGGGTTTGTCTACGGAGAAGCTGGCAGAGATGTATGTGAGGCAGATCGTTAGGATACATGGAGTTTCCGTCAGCATAGTCTCAGATCAGGATAGTCGTTTCACTTCTCATTTCTGGAGGAGTTTGCAGGAGAGTTTGGGCACTCAGCTCAAGTTCAGTACTGCATATCATCCCCAGACAGATGGGCAGTCAGAGAGGACTATCCAGACTCTCGAGGATATGTTGCGCACTTGTGTACTAGATTTTGGGGGTTCTTGGGAGGACCATCTCCATTTGGTAGAGTTTTCTTACAACAACAGTTACCAGGCCAGTATAGAGATGTCACCTTTTGAAGCTCTATATGGTCAGAGGTGTCGTACTCCTTTGTCTTGGGACGATGTTGGAGAGAGAGTTTTGCTTGGGCCAGAGATGGTTGTGGATGCAGCAGAGAAGGTTCAGTTGATCAGAGATAGACTTCGAGTGGCGCAGGACAGACAGCGGTATTGGGCCGATAGCCATCGGAGACCTTTGGAGTTTGAGGTATAGTTTAGATTTTGTTTGTGCTTGTTCTTGTTTGTTATAGATTAAGCTCTTAAGATGGTATTTTGTTCTAGGTGGGTGGTTTGGTGTTTCTGAGGATTTCTCCGACACGAGGCACGATTCGCTTCGGTGGAGGCGGAAAGCTTAGTCCGCGATTCATCGGACCTTTCACTATTCTAGAGAGGGTCGGTGCAGTTGCTTATAGACTAGACTTGCCACCTGTATTGGAGGGAGTGCACAACGTGTTTCATGTGTCGCAGTTGAGACGATACGTGGCAGATCCTAGTCATGTATTGGATCACTCAGAGATAGAGGTGGGCCCTACTCTTAGCTATCCAGAGCAGCCAGTTGAGATTCTGGATCGGAGAAAGAAGGTGCTGAGGAACCAGATTATTCCTTTGGTACGCGTCGCATGGAGGCATCACTCTCCGGGGGAGTCTACCTGGGAGAGAGAGGATGACATGCGAGAGCGTTATCCATATTTGTTTGTACCTTGAGGTATGTTATTTTCTAGTTATGTTCTGTTCATTGTTATGTTCTGTTCATTAGTTAATTGTGATTCTTTAGTTCTGTTCTGTAATTTTCTGGGGGTAGTTTTTATCTTTAAATTTCGAGGACGAAATTATTTTAAGGAGGGTAGACTTGTCACTACCACATTTTAGGAAAAAAGGATATTTTAGTAATTTTCCTATTTAAATAAATATTGTGCATGGTAAATAATTTTTGTTGTATTATTTAATTGTTGTTGGATGTTATTTAATTATTTTGAACTTATTTTAGTAGACCCAACTACTTTAGTTTGGACCCATGGACCAACATGAATTAAATAGTTAGATTTGGCCCATTTAGAAAGCCCATAGTTAAGGAGATGGATTAAATTAATTAAGTGATTAGACTAGAAGCTTCCTTCCTTAATTATTTCTTCATGAGAGGCCCCAAGGGGTACATTGGACATTTTATAATTGCTTGGGAGAGGGGCAAGGCCGGCCTATTAAAAGAGGGGGGAAATTTCTTTTTTCTCTCATTCTCATTCCAAATCTAGATCTAGAATTTCCCACTCCCAAATTCCTTCCATTCCCATTCCAATTCCACACCAAACTCATTCCAAACTCTTCCTAATTCACAATTAGAAAGTTGAGAAGCAAGGATCTAGAAGGAGGAAGCAAGGATCTACAAAGAGGAGCAAGGATCTACAATTTGGAAGCAAGTTCATCTCAATTGGAGGTTTCATTGGGAATCCATCTTCCAATAGGTATAATTCAGTTTTTCCCATTAAAATAGCTTCTAAATATGAGATTTAATCATGTAAAATCAACCCATATGTATGTACTACCCATAGGAATTTGTTTTGTGTTCATAGGAGACCCATGGAGAAAGTTATGGTGCTTTTTGTGTCAATTTTGTTGGAATTCCGAATTTACATTTTGTTGTGTGTGTCAATTGATCCTATAGATCAATTGGGCATGTGATTATGTGTTTGGGGCTTGTGTCATGTCCATATTTGGGTACATGTGGTTCGTATCCCAACTATTTGGTGATACGTGTCATTTTGGGGGTTTTCCCTCCGACACGGGATTTTGAACATGTCGTATTTTGACACGGACACATAAATCTACTTTTGACACTTTGATTTGTGCATAAATATTATTTGTGACTTGTTTGTGTCCTTCAGGGTGCAATTGGTTATGTGTTGGACTCGTGTCGCATGCGTATCCTAGATCTAGTGGGATACGGTGTGATACTCTCCAATTTGGTGTGTTTATGTGTAGATCTAATTATTTATGCTTTAAATTCTTCATTTATAATTAGTAAATATATATAGATATTATATATTATTTTAGTGTATTTATTATGGTATTTATTGTAGCATAGATCTATAGATATTTCTATGTGTTCTAATGTGGTGTATAAATATATGTATGTAGCTTTCTTGCATGCAATTATATATGTACTTATGTTAATAACATAAATTAGACATAAATGTTTTATAAAATATATTTATGTGTTTAAATGTGTAATTATATTATTTATAATTATTATATAATTATTTGTATATTAATGAATGTATTTTTATGTGTACTTCTAGCCATGTAAAATATGTACATTAATATGTGCAATGTGTTTTGTAACTATTAGTATTTGATTGTGTAAAGTTTATGTGTATATATATATCAGTATATATATTTATTAAATTATTTTATATATGTATATATATAGGTGTTTTTGTGAGGTATAATACTAATAATAATATATTATTTTATTTGTATAAATATTGGTTTGTATATACATTATTTAGAGTGTGCATTAATTGTATTATTAGTATACTTTGTGTGGGTACCAATTGGGATCTAATTTGATTCCTAAATTGTTGTATATTATTTATATAGATTTCTTGTGAGGTTGACCTTGGTTTGACCATGTTTGACTTTAGTTGACTTTAGAGTTGACCATAGTTGATTTTTGACTTAGAATTTATTTATTTACCTAGAAGTTGACTAGTTTGACTTGTTCTCTTTTCGGGACCTTGTATTAATGTGGTATTCCATATCTAGGTCTTCAAGGCACCGAGTCAGACATCTGTGAGACTATTCATTGGACTTCAGGCGAGTACATTCTCTGATAGTTTCTCATTTATGATATCCTCTATGTTCGTTGTATCTAGTGTAGATATACATATTTTTCTTGACACTATGGTTACACGGATTGGTATATCCGGATCTCGTCATGAGATGTTATTCCTTGGTATATGGTGTATATGGTGCAAGTATTGTTTTATTGGTTATCTTGTACATGTACAGACACCGATTTTCGGGAGGAGTTGCTCTCTTCTTGGGGAATCTAGTGCCATAGCATACCGTGGTTGGATCTATTATACCAGTTGGGGGTGGGGAGTATTAGTATAGATATGTGATCAAATCCCTATTGAATAAAGTATTGGTAAGCGAATAGTGTTGATCATGCACCGCACGTATGATTAGCCAGGCCGTATTGTATCTTGCCCAAGCCGATCACATGTTAAGCTAGTACTCACACACTTAGTCTTTAGTATTATTGTTTCATTAGCATATTGTTCCTTATTGTATTTCTTTCCAGTATTTTCTTATTGTCTATATATCTCTTGTATCTATTTTGTGCATCTTGTTTATCCACAGCTATTTACTGTTACATAGTTTTTATCATGGATTAGAACTGCTGTTAGAGATGTACTCTGCTCCTTTCCTGACTGGATATATTTTTCTAAATGACACTGAGGAGTACCCTACCTATTATGGACCCCAGGATGTTATGGGTTTAGATTCTGAGACCCTGGCTCAAGAGGGACTTATCCCAACTAAGACAGTTGACCCTAGAGTGTAGCTTTGTTGTATGATAGTATTCTTTTGTACTGGATTTGTCTTCAGCTTATTTCTGTTACTCTTCAGACTCATTGATGTATTATTTTAAACTCATGAGTTGTATGATGACTATTCTATTCTTATCTGATTCGTGCTTATTCTATCTTAGTTCTGTGATTGAGTATTTATTATTATTGGTGGTTTATTACTTTAGATAGACTATCTAGACAGCGTTCTACCGCCGATTCTGCGGCGTTGGCTGGGCGTTGTTTCTGACTAGTATCCTTACAGCGGGTACGGGTCGTGACAGGTTTCGCCGAGTATATAATATCTCGAGTATCGATCAAGGGTCGATAGACTCAAACCCTAGACGGCTAGATATTTTCTTGGCTAATGAATATGTTGGCAGGTAGTGCATACGTGTATTGAATTTGAAACGTATTTTAGATTTGGGTAGAGTCCCATAAAACTTGTCAAAAATTAGTTTGGCATTGGAATAAGATATAACATGGTTCTTAGTAACTGTTTATCGTTGATGATCCATAATTATCGAGTGTATCTTCAAGGCAGATGATGTCACGCCCCAATCTCCCGCAAGCTCAATCGCCCCCGCTGAACGTGAATCACCATGTTACAGTACTCCCGCAAGACAATCATTCTCATCGGGAATGATTGTCCTACGAGAGCGCTGCAACATGGTGATTCACATTCAGCGGGGATGATCGAGCTTGCAGGAGATTGGGGCATGACAGATGAACCTAGAGACATGACTACTGAATCGAAGCAATCGTTGGAGCCTAAAGGATGACCCAAAATATGATGCATAAGAGATTGCGTTGAGGATAAATATTGAGTGATGCATGTTGAGGATAAGTCTAGGTGATCGAATATTAATTTTAGAATTTGATGGAATAGACTTCGGCTGAAAGTAACATAGAGGGATATTGATGGTTGGTGATTACGTACTCGATAGAGAATATAACATCAGATGCATTGGGTAAAAATTTGGTGTCAGATAGAGTGATGCCTTTGTGCATCATCGATTTTATAGCAGAAACCGAAGGATAGTTAGCGTTGGTTATCAATTCGATCAACGCTAGCGATATATGTCGGGACAGTGCAATATAATATCAAAGTATTCGTGAGAAACGAGATAGATGAGAATGATCAGTTTAAGTTAGCACCTTGCATTAGGAAGACTTAGAAGGGTGTCTGGGTAAGTCACCTAGCGGGGTTGATCTCAGACATTGATGCGTCGATAGTTCAAAAAGGATGATCATAAGAAATAGATAGCACGAGCAATAGTGAGATTCGAGGCAGAAGATTCTTGCTTATATTGGACCCAGTCCATATCAAGAAAGACTTCAGAAATAGTTGGATAAGAGGTGGCTAACAGTTAGACAGAAGTATGTTTCAGAAAACTTATTACGATTGAATGCGCAAGGACTTGACGCTATGCATGTGCAGGATTTTCAACGTAGAAGATTTGAGGAATGAAAAGGTATTGCAAAGACTCGTTATGATTGGATGCACAATGACTCGATGCAATGCGCGGGTAGAATATTAAGTATAAAATATATGGAGATGGGAATGCAGTTACGAATCATGTTGTGTGTAAAGATTCATGGCAGAAAATTAGGTGTTCAGAAATAGTTCGCATGCGAATGAGTTACCAGAATGGGGGCTAAGGTCAGTTCAGCCGGGGAAATGAAATAGTTGGTATTTCAGAAATGAAGTCATACCCACAACTTATCCGACTTTGCTATCACTAAGCTTGGATGAAATGAATATATTTTGGGGATGCCTATATGTGTAGGAATCCAAACTAAGGGATATGCTGAACTCGAATTGAGCTGTAGGGAAGCGATGTGGAGTTAAGAAATTTTGTACGAGCGTTGCACACGAAACATAGTTAGTAAATTTGAGGCAGTGTTTGAAAAAATGGTTCAGTATTAACAAAAAGTAACGAGCATGGGTTATGAGGACGAACCTTATTTTGAGTGGTATATTATGTAATGCCTTGCTCTATACGGTGCATTATGCTGAGTTGGATTGGAATGAGGCATTTGGTTGGTTGCATTTTAATAAGTCAGAATTGGGAACAAGTATTAATTCAGGTTTTAGTTTTATTTGCAGGCTTTTATGTGGGACTTTCTGAGGTCAATAATTTGCCCTGATACGGGCAGAAGCATGGAGTCAAGTATCATACAAGAGAATTGGTGGATTAGTTCAGAGTAGTACAGATATAGTGAGACTTAGCGATGGTGCAGTGAATCTACTTGGGTCGGATGATTGAGAAGCACACATAGTTATACCAATTAAGTGAATCTTGCTTCACATCAGACCACAAAATTTGGGGACATGTTGTATCGACTCAAGTGAAGCGATAGGCTATGTCGGATCGACAGAATGATAGACAGATGAGTATAAGGTAGGCGGGCCCTGACCCTTCTCCTCTACTCCTTCATGTTTAACAAAATACGCCAGTTGCGTGCTAGCGATTTCATAGATCCAACGTGCGTGGTTCGAAGAATAGAAGTTATAACATAAGTTAAACACTAAGATAGAACATTGAAACAAGGTATATTGAAGCGTGCATCAAGAGCACGAGTATATAACGAGAATCATAAGAAAGCTTCATAAGTGAAGTCGACAGTTGTGGTTCAAGACCACGAAACTGTCAAGATCGGGATACGATATCTCAAGAAGGGATACGATATTTCAAGCATTGGATGGGGAATGGTGCCACGGAACTATCGATCAGGGATAGGGCACCATGGAATATTGTGTCGAGAAGCAGCATGGTGACTTGATTGTTGGGACCTACGAGTCGTCCAACCGAAACATCGATCGAAAGAGTAGTGGTGCTGTCACACCCATTCCCATATTTGGTATTTATTGAATTTGTGGTATTTAAAATTTTCCATGTAGATGTATTCATGCTGTATTTACATGTAGGTTCCTGTTAATTATGTTGTATTTATTTAATTATATTCATGTTTATTGTGGAAGACTGTCCGAGATCAGTAGTGAACATCTTGGCAATTGCCATAGACCCGTTCTAGGACCCGTATATAGGATGGATACCAGACCTGGTTCACTCTTGGAACTACTAAGCTTATTTTGGATGTCTAAGATTGGTTGGAGAGTATCATGACTTAATCCTAGGGCTAACCTTATTTTTCTACTTGGTATATATATATGTGGTTTTCTCTCTCATCTCTCATTCTTTCTCATTTCCACTTACTTTCTTCTTTCTTCTTCCTTCCCTCAAGAGCTCCCCTTGGCTGAATCCCTAGCCCTAGCCCTATACTTGGTTCTAGAAAGAGGTTTGTTAGTCCACCAAGATAAGTACATCTTGCTCAAAGTGGTGAAGCCATATATTTTTGAATTTTATATAAATATTGTTTTAAAATATGGTTGATGGAAAATGTTCTTCTTGAGTTGCTGATTATATTTAGTTGTTGGAGTTTTTGGATTTTGATGTATAGATTTTTGTAGATATGAGTTTCAAGATTTGAGTTTTTATGTGTTCTATGAGTTTCGTTGGTTTTTATCTACTAAAACTTTGTATTTTCGAAAACTAGTCGATCCTTATGTTAGAGCATTTTATTTCGAGCATTTTGGCTTTTGTTTCAGTTGATTTGGACTTAAAATAAAGTTTTTATGAAGAAAATAATTTTTGAGTTTTTGGAGCTTTTTTCGCCAGGCTGAACTTGCTGTCTGGAGAAGACGAAGTTCTCATGCGTCCAAAGCAATATGCGACCGAGACATCCATGCGGCATGATCCTTATGTGGCGGGACTCTTTGCCGTATAGCCAACCAGCATGCGTCCATCTTGTTGGACGCATGATTGCTGATCTACACAAGTGTCCTTGAACACTTTGTGCATTCACTCGCTGAACGAATGAGAAATTCGCTAAGTCCAAAAGATACTTCATGCGACATCGAAGTTATGCGGCAAGCAGAGCATGCGACCACCTTCCCTTGGACGCATGACTCTGAACTTTGGCGCATCTTTGGCGCATTATTAGCTCGTCTTTCTATGATTTTGTCTTTTTTTCCTGACACACTTTATGTCACATCACACTTTATGTCATATCACTCTTTATGCCACTTCACTAACACGTATTTAATGCACGCCACTTCGACACTTGTTCCAAGGAGTGGACTTTTTCTTGACGCTATGCGGCACCTGCCTCATGCGACAAGCAGTCCATGAGGCCTGGAGACATATGCGGCCAGCTCGTCCATGCGGCCAGTGCTCATGTGCCTGATCAGTGCATGCGATAATTCATACGTGCACTTCTCATATGCACATGTGATCCTATGCGACCATAGTAATCTATGTACACGTTCCATGATTTCTTGAGTTTAATTATTTTATTTAAAATATTTCTTTGATTTATGTGGTTGGTCTTGACAATTTCTTGTTATTGATCCTAAGGAATAAATGGACTTAGTAACCAGACTGTGCTAGACCTGGTTGTGTGCTAGAACTGACTATGTGCATAGTATGATTATATGCTGTATTAGGCCATGTGGCAATCCATAGTGAACTCAGATTAGTAGATTAACTTATCCTTTGTTCGTCGGATAGAGTGAGGGGCATGGTTCTGTTCGGGAGACGATCTGCAATCCCGGTCCTTGTTTGGTTTAAGGATTGTGGATCTTCTCCAGAGTGGTTCACACTTTTTCCCTTACTCACGTTCGGCAGCATAATTGTTGATTTGAGTATTTCATAAATTTAGACTTCCAATTGATTGGTAGTCGGTATACCTGATTTGAGGAGATTATATTTTGACCAAGTGTCCCCATGTGATCAGACTCACACGAGCAACTGTAAGTTTGGTTATTCGACCCGATTTCTTGTACCCGTGTCGATATAATTACTACGTGCTACGTGTACATGTATTATAATGTGCACTGAGGTGCGACATAACTTGCTACGTGCTATGAGATTACATGTTTTGGGTTGTGCATCGAGAATGCCTCATATACTATGTGACATGTGATATTATTATATTAATTCTCCAGCACGGGCATGGTATGTGGGTCAACTACCAAAGCGTGGCTAGGACTTGATTGATTATTGCATCACGCTAGGGTGAATCTAAATTGAACTGCCAAGTGACAAAGTGGATCCGTATCTAGTATGGACTGAACTACGGTACGACATATAAGGGGAGTAACATGTGACCACGCTATGTGATTCCAACTAATAGGGTTAACTAGGCAACTAAAATATATAGAGCATTGGGAGGGAATGGAATCTCGAGATCTTACCTAACTAGCCACCTCCAGTCATCTAAATTGGGGTGTGCAGGTTAGTCCCCATGGATATTATTTAAATCCTCATTAGTGGATGGCAATATCCGACTATTATATGATACTATGTGTTTTATGCGATCTTAGTACGGTGGCCTAACGAGGTACCGGTGCATACTACTATGTGTTATACGACAATTTATGGCTCGGCTAACCCTGCTAGTACCTGGTTCAATCTGAGGATTCCTATATGCATAATATCTCTAGGATAACCCAGACTCTACGTATCAAGCCGTAGGATTGATTGGCCAATTAAATGAGTATGTGATGGTAGTCCAGGGATATGAACTATTATGGTGCGACGGTTCAACCATTGTTCTTGTTTGGTTGTAGGGTTGCGCCAATGTGTCACAATAGGTCATGTACCGAAGCTGCATATTATACCTATATCTTAGCTTGTATTATGGCATGTGTATCCTGGATTATATTGATGTGTTGTATATTCGTCGTGTTCATAATTGGTTAGTGATACCCTGTCTCGGAGTAGTGCGACACCTCTTATCCTTGTTTGGTTGTAGAGGTGTCCTACTACTCCGATGAAAGGTCATACGCTTGTAGTTATGGCACGGATTATCCTATTTTATATACTTTATTGGTTTTTGCTTCATTCACTTATGCTCCTTCGTGGTAGTTGCTATCGGGGTCTGATCCCGCTGGTTTTGTTTGGCCATGTTTAATAGCAGAGCCCGAGGATCCTGTCCTGTATCTGTCCGATGGTGCACACCAGGAGGATGTCCGTCGAGGAACTTGAGTGGGTTTTTTCTTCCCCACTATGAGTATCATTCTGTTTTACCTTTTGGCGTTTAGCCGAAGATACTTCTTTAGCCGGTTTATCTGGACATTAGTTTCTCTACATAATTGTATATTATTCAGACCACGGCTGACTTACAATCATGTACTCTTGATAATGCACTAGTGTACCATTATGTATAACTAGTTTCATGATCATTCTGATAGAGTGTCAGGGACGCCTAACTGCTTTATCTTACATATTTATTTTTATTATTTCTTGGTTGATGATTGAGACATAGATGTTCTTGACCCTAGGTGACTTGATTGTAGTATGCACCCCCTTGTCTCTTGACAACCTTAGCATATTGTAGCTTACTTCGGTATTCTGCAAGGTGTGGTTGGCTGAGTCACTCCCCCACTCTCTAGTATTCCGGTTCTAGGGCGTGACAGGTGCCACGAGTATATTTTGGTGGGGCGAGTAGACACGTACCTCACCATACTTATATTTTGATAGTAGGGCAAGTCAACACATAACTCATCGTACTTACAAGTAAAGCGATGCTAGTATTAAGTGGGGGCAAGAAGACTCATACCTCGATGTACTTACATTCGAAATATTGTATGGTTAATGGTCATGGGCGTCCCGTGCACAGGCTTAGTATTCTTCGAACGAGATGAGCTGGACCCAGTAAACCCGGGGGTGGCCATAATCGTTCGGCCTAGGAGGAATTTGAGAGTGCTCTCCTAGCACGGTATAGCAGGGCTTTCAGTTGGGCTTGCTACCCAGCGCTGGAATGATTGTCGCATATCAAGAATCGTGCATTAGCCCAAGGGCATTAGGGATCTTAGGTCAACTCAGACTAAGAGAATGTGCCACCAATGTCAGCATTGTGGGACCTTCAGCTGGAGTTGCACTCCGAGCAGATAGGGAGCACCGTTTAATGTAAAGATATACTAAATATGACGCTCGTGTCATCAGTGACCTTCATATAGATAAGATGCGGTAGGCTATTGTCATGACCTGTACCCAAAAATTGGGCATGAGTCATGGGTACGTCCAGCCTACGCCACAACATCGACGGTAGAATGCTGTAATGGTCCACAATACTATCTAACAAACTCACGCAATGGTATATATATATATACAACATGTCAATGGTAACTCAACTCCATAAGGATGACAAGATGAATATATAGCATTAATACTCAATCACCAAACTAGAGACATATAATGACACAATATCATAAAGAGAATAGGAAATAACAAGTCACAAGAATAACCAAGTCTAGAGTCTAGCAATAAACATAAATGGTCTCAATGTAAATAACATGTCATAGTCTAATGCTGGAGACATATCCAGTATAAATAAATAGATACTTGCTAAGGGTCTGTTATAGCTAGGCGTGTCTCCTCGATAACTGGTACCAGATCATCTTGGGATAAAGGTGCTACCTCAGCTGGCTCTCTGTCCTGCCGGCCATAGTAGGTAGGATACCAGTCTTGTAAATAGCCGTCTGGAAAAATATATCCAGTTAGGATTGGAGCAAAGTTCAAAACTCTGAATGTAGTTTCATATACATGTTAGAGAATATATAACAGCAATAGAAAAGAATATAAGATGCACATAAAACTATGAAATGGGAATATAACTGGAATAAGTAGATAAACACGAAGGATAATTAAAAAAGTAAATACATGCAATATGGTGTTAACTATAAATAAGAGAACTGGTGATACTATCTAAGTGATTTAGAGAATAAGTTCGTCATGTGATCGGTTTGAGTTGCACAAGTTTATACTACATTAACTCAATTATACGTGTATCGTATAATTGGCATGCACACAAATAAGCTAAAGGTTTGATCACATAACCAACTTCTACTCCCCCTTCCCAACTAATATTCATGGATCTAATCATGACACGTTACGTACACGAATATAATATGAGCACATAGAGTACACAAATAGATACGAGCACAAAGAATACTCGATGCACACAATAAAGTACATGTGTAAGGAGTACCCGATGCACACGTCAAATAAATAACATCTCCTGACTCGATCTATATAATACCAGCCCGTGTAATCATGATGTCAGAATCAAGTAAAACATATCTAGAACATGTGATATATACACTATCAAGTACTAAAAACTAACAGAAAAATGTACTCGTCCGAGGTCCTGAGCAAATGACACGAAAAAGTATTCGAACTGGTGTCACATACCTATATATGAAATATCATGTCATTTGGTGAAATGAAGGGATAAACAAGTTTAAACAAGTTAAAATGGGGTTTCTAGGTCAAATCTAGGCTTCTCTAGTCAAACTAGGTCAACACTAGTCAAAACTAGATTATACCTATGCTTCTAGACCAATACTAGTTAACCTAGTCAATACGTTAGGGTACTAGCTATACTAGCTATTTATACTAAGTTACCATATACTAAGATACCATATGTATAACTTTTATATATATATATATATATATATATATATATATATATATATATATATATATATATATATATATATATATATATATATATATATAGTTATAGTTATAGTTATCTACTATCTAATATTACCTTAGTATCGATATCAATTTACCCATTGGTATCCCAATACCAATGCCTAACTACTAATTAGTAATACCTTAATAATACCTTAATATTTCTATAACCTTGGTATTAGCTACACTCCAAACCAATACTCCTTACCTAGCACTCAACTTACACACACATATATATACTTAAGTTCCCACATATTCATGATACATTGAGTATCAACTTACCTTAGCCTATTTCTCAATGTTAGATACCTACAAGTCCTCACTCACCCTCATCACTGATACATCCCTTACTTCTAATGATACACCACAATCATGCACTCATAAGTCAATTTTCCTCTTCTAATGTGTGAAACACACACACACAGTTCACTGACACAAGTGCACACACACACACACACACACACACACACACACACACACATTATCACAGTGACAATTTCACTCCCTAACTAGCACAATGAACCCAAGCCTCCACACAACACACATATACACATCCTCTAATATTTATACTAATATACATATATAAATATTTATATATATAACACAAGAATGCTTGGGTGAACTCAATACATGAACTAATAATTATTTTATCAAACACCTTGAGTGCATGATTAAGATACCCATGATACGCACTCAAATAACCATTCCATGTGATATCACTCCTCAAAATAATCATATACACCCTAGTATACCAAATACAACACAAAATAATAAGGAATGACCCATTAGGCATTTCATCAAACACTTGGTGTGCCACCTCAGAGTTTTCTCCAAATGGACACAAAACTTAATGTAACTTCCATCATAGGCCTCCTATGGACCTAGTTCTTCTTCCTATAGGTAGTCTTGAACCAAGGAATTATTCCTATGGGTTTATTACACCATTATAGAGTTTAAATGACAAGAAGAATGTAATTTTTATCTATTGGGAGATGGATTCCCAATATGGTTCCTTCCAATGAGCACAAGAGTGAGGAATAAACACCAATCTCTAGCAAAATTTATCTTCCTCAACCCTTTTTCAACCTTCAAGCTTCTAGCTATCATTGGGGATACAAATGAGAGGGACTGAGACTGATTTATAGAAATTTGGTGGAGGAAATGAATGCTTGGGAGAAGAACTCAACTTAGGATTTTCTTAATAAACAACTAATGAAGAAGAGGGGGCTCCCTCTCCCTATATAGGGCCGACCACCCTAGGTTAGGGTTGGATTGATTTGAAAAGTCCAAAATGCCCTCTAAGGTTTGTCATAAAGAGTTTAACTAATGGGGGGTTTAGCTAATGAATGTTCTAATTTAAATTAAATGAGATATCCTAGTCATTCTCTCTACTTTAACTAGTTAACCAAGACTAATTAATTATGTTACACTATTGGTCATGACAATTTAGTTGTGTTCAAGTCTAGTTGGGTTCATTAGCAACTAGTCTAACTAAGGGCTAATCATGCACCAACCTCTATATTAAATATTTATATATAAACAACCATACCAATTATTATTAAATAAGGATATATCAATAAATAATAATACCAAAAGACAAAAATATCCCTATCCCGAAAAGTGATGGTTACATCTATCAAACGTTTCAGCCAGGAGAATGAATGTCATCTTACGTCGGGCAAGAGTGCGTACATCGACTATATATTCAGATTCGCTATTGAGCGAGGCGATTCAACGTTTTTCATTTGTTGCACACACTATACAAGTATGGCTTGCTTAGTTAACGACGCGATTCGAATATAACATGCTTAGCGATCGAGACGACCGAATATGACAAGTTTACTTATCGATGCAAACGAGTATAACATGCTTGCCTGTTTAAGTGATTCAATGCTTACATGCGTGCATGCTTCCATAACTTCAAAATGTGTACATGCGAACATGGTTTACTGCTTTCGATGCATGCCTCAATATGAACTAAAATTCATCTAAGTTCTAATAGAAAGATCACCATATAATCTGTATGCTTCACATGATTCCTTAGTGTCAGTTTAGGCGAGTGGGTTATCCTGCTCACCAGTACAAGATGTGTACTGATCTCCCAACCCCCAGATATGAAAGATCGCTCGGACGTATCCAAGGCATTGGAAGCTCAGGTTTGGCAATGTGTAGATCCGTGCTTAATATACGAAGACATGATGTATGGAACAGTAAAAATCCTTTGTGATCAAAAGAGATCAAAAAGTGTTGTAAGCTAACTTGGCATAATCAATGGGGCTATCCAAAGCCTTTGTAACCGCTGCGATTATATATAAAATAGCTTTGTTTTTCATAATCTAAGTGTTTCATTATGACTCTATAAATCTTCCACTGCAACTCGGTATTTTCTATGAAAACCATTATATTTTATCTTCTTGCCTTGTGCGTTACACAACCTAGGCACGCACGATATTACGTCCGAGGGACGATTATCGACTCTACGGAGTCGGGACATAACACTGACATCCACGCCTTAGTGGTAGATTCTTACTTTTAATCCCTTTCCATCAAGTTCAAAAACTATCCGCTGAAGCAGAAGACGATCCTTTCGATAGTTTATGGAGGCCCTACTAAAATCCCTCGTCGTGAACTATGGGAATACCTCCTCCTTCTTTACAACAACTTCCCTTTCTATCCATGGATTTATGGTGGAGACTTCAACGTTATTGCTTCAACCTACGAGAAGTCAAAAGGCCTTCCCCCTCTCGCTTGATCAATGTTTGAGTTCAATCATTTCCAGTTTGAAGCACAGTTATCCCCGACCCCCTTCGTCGAAAATATCTTCACTTGGTCCAACTCTAGATCCAGCTCTAACAAATAACAACCGTGCCTCGACCACATTCTTGTCAACTAAATATGGAGATACATGGTTTACGGTAACTCAGTAACTCACCTTAATCAGACTGAGTCTGACCACTCTCTTCTACTCTTATCCGTCGATACCTCCCAACCAATCATCCATAAAAGCTTCAGGTTCTTGGCATTTTGGAGAAAACATAAATATTTCTAAGACACGATGAAGTGCGCATGGGGCTCTATCACCCACATCAACTCAGTTCTCCGAATCGCTCTCTGCCTCAAAGCCACACGTACAACTTTATCTACCTGGAGTAGGTCAGGCTATGACAACATCTTCTAGGAGATCCGCAACGTCGATGTCATACCCTAGTCCCAAAATACGTAGGACTAGGAATACGTAAGCATTCCAGCCGTATGTATATGGCAACTCCAATATATAGAAACCATAACACATACGTACGTTATAAAATGAATATTAATTCACAAGTGCCATAGATATATGTAACAAGTCACAGGGCATAACTAAATTTCATCTACAGACATAAGTCAATAAATATAAACTAATCAATAGATCAAGTTTGAAAAATACGGAAATAAAAGTCTAGAAGAACTAATAGTCGGGTAGAGACAAATCCATGCCAAACTAAGATAAGAAAATAGAATCCAACTATTAAGAAAAATAACAAAGGATAGAATAAGAAACTAGCAAGTCCATCAACAACGAATCAAATAAACTCGAAGAGAAGGGCTCCTCGAAAGAGAATGAAGTAGCAGGTATTGGTCCGTACTCCTGCCGATAATCTCGATCGTCTATACTTGAAAAGGGACCATGTCCTCAGAGGGACGTCGCAAGATACATAGAAATATGCCAATCATAAACTGAATATAAACATATGTACTGGGTAAACTAACCAAGCTACATGAATGCAATTGAGGATAACATTCGTACGAATGAGTTATCTGGCTAAAATGAGATCGACATAGACTCCTCCGAGATTAGAGGTCTAAATGTACATAATCTATCCAATCATATCCACAGACCGCAAAGCATCCTTTGGATGTCAGAGGCCAATCTCTCTCATATAAATCCATGGTCGTCAACCGGCATCTCCTTCAGAGCGTACGGTCACAGGAATGTGCAAAGTATCCCAAATGACTCTTGTATATCCTCCCCACCCAAACAAATGTCTAGATCGTATCCACGACACGATACGTCCAGTTTCTCACCACTAAGTCAATGAATGCACCTAAACAATAAAATATGAACTAAGCCTACACACGCCCGTTCGTACTGATAACCAGTCGAATACGACAGTACGTACCCTCTCACCACTAAGTCAATGAATGCACCTAAACAACAAAATATGAACTAAGCCGACACACGCCCGTTCGTACTGATGATCAGTCAAATATGAAAAAAATAAGCTTCCACGAAAGCCCACACGTTCGGATATATCATACGCACCTTTTGTTACTATTGGTATGCGACGAAGTGGTCCCGTTTGACGGGACGTACTCCGTATCGCAAAATTTTAATTTTCTAAAACATATTTTTTTGTCGTTTTGGAAACCGAATAATTTGACAAATAAAGTAAACTAATTAAAACTAAAAGAATAAAAATATTTCTGGTTATATGGTCTAAAAGTGTATTCAAATGGATTTTTAAATAGTTCATGGATTGGGAAGAAAATTGGACGTGAACATGGATACTTGGACTGATTTTTTTCTGAACTGTTTCGAACATTTTTTCTGTCAACCTTGAGTCGGCTTTTCGATCAATGCAGGGCTCCAAAAATTATTCTACTTGAAGGAGTTCCTAGAGGGTCATGTTGTGAGTGTGTACGAAGAAACCGTTCGTAAAACGAAACGGGGATGAGAAAGTTATTGCACCTGAAAGTTGGATTGAGGACTAACTGTTGTTGTGTGCATGCGACCAGAATTCGGGGTGGGGGGCGGTTCCACGGCCTGGCGGCCGTTATGTTGGTTGTCGGGGTGCTAGGGAGAGGTGAGGGAGGAGTTTAGAGTATAGGGTTAGGGTTTGGTTAAAACAGTGGCTCTGTTGCATATATATAGAAGAGAAAAGGAGAGAGAGAGAGAGAGAGTTAGATGCTTTGTTTGCTATCATTGGATATATACAGAGAAGATATTCTTTTTATGTATATTTGGTTAGAACCAAATGATATGGATATGTCGTTAAGCAGGTGATAGGGATAGGTAGCTAATCAATTAGATTATTATTATTATTTATTATTATTATTATTTATTATTATTATTATTATTATTATTATTATTTGAAGATTAACTTTATCAAGTGTATGTATATTTAGATTTGGATTTGAAACGCTTCAAAGATGGACAGGTAGAAGAGCTTTCTATTGTTTTTATATATAAAAAATACCAGGTCGGTTGTGTCGAGGATAGGCACTACTCAGCTTCAAGTCTTTCTTTTCTTTTCTTTTCTTTTCTTTTTCTTCATTTATTTATTATATATAAATATACATGGGAGTAAAAATCCAAAAAATATATTTGTACATAAAATAAATTCAAAAAATAATTATAATAATTTAACAAATAATTTTAAAATAAAAAAATTAATTTTGTAGAATACTTTTAAATAAATATTTATACAAGTAAATAAATCAAAAATTTATTTTCTAATTAACTAAGAAAATAATATAAATAAATTCAACAATTAAAAAAAATAAAAAATACTTAAAATTGCAAGTAAACGCGTCCAACTGAGCAAAAGAGTATTTCGACCTCATAGGGACCTCGGAGTCCAAGGCTTCTATGTTCGAAGTGCGCCACATTTAAAACGGTGACTCTCCATCGAAGCCACCTTCTGAAAGCAAAAAAACGAAGCTGCGATGGGACACCCATGGGGACAAGAACTGAGATTTTTTTCACGCCTGCGTGAAACAACCTCTTCATTCATCAGATTCACGATAGTGACGTGGTTCCTCTAACTTCTCAATGGAATATATGTTACGAAGCTGAGACTCATTTCTCCCCCTATTATCAGAAGCTTATGTCAGATCCGACCAGGATCTTCTCGCAGCCATTCCCAAACCTATCTCAGCGGCAGACAACTTGCCCTCTTATGCCCCATCTCGGCCGCGGAAGTGCACACCTCCATCACATCCCTCAACAAAGACAATGCTCCCAGCCTCGACGGTCCAGAATATTTGTTGTGGACTACCGGGACTTCATCCAAACTGATATCATTGAAGCCGTCTCTGCCTTCTTCGAAGGATTAGCCTTCCCTAAGGCTATATCAAGTACTCTCCTCGTGCTCATCTCTAATTTTTTCAACCCATCGTCTTTCACAAATTTTAGGCTGATAAGCCTCTGCAATTTCATGAACCAGATCATCTCCAAGATAATCACCTCCCGCTTGTCGCCACTGCTTCCCAAAATCATCTCTCCTGAACGGTACGACTTTCACTAGAAGAAAACGTAGAATTTATGGTGCGCGGTTGCTGCGTGCTGTAAATGACACTCTTTTACAGCGTGCAAATCTGTGCATCGTAAAAGAGTTATTTTTTGTATTTTTTACGACGTATTTGACATGCATGTCCCAATTGAAGACTCATTTACGACATGCATTTTTGTACGTTGTAATTGAAGACTCATTTACGACATGCATTATTGTACGTTATAATTGAAGAATCATTTACGGCATGTATTATTGTACGTTGTAATTGAAGACTCATTACGTGCATGCATTTTTGTGCATTGTGAAAGAAGATTCATTTACGATACGTATTTTTGTGTATTGTGAAAGAATACTCATTTGAAGTACGTTGTGAAAGATTTTTTTTATTTTTCTTTTTAGTTTCCCACATAACCTTTTCATTTCCCACTTAAGTCCCCCCTAGTTTTCATTTCCTCTTTTAATTTTTTGTTTCTCAAGCCCTAATCATGAGCTCTCCTCTTTCGGTTCTTTCACTACTAGAAAAAGCGAAATTAGCGACGTATTTTAGCGACTCCAATTAAAAACGTCGCTAAATTAGCGACTCCGTAAAAATCGTCGCTAGACGTCACTAAATTAACGTTATTTCCCTCATCCGTCATCGTGGCCATCGCGACTTCCGGTTCCCCCACTGCCTCCTCATCAGGACCCATAACTCTGACACCTCCACACGTCAGGTACAGTGGACGTGATGTGATCCCGAGATCCAGAGTTGGGATTTGTTGATGATCTGCTGAAATCAGCCATGAATTTCACTTCTATAGTATGAATTTGTGGAATAGAAACTGAATTGGGATGAACTAGGGTTTTTTTATTCAACTTTGTGATGAGAAAATAAAGGCGAGAAAATCCAATTTCAAATGGAAAACAATTGCAGGAAGAAGAAAAGTGGATACAATACCGATACTCCTTCTCTCTGCTTTCCCTTATTTATAGGTATTACAATCCAGGACACCTGGCTTGTAGGTAGCTGACTGGTGCACCCCTATGCTGACCTGGCACTATGCTGAGATGGCCATGATGCTTAACAGAATTGGATTCCCTTCACTTACTGTCACTGCCTTGATGATCAGTCCTTGAGAAAGGTTGCAGTGGTGATCTGGTGATCCAGGGTTCTTATCAACACCCTCCCCCTCAAATCGACCTTATCCCAAGGTCGAAGAAGGGATAAGTCTTGGTGAAGTGTTCATGAGGGATCCACTGAGCATGTTCTATATCCGAGTTCTTCCACTGAACCAAGACCTCTGTAACAGCCATGTTATCCCTTTTGACCATCCTCCTGTTTAAAATCACCTCTGGTTCCAGAATTAACCCTTCCACCTGTGTAGGAGCCTCTGTCTGAACCTCTAGGTTAGGAGATATCTTTTTCTTGAGTTGAGAGACATGAAAAACTGGGTGAATGAGAGCTTCCTCAGGCAGAGCAAGCCTATAGGCTACTGCTCCAACTCTAGCAAGTACCTGATATGGACCAAAGTATTTTGGGGACAATTTTTGAGGTCTATGCTGCCCAATTGAAACATGTCTATAAGGTTGAATTCTGAGGAAAACCCAGTCCCCTATTTCGAAACTCCTATCCATTCTCTTAGTGTCAGCCAACTTCTTCATCCTATCTTGGGCTAACTAAAGGTTATTTTGAGTATTTGCAATGCATTGTCCCTCGAATTCAAGGCCTCAGCAACATTTTTTCTTGTGGTTGATCTGCAACATAAGTCAGCAAGTGTGGTGGGGGTCTTCCATATACTGCTTCAAACGGAGAGATTTTGGTTGAAGAGTGCCAATTTGTGTTAAACCATAATTCAGCCCATGGAATATATTTACTCCACTCTTTGGGTTTGTGCCCACAGAAACACCTCAAGTAAGCTTCTATGCATCTGTTGGTTACCTCAGTTTGCCCATCAGTTTGTGGGTGGTAGGCTGTACTATGCTTGAGCTGAGTCCCCTGTGTTTTGAAGAATTCCTGCCAAAACTGGCTAGTAAAAATAGGGTCTCTATCTGATACAATAGATTTGGGAAGTCCATGAAGTTTTACAACTCCTTCAATAAACACTTTAGCTACCATAGCAGCAGTGTATGGATGACTTAATGAAAAGAGATGTGTATATTTAGTAAGTCTATCCACTACAACCATAATAGTAGTTTTATGATAGCTAATAGGCAATCCTTCTATAAAATCCATGGACACTTCTTCCCAAATTATTGTGGGTATAGGGAGGGGTTGTAATAACCCAACTGGGCTTGTGTGTTCATACTTATTCTGTTGGCAAACCACACAAGATCTGATATAATTCTTTACTGATGTTTTCATTCCTTTCTAGTAATAGCTCCTTTTCAGTCTCTACAAGGTTTTATCTACCCCTGAATGACCAGCTAGAAGATGATCATGGTGTTCTTTTAACATAATGTCTACAAACTCAGATTGAGGGTCTATAAGTAGTCTATTTTGTAATATAGCAGTTCATCTCTCAAGGTATACTTCCTGGTATCTAATTCTCCCTGTCCCCATTTTTGGAGTTGTTCTGTGTAGTAAGATGACTGCTTCATCTGCTCTTTGAACTGCACTATCCACTCAGCCTGTACTATGGTAATAGCCTGCAGAAAAGAATGTTCCTGTCTTGAAAGACTATCTGCAGCCTTGTTCTCTTTTCCCTTCTTATACTCCACCCTATAATTGAATCCATGTAACTTCATGACCCACTTGAATTAAGCTTCTGTGTACAACTTATGTTCCAATAAGTATTTGAGGGATTGGTGGTCAGTTCTAATGACAAATTCTCTTCCCCACAGGTACTGGTGCCACTTTTTGATAGCCAACAGAATGGCTAACATCTCTTTTTCATAAGTGGATAACAGTCTAGTCTTGTCTTGTCTTTAAGGCCTTAGATCAAATATGCTATGGACGTTTCCCTTTGCATCAAAACTGCTTCTATCCCCTCCCCAGAAGCATCACACTCTAAGACAAATATTTCTGCAAAATTAGGCATGATGAGAACTGGTGGAGTTGTGAGGGCTACCTTCAGTTTCTCAAAGGATTGTTGTGCATTGTCAGACCATTGAAAGCCATTCTTCTTCAGTAACTCAGTTAGAGGTCTTGCAATAGATCCATAATTCTGGATAAATCTCCTGTAATAGCCCGTGAGGCCTAAGAATCCTCTGAGCTCCTTCAAGGTTGCAGGTATTGGCCATTGCACCACTACTTCTACTTTGTTTGGATCAACCTGGATACCATCTTGAGAAATCACATGGCCCAAATACCCTACTTCCTGTAGTGCAAACTGACATTTGCTCTCCTTGACCTTTAAGTTGTGATCTGACAGCCTCTTAAACACCTGTTCTAAATTCATTAAGTGTTTCTCCCAACTGCATCTATAAACCAGTATATCATCAAAGAATATTAGCACAAATTTTCTCAAGAAATCTTTAAACAATGTATTCATCATGGCTTGGAAGGTTGAGGGAGCATTAGTGAGCCCAAAGGGCATCACCATGAACTCATAGTGTCCTTCATGAGTCCCGAATGCTGTTTTATGCACATCATTTTCAACCACCCTTACTTGGTGATAGCCTGCTCTCAAATCCAACTTTGAGAAGTATTGGGCCCCACGCAGCTCATCAAATAGCTCATCTATGAATGGGATGGGAAATTTGTCCTTAATAGTATTTTGATTGAGGGCCCTATAATCTATACACATCCTCCATGACCCATCAGATTTTTTTACCAGAAGAACAGGGGAAGAATATGAACTGGTGCTGGGTCTGATAATCCCATTTTCTAGCATATCCTTGACTTGTTTCTCAATTTCATTTTTGTAGATATAAGGTTGCCTGTACGGTCTTTGGCAAAATGGCATAGCCCCATGGTTCAAAGGAATTTTATGGTCAAAATTTCTTTGTGGAGGTAGCCCTTTTGGTTCTTCAAATATGTGTTTGAATCTATTTAACAAAGCAGAGATGTAAGAAGTTGTATCTGAGGGTTGTTGCTTGACTTCCTGGGCACATAGCTGAATCACATAAAACTGTGACATTTGTCTCAAATCCTTGTTGTCAGGTTCTGATATGGTGACTTCATCTGCATGTAGGCCTTTGAAACATTGTATCTGTCCTTGTTGGAAAAACTTCATGGTTAACTCCTTAAAGTTCCAAGTGATATCCCCCAAGGTACTGATCCAACTAGCTCCTAGAACTACTTGGCATCCTGTGATGGGCAACTTAAGTAGGTTAACTTTAATTTTCTTGCCCTGGCAGTCTAACACCACATTTGAACAAACCCCCTTGCCTTGTAATTTCTCTCCATTGGCCACTAATACCTCAAATGGCTCATCATATGCCTTAGGCAGCTTCAACCTCTCACTGAACTGAGCATCAATAAAATTGTGTGTAGAACCAGAATCTATGAGTATCATCATTGTTTTGCTGTGGATAGTGCCCCTGAGCTTCATTATTGAACTTTGCATTGCCCCTGACAGAGCATTTAAGGAGATAGCAACTAATTTTGTACCAGTCTCTTCACTGGCCTCATTTTCTTTCCCTCCTTCTAATTTTGAGTCTTCACCTTGTACTTCATCAGTGATCAACATAAAGAGTCTCTTCTCCTTGCACTTGTGTCTTCTGAACCACTTGTCTTCACACAAGAAACATAAGCCCAATTTCCTCCTCCTCTCTAGTTCTGCAGGGGATATTGTATTCCTTGGCTCCTTCTCATTGGCATGAGACTGTGTACTAGGATTTGGAAATGTATACTTTTTCCAGTGCTCATTATTCCCATGTGATGCATTGTGATTAGTTAACCCTGACTCTGCGCTGGAAGAAGTCTTACTGGCACCAAAATTTCCTCTGTACCCTCTTCTCATGGCTAGGAACTTAGCTTCATGTAGTTTTGAAAGTTGCATAGCAGTGATCAAATTGGTAGGGTTGGCAATTTGTAACTCATATCTGAGCTCCTCCTTTAACCCCCCCAATATACTGACTAATCAGACATGTTTCAGGTAATCTCAATACTTTTTTGGATAATTTTTGAAACTGTGAATTATACTCTTGTACTCTGGAGTCTTGTTTCAGTAATTTGAGCTCAATCATGTGGTCTGTAAATTGGGAGGGACCAAATTCCACCCTGATTGACCTACAGAACTCCTCCCAAGTTACTTTTTCATCTTTGATACTAACCATCCAATCCATCCAATAGGCAGCAGTGCCTTTGAGTTGCACTGAAACAAGCTTGAGTCTATCACAGTCAAGGGTGTTATAGTACTCAAAGAAATTACTTACTCTCATAAACCATTCTTCTACATCTCCTGTTCCATCAAAATCAGGCAGATTAACTCTAGGAGTTGGAGCATTCCTGCCATGAATTTGATGTTGTGCTACTTGTGGTGGTCCTAGAAACATTGCAGGAGCTCGTGGAGAGCTTGAATGCATTCCTTGTCCCCCAAGCATTGGTCTATTCCCTTGATGTGGAGTTAATGATCCCATAGGTATATGCTCATTTATGGATGATGCTGGATTAAGCATGGGAGAATTCATTCCCCAAGCTTGATGACCCATTCCCTGTGTTGGTGAGTTCGACACATGAACAATAGGGAAGTAATTGGATGCAGTTGTGGTAAATTGCAGAGGAGGTGCTTGATTACTATTTTCAGTATTTTTTTAGATCTCACTACTTCCTCTAACATTTTCTCAATTTTTTCAAACTTCCCAGTCAGATCTAGAACTGTACCTGAGAGAACTCCCATGGTATTTTCGATGGAGAAGATTCTTCCTTCATCAACTGGGGCTCGTCGATCTTCTGAAGTCATTCCTCCAGAACCGCCATGGCTAGAGCTTCCCTCCCAGCTTGTCTCTGTAACCGGCTCTAACTCCTACTCTGATACCAAATTGATGTGATCCCGAGATCCAGAGTTGGGATTTGTTGATGATCTGCTGAAATTAGCCATGCATTTCACTTCTATAGTATGAATTTGTGGAATAGAAACTGAATTGGGATGAACTAGGGTTTTTTTATTCAACTTTGTGACGAGAAAATAAAGGCGGGAAAATACAATTTCAAATGGAAAACAATTGCAGGAAGAAGAAAAGTGGATACAATACTGATACTCTTTCTCTCTGCTTTCTCTTATTTATAGGTATTACAATCCAGGACACCTGGCTTGTAGGTAGCTGACTGGTGCACCCCTATGCTGAGCTGGCACTATGCTGAGCTGGCCATGATGCTTAACAGAATTGGATTCCCATCACTCACTGTCACTGCCTTGATGATCAGTCCTTGAGAAAGGTTGCAGTGGTGATCTGGTGATCGGGTTCTTATCAGGACGAGGGCGGACGAGAGACGTGGAAGCGGACATGCGCCCCGAGTGCACGGTGGTGGGCGACGTCGAGTTCTCCGTGTGCACGATGACCCCTTCCTCTTCCCCTTCGACGGACGACGATAAGGATCTCTTCTGCTTCTCTCGTTTATGATCGATCTCACTCGGCTGATCTGAGCTCGGAGTGCACGACGACCCCTTCAACATCGATTCTGTAAACTCGACGAGAGGAGTTCGATTTCTTCAAATTGGTATAAAAATTTGATTGAACTTTCTTCCTTATGATTTCTGAAGTATTTTTTTCATTTCGATCACCTGAAATTGAGAAGAATCTCTGAAACGTTTCTTTCTCTGATCTGAACACCATATGTTCGATAATATGTCTCAGAGGTAGATCTTTAGTTCGAATTTGTCGAACTTCAGTCCAGGAGCTCGAGGAGTCTAGGGTGTTAGGGTGCGTGGAATTGGAGTCAAAAAATGTAATTTCATAATAATCCAATCTGATTGAAGTTACTTTTAACTCTGGTCTAGAGGGTGTTAGGGTGCATGGAATTGGAGTTTCATCCAACACCAAAAACCACCCAAGAAGCTCAAAAGTTTATTATTTGGGGATTGAAGTCTAATTCCGAGCATCAGTTTTCTTTTCTGAACATGTTCCCCTACGAGCCTTCATGATGCTAACTTGAAGTTTAAGTTGTTTTTGGAAGACTCAGAATATCTATGGATCAACTTTGAAGAGGGTTCATTGTCTCATGCATATTGCTTATCCCTCTTTTCTTTCAGCTACAAGGGGTCCTTCAAATTTGCTCGCTCACGAGGCAGCATTTGCACTGGGACAAATGCATGATGCAGAAGCTGTTCCTGCTTTAGAGGTAGTCAATGAAAGATCTTTCCTTGCATCCCATTGTCCGTCATGAGGTTGCCCTTCTTCTGATTCAATACTATATGTTCAGGGTTTCCTTATCTGTCTTGTACTTCCTACTTTGTTTACAAGAAGTTTTGTCTTTGCCAGGCAGTTGAAGATCTTGGAGCAATTGGTTTGGAGGGCGTTATCCCCCTTTTGGAACGAAGCGTGGTATCAGATCCTGCTGTTGAGGTGCAGGAGAAGTGCAAATTAGCTCTCAGATGCATTAAGGAACATAAGAATGTCAGTGCCAGTAAGGGGGCACCAGCAGTCGATGTCACCCCTTTCCTATCAGTTGATCCAGCAATAGATCAACTCAGGTAAAGTGTCAATAAATGTATCATGAAGATAGTTTTATTTGTAGCTTCTGAATTGATGTTTTACTCCTGGTTTTTATTTGTAGCTTCTGAATTGACATTTTGCTCCTGGTTTCAGGGAAGTTCTCTTGAATGAAGAGTTGGGCATGTATGAGCGATATGGAGCTCTATTTGCACTTCAGAACCATGGAGAGGAGGCTGTTGTCAGTGCTATAATTGCATCATTAGGTGCTAGAAGTGCTCTTCTACGTCATGAGGTACACCAACATCCTCATAATTCAATAAGCTTATCGTGGCAGGGTCATTGCTTTAATGTCCTTCTTTCAGAAATTTAGTTTCATGGCCAATTCATTGCTTTGATGATAGGTTTTTTCCTTGCATCCATTCTTTAGATGCAGAAATCATGTTGCTTGTCCTGCTTATTGTCTATAATTTAGGTATTGATAGGTTTTTTAGTTGATGATTCACATTCAGAGTTAGAAAGTTTTGGAGCTTGATAGAGGTGTAGATGTGTACGAGGCAGTGTAATCCATCCTCATGGCAGGAACATCCTTTTCTCTTTTCAGTTACTATGCAATATCGCTACTGCCTACTACTGCTACTTGCCTGATACTGCTGCTACTGAACTGCTACTTAGCTAAGCTAAGTGCTGTGTTTATATAGACCCAAGTTTTCAGTCTTCGTTCTATAATTTTTTTTCATTGTTGTGTTTATATATACATCAAATTGGATACAATGTATTGAAGTCTATATGTTATTTTCCTCATTGTATTGATGTCAGTTGTGACTTTCTCTATAAGTATATATTGCTCCTCCTTACGGGAGCATCTTTGGTCTACATAGCACATAAACATCAAATTATGTTTGTCGATGAAAAATTACAATATGTAAGAAGTATCATAGCTTTGCTACTGATTATATATAGAGCCTAGAAGTATACCCTGTTATTCATTTTAGCATATGGTCCCCAGCTTATTTTGAGTACTTTCTCGATAATACTCTTGTAAGGTTGCATACTCTCAAACTTACATGGTCCTATGAATTTCTAATCATTTTTCTTGGCCTATGCTAAAGTAGGAAGTCTGCAGTAGTTTGTCAATCATATAAATGGAAACAGAAAACCTCAACGAAACTAGTCAAATTAAGAAGACACAAAATTTTTATTTTATTTTATTTTGAAGAGCTGAAGTCCTTAAGAGGGGATTGAAGATAATAGTCTGATAAAAGACGAGGGAGGGATGATAAACATGGTAGGCTTAGTTGCGTTGGATTGAAAGAAACCTAAGGTAGCTCGGGATATTTCTGGGTTTGGTGGACTGCCGGAACTATGGGTTGAACCTGAACATACATGTAGCTCTTCGCCTTCCAGTGGTAGGCCCATAGTAGATGATAATAGTGAACAGACACACCATGCCCTACTTTTATTCGATCACAGTTCAAATGTTATCACCCTTTCATTGACCGGTGTAATATCTGATGAGTTTGATCTGCCTTCCAGTCTGATGCATCTGTACAATTTAGCACATGCCACAAATATAGCCAAGTCTATTGTGATGCGGGCTGCTAGTATGAAGTAGAACCTGTCCATATGACCATTGTTGAGATCGTCAGATATCCAACCCACTTGATTGCCACTGCCTATAATCTGCATGACCACTGTAACGATTAGGCTATTGAAATAACCCCCAAGTGCCATTGATGCCAAGAATAGAGCACTTCCGAAGCTTTTTAACTCGTCTGGGGCCTGTTAGTTGAAGAATTCCAGCTGTAAGATAATTTACAGCAACTAGTTTCCCTTGAGGTAAGAAACTTGTATGGCTCTTGAATATGAAAAGTAGCATGCCTTTTCTGCCAAATTTGTTTACGAACGGACTTGTTGTGAGATTTTCTGTTCTTATATAAACTAAGATATTTAATGAAGTTAAACCAACTATTCAGGAGTTTTAATTTTCCTGCGCCATCATGGTGTACATTAAACTACTGAAAAGTTTTATTTGATATTGCATGATATATTATTTATTTTCTTTATTTTCAATGTTTAAACTAATTCTCAAACAACTGTACTGTATCGAGCTAGTAATACATGTTCAAGGTGTCTTAGATGGATATAACTTCCTGCATTGAATCATTTGCTAGAAATAATCGGTGATTCATAAAAGAATTCTTTTTAGGTGTAAAAGGCAATTTGGATCGGAAATCATTTATGCTTTTGGCTGTATTTGAAATAAGCAAATGTTATAATAGTGGAGAACACAATATAATCTGATTTCTGCATTTTCTGTAATATGCAGTATTACTATGATCCATTTACTGGGTCCAGATTCAATTCCAAGGCAGAGGTGTTTCGCTTTCTCGAGTCAGGAAAGCTCTCTACTCCGGCACTCGAGAAGAAAAGCTGCAGTAGAGAACCTGGACAATGTATGCACTTTTTGTCAAATATATCCTCCTTCAATTTCAAGTCCCGCACTAGTTTCTAAGGATCCATGCTTAAAGGAGACATAAATAGATATCAATAATTATAGTCCAGGGATACGTTTTGGCAGTGGAGACCAGCGACGAGTTTTTGTGCGCTAGTCTGGATTGGTGGCCTTCTGAGAAGTGCAACTACGATCAGTGCCACAAGCTTCTGTTTTGAATCTAGTAGAACTTCCGATGTGTTTTTTTTGTTAATACCATCATTTTGTTTTTTTTATCCGTGCAACTAAATTTTGAGTTGTTCAGGATCTTAATCATCATTTTCTAGCCAATGCCATTAAAGGTATGTTGTTCTAGTCATTGTTATTCGTCTTGATATGTTTTCAATCATCCTCATCATTTCGTCTGGATATGAACCTGGGAACAGGAGTGGAGACCACAGTGCTCCTATCCTGCATGAAGCTTCGGAAGGTTTCGGAGGAAAATTGTCGTACAAGGCTATTATGAGAGCAGCATGGGAAGGGGAGAGAGAAGGCAGGGCAGGCAGTTCACTGAGGAGAGGGAGTCCCTGCGGCCGAGGCAGACGCGGTAGAAGGGACCGCCGAGCATGGAGACGATGTCCCACGTGGCGAGCGCGAGGTTGTCGGTGTAGCATTAGTCTAGTGCTCTTAATGAATCTCCAAACCTTGTACCACACTAGAACTAGATATTGTTGTATATGATGAAGGAATTAGATATTGTTAACGAATTCTCAATCAGTCCGATTACAAAGAGTGTTGTTCTATAAGAATTTGTTATGGAAGTTGTCTGACACGGTATAGTTTGCTTGCCTTTGCTTTGCTATATATTAGTTTAGAATATTTATTGGAAAATAAGAGAAAAAACGTTTACATTTAATTATTTTATTGGTCATTTACAGCGTTCAAATGCGCGTTGTAAAAAGATGGTCATTTATAGTAATGCATGTTGTAAAAAAGATGGAGGGGTATATTTGCAGTATTCGAATGTGCGTTATAAAAAGATGGAGGGGGTAATTTACAACGTTCGAAAGCGCGTTATAAAAAGATGGAGATGGTCATTTACAGCGTTCAAATACGCGTTGTAAAAAAGATGGAGGGGGGTCATTTACAGCTTTTGAATGCGTGTTGTGAAACAAATGGAGATGGTCATTTTCAACGTTCGAATGTACGGCACAAAAATGTACGTCGCGAAAGATCTTTTACGACGTGTTTCGCGTGCCGTAAATGATCATTTTTCTTGTAATGTTTGTTAAGGGAAGGAGCATAGTAGATAACATACTTCCTGACCAGGAGTTGTAACCACCATTTTCACTTGTAGGAATATTTTTGTCTTTTCAATAATTGTTTGATAATTATACTAGTGCTAATAGTAATTATTATAATATTTTTTGGGTCATGTGCTATCTAATTAGAATGGACTAGTGTTAATAGACTTAGTAACATTATTTAGTTCATGACTTAGCACCTAATTAGTTAAGTGAATTAGTATATGGAAAGAATATACCATTTTAGTTGTAGATATGCTTTCCTTCATTAGTTAGATTTCCTTCATGACAAATAGAGAGAGGCAAACTTGATATTTTATAATCAACCCTAACCCTACTATAAGAAACATGCTTTCATTAGGGTTAATTCATTTCATTGTTCATGCCATTAGCCTCCTTATTTCCCAAATATTTCTCTTCTCCAAGCAAGCTCAAATCTCTACTAAACTCTAATCAAATCCACTAATTTTCAACCAATTAACATCCTATGGAGGCCTAGAAGCTTGGAATTGCAAGGAGCACAATTGGATAGGTGATTGCTAAGGAGTTCGTGTCCATTCTAATCTCTACCTGTCTACTTAGATGAGTTTTATTGGATCCAACTCCCAATAGGTATAATTTTCTAGTCCTAGTGATATCATGGTTAGATTGTGGTATTGGACCTCTAGTAACCCACCCATGGCCATGACCAACTCATTAGGCAAAGAACTAGGTGGTATTGTCCCCAAATCTAGGAGATCTATGTAATTTTATGTCTATTTTGGTGGAATTTCAAATTTGGGACACCAAGTGTTTGGCATATGGTTTATTATGTTTATTTGGTGCCTAATTGGTTGTGTGAGGGTAGATTCGTGTCCACAATTGAATACGTGTAGACGGTATCGTGATTCGTCATGATACATATAGGTCAATTTGGTATAATTGGGTTTTTTTTATCTCTTAGTATTTAATTTCCTTTAATTTCATAAATTATATATATATATATATATATATATATATATATATATATATATATATATATATATTTTGAAAATGGTAATTTTATTCAATTCGTAATCTCAACCAATTACAAAAAATCATATCATGTACTGTAAATCCGCCTCTATGTTATACAGAAACCCTATTGGCGATGAGCTTTGCCCTTTAAACACGCACATATTCTGAGCTCGCCATAGATTCCAGACACTAGCAGAGAACCTGTCACGTCCCAGTACCGGAATACGGAGACGGACATGGCCAGCTACCCCGTACAAGGTATAGAACATCGTACAACGGTCACGGTTGTAACTAGACAAGGGGGTGCATACTACAAGCAAGTCACTTAGGGTCACATAAAACGTCTATTGTCTCAATCAGTCAAATAAGAACAGTAAACATAGAACATATATGACAAGGAAGTAAGGCATCCCAAACGTCCTGCCACAATATTCAAGAAACCAGTTGTGCAAAAATGAGAAGGCTGGCAAGTAACAAGAGTACATGACTATGATCAGCTACAGTCTGATTAATTACAATCATATAGGGAACTAAATATCCAGATTCACGACTAAAAAGTGACGGCGGCTAAATGCCCAAAATGAATAAAATGTGAAATAACGAGCAGGGAATAAGAGACCCACTCGTTTCCCTCAGTAGCCATCCGCCTGGTGCGCGCCATTGTTCAGGGAAAAGTACGCTTGATCCTCGGGTACTTGCTCTAAACCCAACCATGCAAAACCAGTGGGGTAAGACCCCAAATAGCAAGTACCACAAAGGAAGCACAAATGTAGAAATAAAACTAGGTTATGAAATAGATACACATATATATAGTTCTATCTCGTAGTTTTGGTTCATAGCCTATCATGACACAACAATCTAACCCTACAACCAAACAAGACAAGGGTTAAACCATCGCACCATGATAGTCCATGTCCCAAGACTATTTGATAGCAGATATAATACACAAACACGCTCAGTTACATAATCGGCCAATCACTTGTACGACTTACTAGATGGAGTCTGTGTTATCCCAGAGATATTATGCATATAGGAATCCTCAGATCGAACCAGGTACTAGCAGGGTTAGCCGAGCCACAAATTATCGCATAGCACATAGTAGTATGCACCGGTCCCTTGTAAGGCCACCGTGCTAAGATCGCATAGAACACATAGTATCATATAATAGTCGGATATTGCCATCTACTAATGTGGATTTAAACAATATCCATAGGGACTAGCCTGCACACCCCAGTTCAGATGACTGGAGGTGGCTGGTTAGGCACGATCTCAAGATTTTATTCCCTCTTAATGCTCTACAAGTTTAGTTGCCTAGTTAACCCTAATGTTAACTGGAATCTCATGGCGTGGTCACATGGTATTCTCCTTATATGACGTACCATAGTACGACCACGCTAGATACGAATCCACTTTGTCACTTGATAGTTCGATTTAGATTCACCCTAGCATGATGCAACAATCAACAGATCCTAGCCACGCTTGGTCATTGACTAACCCTTATGTCCATGCTAGAGATTGAGTCATATCACATGTCACGTAGCGTATAGGTACACCGCAGTGTAAAAATATAATTTAATTGCATAGGAACACTTAGCACGTAGGAACACATAGCACATAGTAAGCGTATCAGCACAAATACAAGTGGTCGGGTCATGACGCATAGATGGGTCTAATACTTTTGTGGTCATCAAAGTCACACATACAACTCATAAAGTCCAAAGGAACAGTCTACCAAAACTAGTCCAATAAAACGTGTGCAAGGGGCCGAATGTGCGTAAAAGGATCAAGGCCGCATGAGAATCAGCTGTCGATTAAGATCAGTTGCCGCATAGAGTAGGCTGCAGCATAGAGTCAGTTGCCACATAGGATCAGTTGCCACATATGATTAACTGCCGCATTGAGTAAGTCAAAGTTTACTCCTCGGTTAATCGTGCATAAATAATGGTTAATAAATGCATGTCATGAAAGTGACTGATGTGACAAGCCAAAAAGTGTATCAGGAAGAAAAGATAAAACCATAGAAAGATGTGCCAAGGTTTCAGAGTCATGCGTCCAAGGATGGTGGCCGCATACTCTGCTTGCCGCATAAGTGTCGGTGTCGCATGGAGTTCGATGCCGCATGGAGTTCGATGCCGCATAGAGTATTTTGGACTTAGCAAAATTCTCATTCGTTCAGCGAGTGAACACAAGTGTTCAAGGACACTTGTGTGATGGCAATCATGCGTCCAACAAGATGGACTCATGTTGGTCAATATACGGCAAGAGATCTGGCCGCATAATCCTCTCGAGCCACATAGCACTCTCAGTCGCATAGCTTGCTAGCCGCATGAAGACTTTGTCTTCTCCAACAACAGGTTCGGCCATGGCAAAAAAACTATAAAATCTGAAATTTGTTTTCTTCATAAAAACTATATTTTAACTCCGAATTGAGTGAACCAAAAGCCAAAATGTTCGAAATAAAGTGCTCCATCCTTTCCAAAAACTATTCTTTCAAAATACTATGATTTAGTAGATCAAAACCACCAAAAACTCAAGGAACCCATGAAACCCTAAGTTAAAAAAGTAGATCTAAGCAAATCTATCCATCAAAATCGAGAACTCCAAGTATTAAAAGCGGTCAAAATCATCATAAGCACATAATAGACTAATAAAATACAAGGAAAGAACAAGAAACAAAAATTAAAATATTTCTCCATGCAGTGCAAGGTATACTTGCCTAGAAATGAAAGAATGGGAGAAAATAAAGAATGAGGGAAGAGAGAGAAACAAGTTAGCTTATATAGCTAGGGTTTGAGGTTTAGACCATGGGTTCAAATTCATGAATAAACCAACCCACAAATAAACCATGAACCATGCTAAACCAAAGAATGGGTCTAATCTCCATGCATGCAACCTAATGATCATGTGAGCAAGAAATACTCTAAGCAGGAATAAATGCAAGCAAGAAATAAATATATCCCAAAATACGTATTTCGGAAACGAGGAGTGACTTCTCTACCCACCTTAAAAAAATTTGTCCTCAGAATTCAAACCCAAGGCTAACTAGATAAATCAGAACAAGCACTACGCTAACTACAAGATCATGCAATCAAATTCAAGCATATGAAGAAACAATGTTACATAGCATGGATAAACGAATCACGAGATTCGAAATACGAAGGCATAAGAATGAATATACCTTTCAAGTCGAATATGTGTGGATACCAAGACATAATATCATCCTCGTGCTCCCACGTCGACTCTCCCAAAGGGTAATGACCCCAAGCAACTCGGACAAGATGAATAGTCCGATTCTTGAGCACCTTCTCCCTTCGGTCCAAAATGGATACAGGCTGCTCCTCATAAGACAAGTGAAACCAACGACTAGCTCGGAATGGTCGATGATATGACTTGGATCCGAGATATATCTACGCAACTGAGATATATAAAATACATCGTGCACCTCACGTAGCGAAAGCGGAAGGACAAGACGATAAGCAGCATCGCCTACCCGCTCGAGAATATCGAGCAGACCGACGTATCATGGACTAAGATTCCCGCGAATCTCGAATCTAATGACTCCACGAGTTAGAGAAATCCGCAAGAACACGTGGTCGTCGACAAAAAACTCTAATGGCCTATGATGCTGATCTTCCCAATGTTGATGCTATCTTGCGCAACCCGAAGTCGCTCTCTGATTTGCTTGACAACTTTTAGTGTCTGCGTGATCATTTCTGGGCCTAACATCTTCTGCTCGCCAATGTCATCCCATGCTAATGGTGACCTACACTTTCTCCCATACAACGCTTCGAAGGTTGCCATCTGGATACTGGCCTGATAACTGTTATTGTACGGGAACTCGATGAGATGTAGGTGATCTTTCCAAGACCCACCAAAGTCGAAAGTACAAGCTCGCAACATATTCTCCAATGTCTGGATGGTTTTCTATGATTGTCCGTTTGTCTGAGGGTGGTAAGCGGTACTAAATCTCAACTTAGTGCCCAAACTCTGGTACAAACTCTTCCAAAAATTTAAAGTGAACCGAGTATCTTGATCTGATACGATACTTACTGGGACGCCGTGCTGTCTTAGTATCTGTCGCATGTACATCTCCGCTAACTGCTCTGTGGATTTCCCCACTCAGAAGGGAAGAAAGTGAGCTACTTTTGTGAGACGATCTACTATTACCCAAACGACATCACGACCAGTCGGGGATTTAGGTAAACCAGTGACAAAGTCCATCATGATATGTTCCCATTTCCACTCCGGAATAAGAAGCGATTGTAATAATCCTGCTGGTCTCTGCTGGTCGGCCTTCACTTGCTGACATACCAAACACCGAAAAATAAATCATTCTATGTCCCTCTTCATCCCATTCCACCAAAAATATTATTTGATGTCTTGATACATCTTGGTACCTCCTGGATGAATTAAATACTGGGAACTATTCGCCTCAGTCATTATTTCTTGCCGGATATCTCCACTTGGTACACAGAGACGGTGTTTGAACCAAAGAGTTCCATCTTTATGAATAGTCAACTCTTTCCTGAGACCAGATTCACATTCCGCCCGAAGCTTTTGAACTTTCGGATCCTCTGCTTGAGCTACCTTAATCCTCTCTATAATGGTAGATTGTACCTGTAAACTAGCCAATACTCCTACATCTTGTGGAAGTACTATCTAAATCCCTAATTCTCGAAGATCTTCTAAGATATGCCACTGCGATGTCAACATAAATGTACTACCTCTTCTGCTAAGAGTATCCTCCACCACATTTGTCTTGCCTGGATGATACTAAAGTTCTACATCATAGTCCTTTATCAATTATAGCCACCTCCTCTACCTCATATTCAAGTCCTTCTGGGTGACTACATATTTTAAGCTCTTGTGATCTGTAAATATTTTCACCCGATCATCATACAATTAATGCCTCCATAGCTTAAGTGCAAATGCTACTGCCGCCAACTCCAAATTGTGAGTCGGATAATTTTTTTCGTAATCTCGAAGCTGCCGCGATGCACAAGCTATCACTCTTCCGTGTTGCATCAATACACACCCAAGTCCTTTGCCTGACACATCGCAATACACTATAAACCCTCCAGAACCTACTGAAAGCGTGAGAATTGGAGCTGAAATTAATCTCTTATTCAATTCTTCAAATGATGTCTAGCACTCTGCTGACTAGTCGAACTTAGCCTACTTGCGCGTTAATCGAGTCACCGGTACTGAAATTCTTATAAAGTCTGCTATAAACCTTCTGTAGTATATTGTCAATTTCAGGATACTACGCACTTCAGCTACTGTCTTAGGAACTGGCCAACTCTCTACGACATCAACCTTCTTCGGATCTACTGAGACTCCTGCTCCAAAGATGATGTAACCTAAGAATGACATGTAATCCAACCAAAACTTATATTTGCTAAGATTTGTGTATAACTAGTGTTCTCTCAGAATCTGTAGGACCTTCCGAAGATGCCCCTCATGTTCCTCTTTGCTACGGGAATAAACAAGAATATTGTCTATGAAAACCAACACGAACTGATCTAGGTATGGCATGAAAATGCAGTTCATCAAATCCATAAATATCGCTGGAGCATTGGTCTGTCCGAATGGCATAACTAAGAATTTGTAATGTCCATATCGTGACCTAAATGCTGTCTTGGGTATGTCTTGCTCCCGAACTCTTATTTGATGATACCCTGATCGAAGATCAATCTTGGAGAAAATCTTGGCTTTACTCAGATGATCAAACAAATTATCGATCCTTGGTAATGGATACTTGTTCTTCACTGTTATAACGTTCAACTGTCTGTAGTCGATACATAACCGTGATGACCCATCCTTCTTCTTCTTCTTCACTAGAACCACTGGCACTCCCCAAGGTGATCTACTGACTCGAATAAACTTCTTTGACTTCAGTTTCTCTATATGTTGGTACAATATGTCTAGCTCTGATGGTACCATTTGGTAAACTTTACAAGATATTGGCCATGCCCCAGGGATCTATTTTATACAAAACTCAACGTCTCTAACTGGGGGTAACCCTGGTGGTTCTTCCGGGAAGACGTCTAAGAACTCCTTAACTATCTCAGGGAGTTATTCTTCTACTAATACTGTTGCTGCAATCCTTTCTTCATGTTGGTCTTCTACAGATCTGTCGAAGGTGAAACCTTTCGTGCCAGGGATACTAAATAATATCTTACCCTAATGGAAATCTATCATAGCATGACTGTCTCTCAGCCAGTCCATGCCTAAGAACATCATTTCTCTATCTGACTCTATAGCCACCATAGTTGGAGCGAATCTACTCAGCCTGCAAAACTCGGCTACATATCCATCTACTGTTCTACCGGCCTGCTTGAGACCAAAAAATCTTTTTTGGAGCTCATACTACGCTATGACTCCAAAATATTTATCCCTGAATCGAGCCCTGAAACAATCCCAAGAGATGGGATGCCTCAAGCCAACCTCTATTGACGCCCACCAGTCACTGGCAAGGTCTTAAAGCTATAATCGAACTTGATCAACTTGTTCATCAGCCGAAACCCTTGTTGCTACCATAATAAACTCAATATCTTGTAACCAGACATCTGCTGTGATGGCATCCTCCGTGCCAAAGAAGTACCTTAAATTAAGTCGGCAAAATCTAACCGATGTCCCCGAATCAGTCATTCCTCCTCTTTCCATGGCCGTCTGCAAATCCTGACTCAATAATATATTCTGTCACGACCCACACCCGGATATTCGGGCACAAGTACGTGGGTACGTCCAGCCTACGCCGCAGCATCGACGGTAGAACGATGTCTGGGTTAACTCTAACTAACTAAACATCTCAAAAAATATATATATGGTATCTGTCAATCATCTCAACTCCAAAAGGAGAAACAATATGATATCTCATAAATGTAACTATACTCAATCATAATGCATACTAAGGAAGATAGAGTACAAATAGAATAACGAAGAAAGTATCAAGGTACAATCTACAAGACTGAAATAATATACATGCCATGAATCTTAATAACAGTCTAATACAAATCCACCAAAATAAACTAAACCTCCTCAGGCTCTGGAACTAAGTCCTCCTGGCCTACCAGAGTATCCTCTAATGATATGCTCTCCTGCGGCCCGTAGAATGTATGACACTGATCTATGAGCCAATCATTTGGAAAAATATATCCAGCCAAGATTGGAGCGAAGTACATACCTCTGAAAGCAGTTTCAAATATATAATCGAGCATATAAAACAGATAATAGAAAAGAATACAAGATAACTAAATAACAAAATAAAATAAACTAGAGTGAACATGTAATGTACTAGAATGAAGAACATACAATAGAATATCTGAAATAAAAAGAAATAATTAAAATCTAACCAATGTGCCTTGGAATACAAGTTCATTATGTGATCAGTTTAGGTTGAACATGAATACAATAAGGTAACTCGATTACAAGTGTGGTATATAATCGACATGTACACGAATACACTGGGCTGGATCATATAATCAACTCCTACTCCCCCATCCCCAACTAATACCAATGGATACAATCACGACACGTTACGAACACGAATATGGGCACACTGAACACGAGCAGTGTGTGTACACGAATATAAGCATACTGAATACGAGAAGTGTGTATACACGAATATAAGCACACTGAACACGAGCAATGTGTGAACACGAAATACAATAAATCAATACCCGATACACACGATGAAATACATGTGAAGGAGTACCCGCTGAATACGGTAGAAGATAATATCTCCTGACAGGATCTATGTAGTACCAGTCCGTGAAACCACTGTGTCAGAATCAAGTATACAGTTCTAGAACATGAGATATATACACTATTATGAAATAAAAACTAACAGAGAAATTACTCGCCTGAGGTCCTGAGCAATGTGTCTCTTGATGCCCAAGTTGGTATCACACAAACCTATATATGGTATATGCATCAATACAAGATTTTAGAATAAAAATAAGTTAAACTAGTTCAATTCTTGGTCATAAAGTCATTTCTAAGTCAAAATAGTCAAACTAGTCAACTCTAGGTCAAACAGGTTAAACTAGTCAAACTTGGTCAAACTAGCTATTTCTAGGTTGTATGAGTCTAACTCTAGGGTATTAGGTCCATACACTATGTAACTAGGCCATACTAGCTATTCTAAGATATTAGGATACCAACAAAGTACCGTATCATAAGATACTCAAGTTATTAGATATGAAAATACTATAATATATATATATATATATATATATATATATATATATATATATATATATATATATATATATATACAAGACAATATATATAGTACTCTTAGCTAAACTAATGCTAAATGGATACCTTGGCTATGAACCAATGCGGTATCACACCACCTACACACCCATCTTGATATACAAACTCAATATCTTGAGTATAAACCAATACATTGACATTATCTTGGTATCACAAGGTAATTCAAATTCTAACATGTAATTAACTACCCATAAACCTAACTATATACTAATATGCATTAAACTTATACATTGCTCTACTAACTAGTGCTCATCTACATATATATCTCTCATCTATATATGTATAACTTACTAATCACTAATATATATATATATATATATATATATATATATATATATATATATATATATATATATATATATATATATAACTAGTTAACAATATGTATACATAACTAACTAGATAATCCATAAAACTAACTAACTAGACTATCAATAAAACTAACCCTTGCTACTGTTGTGCATTCCCCTAGCTGCTCTAGTTGCTGCTAATGCTGCTGCCCTTGCTGTTGCTTGCTGCTACAGTTGCCTTTGCTGTTGCTGATGCATTGCTCTAGCTGCTGCAGCTGCTGCCCTTGATGTGAATGTTGCTGCAACTACTGCTCTTGCTACTGAATGCTGCAGCAGCTGCTGCTCTTGCATTTGCTGCCAATTTCTACTGAAGCTGCTGCTCCCCTTGCTGTTGCTGCAGCAGCTGCTGTTCTTGCTGTTGCTGCTGCACAGTTGCTGCAGTAGCTGCTCTTGCTGTGGCTTGCTGCTGCTGCCTCTTGCTGTTGCTGCATTTGTATTTGCACACTGCTACCCGACCCCCCTCTCACTGCACACACTACACCTTACAGTCACTCACTCACTCACACACTTAGATACACACACATATGTAAATATGAATCTATGTAGACACACACATATATGAATATATATCACTATACATACATATATACATATATGTAACTATATATATCTATAACCCCCCCCCCCCACACACACACATATATATATATATATATATATATATATATATATATATATATATATATATATATATATATATATATAATCACTAAGTATATACATAATAATAACCACACTAGTAATGCATATGAACCCCCTATCTCTCATGGCCACCAACACCTCAAAATGAAACATAGACATATCCATAAATATACATATACATATATATCATACAACAATTATAATTATATCATTCTAATAGCTATTACCATGGCAAATTGAATTGAAATACAACAAAACAAACACATGGAGTGCACCGCACCCGTATCACACTCATTCTATGATACACTTGCGATACGGCTCCACCACACAACTAAACGTATCACGAAGGGCACGAGCAAGTCTAAAATCATAATTATGAATAATACAAAGAACTAACTACTCAACTACGTGCCCGTGTCAAAATGTGACATGCTTAAACCTCCGTGTCAGAGGAAAACCCCCAAATCAACCCGTATCTTCAAATTATCGGGATACGGCCTACACGTATCCAATTATGGACACTACACTAGTCACACACAATCAAACATATGTCAATTTAATCTAATTGACCTATTGACAAACACAAGATGTGCCAATCTCGAAATTCCTCTAAAATTGACATAAAATATCACAAAACTTTTTCCATAGGCCTCCTATGAACCTAATTCCAATTCCTATGGGTAGCCTTAGCATATGGGGTAGTTCCTTATAATAAAATTATAGATTTAGAGTCTAATTAGAGAGGTAAAACTGAATTGTACCTATTAGGAGATAGATTCTCAATAAAATCCCTAAATTGGGTGAAAGAGCCTCCAACTTGTAGATCTTTGCTCCTTCTTGTAGATCCTTGCTTCCTCCTTGTAGATCCTTATTCTAATAGTCTCCAATAAAGAATAGGGAAGAAATTGAGAAGAAATTTGAGTAAAAATTGGTGTAGGAATGAAGAAATTTGGAAGAGGAAAAATTCTAGATCTATATTTGGAATGACAAATGAGGAGAGATAGTCTCTCCCCACTCCAATAGGTGGCCAGCCTCTACCCCTCCTCCAAGCTACTATGAATTGTCCAAAATATCCCTTGGGGCTTGTCATGAAAAAATAATTAAGGAGGAGAGGTTCTAGTCTAATTTATTTTACTAATTAATTCATCCTCCTAATGAATGGGCTTACTATTGGGCTCAATTCTAACTAGAATTAAATGTTGGTCCATGGATCTAATCTAAACTAGTTAGGTCCAGTACACAAGTCCAAAAATAAATCTAACATCTAATAATAAGTAAATAATACAATAAATAAATATTTACAACATGCACAACATTTAATATAATAATCCTAAAATAAATATATCCATGCCCAATTACCAAACTACCCTTAGTTGGAAAAATGAGGGGGACACATTTTGTTCTTGTTGTTGAAACTGCTGATGCTGTTGCACCGCCATCTGGTGTTGTTGTGTAGCCATTATTTACCGGAGGATCTCCAACAATGTCGGGGTGTCAAGTACCACAAGTACTGCTGGTACTAATGGGGGTACGGGTATTTCAGGGGCTGGTTGCTCGATATATCCTACTTCTGGTTTCACTGTGTCAGCTTGTTCAATTTCTGACTCTATTCGAATTTGACTTTGAATATGTGCTACCTCCCGATGTTGCCCAGGGAAGCCCTGTTTTGCCATGCTTGCTGCTCCAGCAACTGAAGAAGCCCTAAAAAAAGGACAATAACCATCAAGAACAGGACGGGAAGGATCAAGCAGGCAAGCAGTTTAACAATTCAAGCGGTGGTATCGAGGAAGATGAAGCAAGATATCAAGGGACAAATTTTGTTTGAGACTCCTATGACCATAACACCCCACAAGTCTAAAAATACAGACCTGTATGGGCCACCACTAAAATCTTGTCATGCCCCATTACCGGAATACGGAGACGGACATGGCCAGCTCCCCCGTACAAGGTATAGAATGTCGTAGAGCGATCACGGCCGTAACTAGACAAGGGGGTGCATACTACAAGCAAGTCACTTAGGGTCACATAGAACATCTATTGTCTCAATTAGTCAAATAAGAACAATAAACATAAAATATATATGACAAGAAAGTAAGGCGTCCCAAACGTCCTGCCACAATATTCAAGAAACCAGCTGTGCAAAAATGAGAAGGCTGACAGAGTAACAAGAGTACATGACCATGATCAGCTATAGTCTGATTAATTACAATCATTCAGGGAACTAAATATCCAGATTTACGGCTAACGAGTGCAGGTAGCTAAACGCCCAAAATGAGTAAAATATAAAATAATGAGCAGGGAAGAAGCGACCCACTCATTTCTCTTAGTGGCCATCCGCCTGCTGCGCACCATTGTTCAGGGAGAAGTACACTTGATCCTCGGGTACTGGCTCTAAACTTGGTCATGCAAAACCAGTAGGGTTAGACCCCAAATAGGAAGTACCACAAAGGAAGCACGAATGCAGAAATAAAACTAGGTTATAAAATAGATACATATATAAATAGTTCTATCTCATAGTTTTATTTCATAGCCTATCGTGATACAATAATCTAATCCTACAACCAAATAAGGACAAGGACTAAACCATCGCACCATGAAAGTCTATGTCCCTAGACTATTTGACAGCAGATATAATACACAAACACGCTCAGTTACATAATTGGCCAAGTTTTTGTACGACTTCCAAGATGAAGTCTGGGTTATCCCAGAGATATTATGCATATAGGAATCCTCAGATCGAACAAGGTACTAGCAGGGTTAGCCGAGCCATAAATCATCATATAACACATAGTAGGATGCACCGGTCCCTCGTAAGGCCACCATACTAAGATCGCATAAAACACATATTATCATATAATAGTCGGATATTGCCATCTACTAATGAGGATTTAAATAATATCCATGGGGAGTAGCCTGCACACCCCAATTCAGATGACTAGAGGTGGCTAGTTAGGAACGATATCGAGATTATATTCCCTCACAATGCTCTATAAGTTTAGTTTCCTAGTTAACCCTAATGTTAACTGGAATCTCTTAGCGTAGTCACATGGTATTCCTTTTATATGACGTACCATAGTACGACCACGCTAGATATGTATCCACTTTGTCACTTGATAGTTTAATTTGGATTCACCCTAACGTGATGCAACAATCAACAGATCCTAGCCATGCTTAGTCATTGACTAACCCTTATGCCCATGCTAGAGATTGAGTCATATCACATATCACGTAGCGCATAGGTACACCCCAGTATAAATATATAATATAATCGCGTATGAACACTTAGCACGTAGGAACACATAGCACGTAGTAAGTGTGTCAGCACAGATACAAGTGGTAATGTGTGCAAGGGGCCGCATGCGCGCAGAAGGATCAAGGCTGCATGGGAATCAGTTGCTTCATAAGATCGGTTGCCACATAGAGTAGGCTGCCTCATAGAGTCAGTTGCCGCATCGAATCAGTTGCAGTATAGGATCAGCTGACGCATAGAGTAAGTCAAAGTTTACTTGGTTAATCGTGCAGAAACGACGGTTAATAAATACGTGTCAGAAAACTGAATGATGTGACTGATGTGATAAGCCAAAAAGTGTATCAGGAAGAAAAGACAAAATCATAGAAAGATGTGCCACAGTTTTCGAGTCATGCATCCAAGGATGGTTGCCGCATACTCTGCTTGCCGCATAAGTGTCGCTGTCGCATGCCGCATAGAGCATTTTAGACTTAGCAAAATTATCATTCGTTCAGCGAGTGAACACAAGTGTTCAAGGACACTTGTGTGATGGAATTCATGGTCCAACAAGATGGACTCATGCTGGTCAATATGCGGCAAGAGCTCTGGCCGCATAATCCTTTCGGGCCGTATAGCACTCTCAGCCACATATCTCGCTGGCCGCATGAAGACTTCCTCTTCTCCAACAGCAGGTTCGGCCATGGCGGAAAAGCTCCAAAATTTAAAATTTATTTTCTTCATAAAAACTATATTTTAACTCCGAATTGGGTGAACCAAAAGCTAAAACGTTCAAAATAAAGTGCTCCATCCTTCCTAAAAACTATCTTTCAAAATTACTATGTTTTAGTAGATCAAAATCACAAAAAACTCAAGAAACCCATGAAATCCTAAGTTAGAAAAATAGATCTAAGCAAATCTATTCATAAAAACCGAGAACTCCAAGTATTAAAAGCGGTCAGAATCATCATAAGTACATAATAGACTAATAAAATGCAAGAAAAGAATAAGAAACAAAAATCAAAAGGTTTCTCCATATAGTGCGAGGTGTACTTGTCTAGAAATAAAAAAAAGAGGGGAAATGAAGAATGAGGGAAGAGAAAGAAAAAAGTTAGCTTATATAGCTAGGGTTTGAGGTTTAGACCATGGGTTCAAATTCATAAATAAACCAACCCACAAATAAACCATGAACTATGCTAAATCAAAGAATGGGTCTAGTTTCCTTGCATTCAACCTAATGATCATGTGAGCAAGAAATACTCTAAGCAGGAACAAATGCAAGCAAGAAATAAATATATCCCAAAATACGTATTTCGGGAACGGGGAGTGACAGAACCTAACCTGGGCGGTTCAAAACCAAGTTTTATATATATATATATATATATATATATATATATATATATATATATATATATATATATACACTAGTGTTTCCTTTGTTTTGGCTTGGTCTAGCATGTGTTTTGGTGCGTATCATAGAGTGTTGCCAACCAAGTGTTTGTTGATGGTTTTAGTTGTGTATTAGTGTGTGTATGGTGTGGACTTGGTATCATGGAGGGTGGGTTATGGAGTGTGTACTCATTGAATTGGGTATGTGTGTTGGTGGCGAGTGGTACTGTATCATTGGTGCAGGTGAGAGCTGTGGATAGTCAGGGATTGGTATTAATGTGAGGATGGAATAGTGGTACAATTTGGTGCATAGTAGGAAGGGGAAGCTCAGGTTGTTGTAAGTGTGTGTGTGTCTTAGTACCGTGTGCAATAGATGGGGAGAGAGTAGTGTATGCAGCAATACTTGCACCCTTTATTACGTCCCAATTTTGAAGATCCAAAAGTAGCCACGGGCGTGATGCCGTACAAACCTAGATTGCACTTGTACAAGACAAGAAGATAGACAATGCACGTTATATCTCATAAACAACGATATCACAGCGAAATTAAGCGGACAAGTTGAAGTCACAATGACTATAATAAAAAGCTTCTCTTTATTGAAAATGATAATTGAGTATATGACTTATAAAAGATTTACATAGCTCTTAAATACAACTGATACTTGGCCAATTGGCTTACAATATTTTTCGTCTTGGCTTACAATCTCACTGATACAACTGAATTACACCGTTCCATACATTATGCCCTTTATAACAGAAGACACCTCCAATGGAAGAAGTGCTTCTGTGTGCTCCAACAATGCTTCAATGCCTCGGAACTATTCTAGCCACTCCCTAATGCTGAGTACCTCAGGATGCCCATAAATGTGGGTCAGTACATATCTTGTACTGGTGAGCAGAAACTAGCCCACTCGCCTAAACTAACACTAAAAAATTATGTGAGAAGCATGCACATTTATTTTGTGGTCTTTCTATTAGGGACTAGGTTGATTTCAATATAACCAAGATATCTTAGCAACACAGTGAAAGCATCATTAAAAGTTCAACAACATAATAGAAATATGTTACAGGACAACAACCTATATTGAATAGGAAAAAATTATTACATATCGCTTATCAACGATTCTTACCAACAGTCCACTCGTGACTCCCTGCAAAACAAGGATTAGCAATACAATGATCATTATGAAGAATTTTTGCCACTGATCTGTTAAGCAAGCATAATTGTTCTCGTCAACATGCATCCTAACTATATGAGGGTCATTGACGTTATTTTACCATATAGTACTTTACCACGGTATGCAGTACACTTCCTCAGGAAGGTTGCTAGCCTCCATTGAGAATCCCGTAATACCTCGTGCTTAAAAGCATATACAAATTGTTTCCCCTAGACCAAACGATCTCGGTGCCTCGGTGCATCTTGTTCGTGAAAACTTACTATCTTGTGCACAAGTTGTCCATGACCATGAAACGTCTATGCAAATAAAATCTTAAACATAATTGCACGGTACAAAGAATTCAACATTCTTATTTCTCATATGGATTGGTGACCCGTAGTTCACAACATACTATTATCATACTTTCTTTCATGGGGACTCATCAGTATATACTTCTTTCTTGCGTAGTTCAATTCTCAGTGTTACAAGTAGATAAAACAGATGTCACAATATTACTTCTTTCTCATATAAGACTTACTTTATAGCATTCTTGTGTTGATAATACTAATAGTAATCATTCATGTGTTTCCTGGTTTACAGCAACATTGAATAAAAGGTATCATTATTATAATGTGGACTAGAGCAATATTTAGAATACAATTCAATAAACAACACTAACATTCATTCATTTTATGAGGGTACGAAGGAGTAGAGGAGAAGGGACAGATCCACTCACTTATACAATTATCGTTTCCATGCCATGATCCCACATTCGCCTACGATCCCTCAAGAATAATTCGATGTAATGCACTGTATTCTAACTTGGCATAATCATATATTTGAACCACGCTGCATAAGATATCCCATCTGGCCAAGTTAAGCAATACTGCATCATCACACCAAGCATCTCGATTTCCTGTACCATTTATATCCTATTGGTTTGATCCATCTATGATTCTAGCGTAATACCTTTCCAAGGAGTGGGGCATTACACTTGTCACGACCCGCACCTGGTGTAGGGACACGAGTACGTAGGTACGTCCAGCCTATGCCGTATTATCGTTGGTAGAACATTTTCTAGATCAACAATACTATCTAAGCATCTCATACAATATTATAATATACCTGTCAAGATATCTTAACTCCCAAATAGAGGACGATATGATAATATGATAATGGCAATCAATACTCAATCATAATATAAAACTAGAGAAAGATATGACATATTATGGGATAGAAGAAAAGAAATACAGAGTCACAATACATCACAAGTCCAAGTCCAATAGCCTAATCTCAATACAAAGATCTCAAAAATAATATATTCCAATAGTATCTAACAGACATATACAATATCATAAATGAACTAGCTAAGTCTCATCGATTGCTGGTACTATCTCAATGTGCTCAATGAGTGTTAACTCAACTAGCTCACCATCTTGTGGCTCGTAGTGTGTTGAATATTATTCCTCTAATGAATCATCTGAAAAATATATCCATTCAGGATTGGGGCAAAGTACAACCCAATAGTAGTTCCAATAATTGACAGAAACTATGAGACAGCAATAGCCACAAAAATAAATAATGGAAGTAACTGAACTAGTAAGTATCACAAAAAAGAGTATCATGGTAAATAATAGAATTAAACTAAGAACGATATGGTAAGAAACATCAATGTAATGAACTGAATAAAGAAAAATACAATAATAAAATGTGCCTTGAAATATTACTAAGATAATGGGATCGACTTGGGCCTAACACGGGCTATATATAAAATGTGAGCTAGCGTGATCACACGTAAGTTACATGATCTGCTAGCTATCACAGGCTACACTAAATCATGGGATATAAGGTATGATCACATATCCACTAATACTTTCCTAACCCCGACTAGTACACAGATCCAAATCACGATATGTTATAATATGTATCATAATGCACGGTCTATAATTATCATGCACTATGATCACGGTCTAAATAATCATAAAGATATCACAGTAATCACTGAGTAATCACGAAGAGCGATACGATAATCACTGAGTAATCACAACAATAATATCTCATGACGGGGATCCACGTATACCAATATGTGTCACAAATATGTCTAGCATCAAATATCTCAATACTAAATACATGTAACATAGAGACTATCAAATAAGAAAACTATCAGAGAATATACTCACCTGTGGTCCGGAGCAAATGATATAACTCGGTGTCCGAGATGGTGTCACACAAACCTATATATGAAAATATCATGTCATTGGGTGTAAGGAAATAATAATTGAGCTAAAATGCACTAAATATGATTTTCTAGGTCAAGGCTAGTCAAACTAAGTATTTACCTTCATTCTAGGTCCAACTCTAGCCTCTAGGTGGATCACAAGGGTAAACTAGTTGATGCTAGGTCATTAGCTTAGTGTATAAGTAATACCTTAACTAATATCTATTAACTTAATACCCTAGCATATGTATAGTACCTTAGTTACCGACACTGGTACTCATGCCCCCAAGTAACACACTCACTGATACTCAAACACCTTACTCTCAATACCATAGCTAACATTCCCATAGCCAAAACACCTAATACCTAAGCCCCTTTCCATGCACTGCTGCTACTGCATCCTATAATTTTAATCAGTGCATACATTGCACTAATACCTATATTCCTTCACCTATCTTGCTGATACTGTTACTATTTAAGGTCACTGCTGTTGTTGTTGAACAGTGCACATAGTGCACTGATACTCCTCCTCACCAATACTGATACCCGAGTCTCCCCCTAAATCCCTACAATTGATGTTATTTAAATAAACATCTTTCCTCTATCTGATGTATGATACACAACACCACACTAAACCCCCAACTTCAATACACCAACTGTCATTCTCCCCTCACCTGGGTTGCATTTCCATATTAGCTCACAGTCCAAGTCTGGACTTTGTTCATCGGTGCACTGCCCATAACCACAGACACAAACTCCTCATCACTCACACATGCATATTGTCATCTCTTGAAACTCGATCATGTTTTCCCCCTCTCTAATGTGTGATACACAATAGTGTATCACTGCTACGACTGATACTAATCATTGTACACAGTGTACTGATACAGTTGCTGCCATTGTTGTATCTTATAGAACCCGACACAACTGATACACTGTCCCCTTAACTTGTTGTGTTCTGATACCACTTTAGTTCACACCTAACTGCTCTCCTCCTCCCATTCAGTCACACAAGCACATCCTTTATCAAGTACACATAAACATATACATATATATATATATATACTTCTAACCATGTGTATGTAGTTGTCCAATAAAAAAACGTAGGTGCACTTCCCGACATACTTACTGACATGTCACAGTTCATGCAATTAGTGCATTGGCTGTGCTAACACAAACAGTCACAGTCACTTACAAAAGCACACACACACTACACATTTAATTTAGTAAGCATATGCACTATATATATATATATATATGTCACGTCCAGATCTCCTGCAGGAATCGACCGTCCCCGATAGGCGCGAATCACCGTGCCAACGCTCCCGCGGGACGATCGTTTCCATCGGGATGCGATACCGCGCGAGCCTGCAGTTGCACCCGCGCGAGACAAATACCGAAATGACCGTTGATAACTAGTTTACGGAGTCGTTATAGCGAAAACATAGAATAAACACAAGTATTAAATCTAAATCTCGCTCTTTATTGATATGAAGTAAATATTACAAGTGGCGCTAGACTGAGATTACAAGTCACTCGTGCTCTCTCTCTCTTTTTACAATGAATATGCCCTTAGGCTTATAACTAAATCAAATACTCTAAATAATGATGTTCCTATACATTATATCTCATATATGTGAGCTCCAGGTCTGTGCGCCACGCTCCAAGAAGCCAAGTGCGGTCCTGCGCCTTAATGCATTAAGCGATCTCCGAATCTATACGAGTTTTTCCTGCACCCTGCATGCAATCTGGTTGGGTATCATTATATTGAATGCACTGGTAGGAAGGCCTCTCGCCCACACCATAGAACAAGTACGTTCATTAGTTATGTGCACCGACTCTTATATTGTCTTTCTAGTCTTTGCCTTAGGATCAGGTTCATAGCAATATAATGAAAGTAATATCCGTATATGTACAAGAATGTCGTAATAATGAACAACTGAGTTCGTCTTTCCGTTTCTTACCATTCGGCCTTCCCTGTCAGATGCAGCAATATAAATAATGATCTACTTAATAGCGAAGAACATCTATAAAATCCAAGTGTTACGTTGGTGTCTCTACCTCAGACCTGTTTAACTCAAACTATGTTATATACCGTGCATCCATTCTAAATATACAAAGTGCCACACAAATGTACTCCTTCATGTTACTCCTCTTCTGAATGTGGATAACCGCTATGCATGCATGAGTTATCTATATGAAGGTCATTGGCTCTGTTAGCCATATTGGACAAGATCTGGGATGGAACGACTGTCTTCCCAGCTTGGTTGCTAGCCTTACTGGGTGTCCCGAACCATCCGACGTATCGGCGACCATCCAGGTCGGTAGCAAGCCTTGCTGGATGATCTGCACTCATGCACTAGTACTTTAGCTAGCATATTACCAGGACTACACTGGCATTATCCTCCCGGGCCGACACAATTTTGATGCCTCAGCTATTGTGTCGAGGACTCATCTCTACCTGGTATGCAATCAGTTGTCCGTGACCATGCAACTACTCTCCCAATTCCAATCTTGGCTGAGAATAACTCAGTTCGATCTTGCCGAGGACTACATTCAGATCTTTCTTCTTTGTGCAGCTCTCTGATTAGAGACTGACTTGGTGATCTGGATATCCCGAGTACTTTCTTTATCCTTTTCTTCTCCTGACTCAGAACGACTACTTGATAGTCTTTCTCGTCTATGTATACAACATGATTATACTCTACCCGTCATATTTCGTACGATGCGGTGCCTCAGTATGAACTCAAACTACTTTTGTGGCATATATAAGAAGCTACTACATTTCAACTCAATTGCCCGATTACACAAATAGCAAGTAAGATCTCCATGTTCTATACAATGATAAGGCAGGGTTATCCCCTTAGCTATGTGCGTTCAACTTATTTTATTAGCATGCAAAGGTTATTGCTGGAAACTAGCAGGTATTATTCCTTTTCTTAAGTGTGCAGCTAAGTAGGGACAGGTTCACCGGGGCCACCCACCTTAGCAATGAATCGTATCAGTCGAGCGAGACTCCAAGCGCGCCTCTGAAAGTCTAATTCTGAACTCCATTTAAAAATCCAAGTATGAATGCCTTCGCATCGAACGAGTCATCTCGCTGAGCAAGGCAGGTCGGTTCTCTACACTTGTGCCGTTTGAATCGGCCCTCTGGGTTGAGCGGAGCGGGTCGTTACAATATATATATATATATATATATATATATATATATATATATATATATATATATATATATATATATATATATATATACCTATAAATATGCACAATGACAACTGATATAGTTGCTGCCATTTGTTGTATCTCATAGAACCCGACACCACTGATACACTTCCCCCTTAACTTGTTGTGTTCTGATACCACTTCAGTTCACACCCAACTGCTCTCCTCCTCCCATTCAGTCACACAAGCACATCCTTCTTCAAGCACATATAACCATATACATATTTATACAGTTGTCATTTGTTGTATCTCATAGAACCCGACACCACTGATGCACTGCCCCCTTTAACTTGTGTTCTGATACTACTTCAGTCCACACCCAACTGCTCTCCTCTTCCCATTCAGTCACACAAGCACATCCTTCATCAAGTACACATAAGCTACTGCTCTCCTCCTCCTCCCCTTGACAACTGATACAGTTGCTACCATTTGTTGTATCTTATAGAACCCAACACCACTGATACACTGCCCCCCTTAACTTATTGAGTTCTGATACCACTTTAGTTCATACCCAACTGCTCTCCTCCTCCCATTCAGTCACACAAGCACATCCTTCATCAAATACAAATAACCATATACATATTTATATATATACATCTAACCATGTGTATGTAGTTGCCCAATCAAAAATGTAGGTGCACTTCCCGACATACTTACTGACATGTCATAGTTCATGCAATTAATGCATTGGATGTGCTCACACAAACAGTCACAGTCAGTTACAAAAGCGCACACACACACACTACACATCTAATTTAGTAAGCATATGCACTATATAACATTCAGATATATATATATATATATATATATATATATATATATATATATATATATATATATATATATATATATATATATATATATATGTATTAGTAACATACCTATAAATATGTGTCACGACCCGCACCCGATGTAGGGATGCAAGTCGGGAACAACGTCCAGCCTACGCCGCAGCATCCCCGGTAGAACGCTGTCTTGGTCAACTATACTATCTAAATATCTCACCATAATATAAAATCTGCCAACAATATCTCAACACAAAACTCAATCACAATTCTAAAAGCACGAGAAGATATGAAGGAAGTCTAACTATACATTCAAAATATATATTAACAATAATAGAAACAATATCCAATCTCATACTATATGCCGAAAATAAATTTTGTGCCAAAATGCTAAAGAAACTAACTATGAAAAACTAGTGATCCGGATAAACCTTCCGACAATCACTCCAGAACTAGTGGGTCCAAGTCTGCACCATCTATAGGTCAAAGTCCATAGTATGTCGGACACCAATCCCCAGGATCCTCTGAAAAATATTTTTCAGTCATGAATGGAGCAAAGTATATCTCTAACAGCAGTTGTAATCAATGATATAAACTATATAATAATAAGTAGATGTGAATATACAAGATGTAACAATAGATACAAGAGATATACAATAAAGAAAATACTGGAATAAATACAAGAATGAACAATATAGCAATGACCAAGAATACTAATGACTAAGTCAGTGAGTATCAGCTTTAACATGTGATCGGCTTGGGAACTTGCACAAGAGTAATGGCCTGGTTAATCATATGTGCGGTGTATGATCAACACTCACAAGGAACAAGACTTGCACAAGGAGGGTATGATCACATATCTACACTACATACTCCCTAACCCCCGACTGGTATAGTAGATCCAACCATGGTACGCTATGGCACGGGATTCCCCAAGAAGATAATGACTCTTCCCGAGAATCAATATCTGTACATATAAAAGAAGAAAAATAAAACAAGACTTGCACAAGATACACCATATATACCAAGGAATAACATCTCATGATGAGATCCGGATATACCAATTCGTGTAACCATCGTGTCAAGGAAATATGGATATCTGCACTAGATATAATGAACATAGAGGATATCATAAATAAGAAACTATCAGAGAATGCACTCGCCTGTGGTCCAAAGCAATGAATGTTAAACTGTCCGAACTGGTGTCACATAGACCTATATATGAAATATTGCATTAATACAAAGTTTCAGAATGAAAATAAGTTAAACTAGTCAACTTCTAGGTCAAAAAGCCATTTCTAAGTCAAAACAGTCAAACTGGGTCAACTCTAAGTCAAACTGGTCAAACTCGGTCAAACTACCTATTTATAGGTTGTATGAGTCTATCTCAATGATGTTGGGTTAATACACTAAGAATCTAGGTCATACAAGCTAAATCTAAGATACTAAGATACCGTATCGCAAGATACGCAAACAAGAGGTATAAAATATCATATATACATATCCAAACAATATTAAATATAATTTTTTTTAATTACAATTACTATATGGATACCTTGGTTTTGAACCAACGCGTTATTGCACTACTAAATTCCCATCTTGATACCCAAACCCAATACCTTGGCACTTACCTTGGTATCTCAAGGTAATTGTCAAATCCTCATTTGTAGCTAACACTCAACTTAAATATATATGCTAATCAATTAGTTACTAAATATAACATACTAATACAATACAATACTTATAATATATATAATTTAGAATCTAACTAATACCTTATCATATATATAGATACTTACTAATACCTCACCATACATAGATATATGTATAGTTAACAACTATAACCCACAACTAACTAACTATTATACTAACTATGCATATACTACTAACCCAACTAGCTAACTTACAACTTGTTAGCCCTCCCCGATACACGCTGCTACTCCCTTGAGCTTGCATTTGCTGCTGCTGTCGCTAATGCTGCTGCTGCTGTCGCTAATGCTGCTGCTGTTGTCGCTAATGCTGCTACTGCTGCTGTTGTTGCTAATGCTGCTGCTGCTGTCGCTATTTCTGCTGCTGCTGCTCTCGCTAATGCTGCTGCTGTTGATATAGCTGTTGTCGCCAATTCGTGTCGAGCCCTTCCTTCTCTCTCCACACACACGCAAGCACACTCATAAATACATATACTCTCACTAGTATCTCCATATATATATATATATATATATATATATATATATATATATATATATATATATATATATATATATATATATATATATATATACACTTACACGTACATATGTATTCACTCACAACTGCACACATCCACACACAAACACCTATAGGTATATGCACAAGTAGTTATATACATATATAGATACATCTATATATATACATCAATATATCTCAATATGTACATATCAATATATATTTATATATAACCATAACACCCTCACTCACACACACACAACTAGACACTCAACACACACACATAACCAACTTATATAGATACATATGGATACCTATACATATCCAACTATATATATACTCACCTATACATACATACATAGATATACAACATAACCATAGGGATACCCATATATATATATACACCATATACTTACCTATATATATATATATATATATATATATATATATATATATATATATATATATATATATATATATATAATCAATAAGCATATACATATAACTAATATACTACGATGCACATACACCCTACACCTCCAATTTCAACATAGACATCTCCCTAAATATATATATATATATATATATATATATATATATATATATATAAACACTTAGGCACATAGCTATATGTATACTTAGCTATAAATACTCACTTATACAATATGATATAAATTCATACTCATATACATGTATATCATATAATATATCATATATATACACAAGTCATATTGAATTAAAGGGCAATAAAACAAACACGTGGAGTGCATCGCACCCGTATCATACTAGATCTATGATACGCTTGCGACACGAGTCCACCACACAACCAAACATACCCTGAAGGATACGAGCAAGTCTAGTATATTATTTATGAATAATACGAAGATTCAAACATATAACTACGTGTCCGTGTCAAATGTGACATGCACAAAGTCCCGTGTCGGAGGAAAACCCTCCAAATCAACACGTATTACCAAATTATTAGGATATGACCTACACGTACCCAATTGTGGACACGACACTAGCCCCAAACACACAAACATATGCCAAGTTGATCTAAAGGACCAATTGACAAACACAACAAATGTCAATCTCGGAATTCTTCCAAAATTGACACAAAAAGTACCATAATTTTCTCAATAGGCCTCATATGAACTCAATTCCAAATCCTATGGGTAGCCTATACATATGGGTTTATTTCTCATGATTAATTCTCAGATTTAGAACCTAAATTAAGGAAAAAACTGAATTGTACCTATTGGGAGATGGATTCCCAATAAAACCTCCAAAATTGGTAAAATTGGCCTTCAACTTGTAGATCCTTGCTCCTTTTTGTAGATTCTTGCTTCTTCCTTCTAGATCCTTGCTCTATTAGTCTCCAATAGTGATTTGGAAAGGAATTGAAAAGAAATTTGGTAAGAATTTGATAAAATTTGGTTGAAAAAATTCTAGATCTAGATTTAGAATAAAAATGAAGAGAGAAGAGTTTTTATCCCCTTTATATAGGCCTCACTTGCCCCCTCCCTCAAGCTACTATATAAAGTCTAAAATGCCCCTTGGGGCCTCTCATGAAGAAATTAATTAAGGAGGGAAGGTTCTAGTCTAATGGGTTTAACATAATTAATCATCCTCATATTGATTGAGCTTCTAATTATTGGTCTCATTTCTAACTAGAATTAAATTTTGGTCCGTGGATCTAATCTAAAATAGTTAGGTCCACTAACACAAGTCCAAAAATAAAACTAACATGCTAATAATAAATAAATAATACAATAAATAAATATTCAACATGCACAATATTTAATTAATTACCAAATGACTAAAATACCCTTTTCTAGAAAATGTGGTAGTAACAATATGTACAATCACTACAAGAAAAATGACTTTTCTTGACGATTTTTCTCTGTCAAGAAATGATTTTCTTGATGGTTCTGGATCCTTCATCTAGGCCAGAGTCAAGAAAAGTCCCTAGTTTTCTTAACGATTTCTGGTTTAGTTATCTTGACAGTTTTAAACCGTCAAGTAAATAAATCTGCCTTGACAGTTTTAAACAGTCAAAAAAATATAGCAAAAAATCGTCAAGGTAAGCATAAACTTTTTTTGACTCTGGCCTAGATGACGGGTAAAGACCGTCAAGAAAACCCTTTTCTTGACGGAAAAAACCGTCAAGAAAACCCTTTCTTGATGTTTAAAATCGTCAAGAATTGATATTTTGTAGCAAAATTCAGATATTTTTTGACATTTTATAACCGTCAAGAGAAGTTAATTTTTTTTAATTAAAATTGTATTTATAATTATATGCTTCTCTCTGCCAGTTACCAAACACATATAATATCAATATAATTCAGAATATCGCAAACATCAAAGAACTATAATACACATAATTTTTATATTAACTGATACGCGTTTGTACACCACAAACAACTAACCACATATTAAAATAAGTAAAATATATGGTTTTTGTACAATATCTTAAACATCTAAAGCCTATGTATACATGTAAACTAAAATACATAGCACCTTGCCTAATCATATAACAAAGTATCTTAATCTGAAGCATATTTCATCACAGTCAGCCTTCATTTTCTATGTAGTTCCTGAGAGAACAAGAGAAATATGAGAGATTATGTCATTATATAGCCAAATTTCTATACCTTCCATACATGTAAAGATTTTATGATTAGGAATATAACCCTGCTGATACCTTCAATTTTTAGTCTATTCATTTAACAAATCAGTGCCATATCGAACCCACTAATGTGCTTGCTATATTTGAAAATAAATTATAGATATATCAACAATAAGACAAATACAGGGGCAAACCGACAAAAAATAGTAAACAATAAGAATGGAGCTAAACCAAATTGTGCAAGACATTTTGTGGCTGTCAAATTCTAGTGGTTAAAGAAATGGTAATATGTCAAATTAAAATAAATATATATATAAAACCTCTAACAACTACATTACATGTCAAAATCTTAAACCATCAAAGCACTAATATTGTGTGTGTGTGTGTGTATAGGTTGAGGTGCACAGAATTAGCACAACAGTAGCATGGACAGTGCTGCTGTCAGTGCACTGGATTGCACATGAAGTATTACAGAAGATTTGGAGGTATGTGTGTATGTGTGTGTGTGTGTGTGTGTGTGTAGGTTGAGGTTCAGGTCACAATAATTGGGAGATATGAGGTAGGATATGCACTGCTCAATGTAGTAATTTGTTCAAACCTGGTACAAGTGATTGAGCTTTGCCACATGCACAACAGCACCTCCAGTGCAGTGGTAGCCAAGCAAGTGTTGGAATGCGCAATTGTTGTGCAGCAAGGAGTGAAGGCTAGGATGAGCAAGGAAACAAGGTGAAGGAGGGATTCAAGTGAAGGTGAGTGATTGTGGTGTCATGTACCTTAGTGTGTGTTTTATTGTAAGAAAGTGGTGGTGTCCAAGTGCAAGGTTGGTAGTGTGTGGGTGTGAGGCTTTGAATCACATCCTATTAGAGTGAGTATCTTACTTAAGTAACTTAGTACTAAGGATGATGTCTAGTTGAGAATTGAGAAGAGTGTACAGGAATATGTGGACTTGGGTAAGTGTCATCCACACTTGAGTGTCTGGATATGAATATCAGTTAGTGAATCATGTTGCCTCCATGTGAAGTATCTTGTGCACAGATGAGTATTGAGTGTAAGAGCCATGAGGGTTTTGTGTGTGTTATCAATAAGTTCCAGAAAGTAAACAGATTAAGTGTCATGTGTAGGTAACTTTGTTACGAGATGAGTGTACCATAGTGTGATAGTGTGTTTAGGAGTGTTCAAGTGTGCACATGTGTGTCTGTGAATTGCAATAATGGAGTCTAACAAGTGTAAGTGAGGGGGTACTCATTTATATGTGGAAATTGGTGTGTTCTTGGCAGTAGGTACCTGTGTGTGTACGGAGTGATGTGTAAACAGTTTAGAGGGCAGTAGGTATTAGATAAAGGGTCCTGGAATTGTAGCAGACAAGAGAGAGAAATCAGTGGGTATGGTAATTTTTAAGAGTGTATTCAATAAAGGAAGAGTACATGCGTGGAGTATTATGAACTAAGTAAATATATATTTTTATAAGTGTACCCATTTTTGGTGTTGTGTTCAGTCAGTGTACTTCCAAATATTGCAGTGCATTCATGTGACAGACATGTGGGAGAGTGTTAGGTTACATGTGAAGTACACGTGTATGCAATGTGATATTTGGTGAGTGGTGTGAGAAATTAATTGTGTATCAGGAATGCATGTGTACACAAGTACTTGAAGTTAGTATCCCCAAGATTGGGGTGTATCAAGTATTTTAGAGTGTAAGGGTAGTAGGAGTATTGTCACTTTCCGTTCCCGAAATACATATTTTAGGATATATTTATTTTTTGCTTGTATTTATTCCTCCTTAGAGTATTTCTTGCTCACATGATCATTAGGTTGCATGCATGGAGACTAGACCCATTCTTTGGTTTAGCATGGTTCATGGTTTATTTGTGGGTTGGTTTATTCATGAATTGGAACCCATGGTCTAAACCTCAAACCCTAGCTATATAAGATAATTTGTTTCTCTCTCTTCCCTCATTCTTCATCTAGAGATTTTATAACTGGTAGAGGGGCACGACTACCAGACTTATAAAGAGGTACTGATAGCATCTTGGAGGTACGAGCTTACCATGCAAAGGTTATCGGTAAGAACATGAGGCCAGAAGAGGTCTCAAGCTCAGAGTGGATAAGGTGGTGGAGGAGTACCTTGGATGTCAGCACCATCACCTGGCATTCGCATACATGATTCAGCGTCAAGAAGGGCGACAGTTTTGACGGTGATAGTACCGGCTCGGCAGCAGCCGAGACAATAACAACAATAACAACAACAATGCCAGGAAGCACCGGTGGATTGCACTTACTATGGAAAGGGAGGCCATAGTAGAAATGTATATAGGACAATCAATGGGTTGTGTATGAGATATGGCAGTCCGGATCACCGGATTGCCAATTGCCCGATGATACAGAGGCCAGGAGGGCCAGTCCAATAATTACCAGCACTGCCAGCACCAGGGGTAGCCCAGCAGAGAGGGCGAGGAATAGAAGTAAGGCCATTAGCTCAGTGTCTATTACTGACGAAAACTGAGATATACCACGACCAGAAGAACCAGCAATAGGGCCAACAGAGGCCACAACAGCGTCACCAAGGGAGACAGCAGCAAGTAGCACAACAGGGCTAAGGGCAGGCATTCATCTTGTCTTTGGATGAGGCTTTAGCATCGGGCGATATGGTGTCAGGTAACATTTCTATCACATATTTTCTGCTGTAGCATTGTTTGATTCAGGCACATCTTATTCATTTGTGTCTGCACGATTCACGACACGTATTGGATTGGAGTTTGATGCATTGCCAGAGAGGTTGAATATACTCACTGGTAATGGGCTCGTAGGAGTTAGTAGAATATGTATAGCGTATCCGGTCCTAGTGTGAGAGCCAGTACGGTTGATTGAGTTTCCTATAGATAACTTTGATGTTATCTTAGGCATGGACTGGCTGAGAGACAGTCATGATACGATAGATTACCTTGAGGGTAAGGTATTATTTAGTATCCCGGGCATGAAAGGTTTCACTTTCGACAGATCTGTGGAAAACCAACATGAAGAGAGGGTCGTAGCGATAGTGTTAGTAGAAGAACAACTCCCTGAGATAGTTAAGGAGTTCTTAGACATCTTTTCGGAAGAACCACCAGGGTTACCCCATTAAGAGATGTTGAGTTTTGTATAGAATTAATCCATGGGGTAGGGCCAATATCTTGTAAAGTTTACCAAATGGCACCATTAAGGCTAGACATACTGTACCAACAGAGGAACTGAAGTCAAAGAAGTTTATTCGAGCCAGTAGATCACCTTGGGGAGCGCCAATGGTTTTAGTGATGAAGAAGGATGGGTCATCACGGTTATGTATCAGCTACAGACAGCTAAATACTATAACAGTGAAGAACAAGTATCCATTACCAATGATCGATGATTTGTTTGATCAGCTGAGTAAATCCAAGGTTTTCTCCAAGATCGATCTTCGATCAGGGTATCATCAAGTAAGAGTTCGGGACCAAGACATACCCAAGACAATATTTATGTACGATATGGGCATTACGAATTCTTAGTTATTCCATTCGGACTGACTAATGCTCCAGAAATATTTATGGATTTGATGAACCGTATTTTTATGCCATAACTAGATCAGTTCACGGTGGTCTTCATAACTGACATTCTTGTTTATTCCAGTCGCAAAAAGGAACATGAGAGGCATCTTTGGAAGGTCTTACAGATTCTAAGAGAACACCAGTTATAGCAAATCTCAGCAAGTATAAGTTTTGGTTAGATCACGTGTCATTCTTAGGTCACATCATCTCTCTAGAGCAGGAGTTACAGTACATCCGAAGAAGGTTGAGGCCATAGAGAGTTGGCCAGTTTCGAAGACAATAGCTAAAGTGCATAGTTTTCTGGGATTGGCAGGATACTACAAAAGGTTTGTAGTAGACTTTACAAGAATTTTAGCACCGCTAACTCGATTAACGCGCAAGGAGGCTAAGTTCAAATGGTCAACAGAGTGCCATATATTATTTAAAGAATTGAAGAAGAGATTGATTTCAACTCTGATTCTTACGCTTCCAGTAGGTTCTGAAGGATTTACAGTATATTACGATACGTCAGGCAAAGGACTTGGGTGTGTATTAATGCAACATGGAAGAGTGATAGCTTATGCATTGCAATAGCTTTGAGACCATAAGAAAAATTATCCGACTCATGATTTGGAGTTGGCGGCGATAGTATTTGCACTTAAGCTATGGAGGCATTACTTGTATGGTGATCGAGTGGAAATATTTACAGATCATAAGAGCTTAAAATATATATTCACCCAGAAGGACTTGAACATGAGGCATAGGAGGTGGCTAAAATTGATAAAGGACTATGATGTGGAACTTCAGTACCATCCAGGCAAGGCAAATATGGTAGCAGATGCTCTTAGTAGGAGAGGTAGTACATTTATGTTGACATCGTAGTGGCATATCTTAGAAGATCTTAGAGAATTAGGGATTTAGATAGTACTCCAACAAGATGTAGGAGTATTGGCTAGTTTACAGGTGCAATCTACCATTATAGACTGGATTAAGGCAGCTCAGGCAGAGGATCTAAAAGTTCAGATACTTTGGGCGGAATATGAATTTGGTCTCAGTAAAGAGTTGACTATTCATGAAGATGGAACTCTTAGGTTCAGAAATCGTCTTTATGTACCAAGTGGAGATATCTGACAAGAAGTAATGACCGAGGCGCACAATTTTTAGTATTCAATTCATCCATGAGGTACCAAGATGTATCAAGACATCAAACAATATTTCTAATAGAATGGGATAAAGAGGGAGATAGCACGATTCGTTTCTCGTTGTTTGGTATGTCAGCAAGTGAAGGCCGACCAACAGAGACCAGCAGGATTATTGCAGCCGCTTCTTATTTCGGAGTAGAAATGGGAACATTCACGATGGACTTTGTGACTGGTTTACCTAAATCCCCGACTGGTCGTGATGCAGTTTGGACAATAATAGATCGTCTCACAAAAGTAGCTCACTTTCTTCCCTTTCGAGTAGGGCAATCCACAGAGTAGTTAGTGAAGATGTATATACGACATATAGTAAGACCGTACGGCTTCCCAGTGAGTATTGTATCAAATCAAGATACTCAGTTCACTTCAAATTTTTGGAAGAGTTTGCACCAGAGTTTAGGCATTAAGTTAAGATTTAGTACCACTTACTACCCTCAGATAGATAAGTAATCAGAAAGAACCATCCGGACATTGGAGGATATATTGCGAGCTTGTACTTTGGACTTTGATGGGTCTTAGGAGGATTACCAACATCTCATCGAGTTCTCGAACAACAATAGTTATTAGGCCAGCATCCAGATGGCACCCTTCGAAGCGTTGTATGGGAGAAAGTATAGGTCACCATTAGCATGGGATGACATTAGCGAACGAAAGATGTTAGGCCCTGAAATGATCACGTAAACAGTAGAAGTTGTCAAACAAATCAGAGAGTGACTTCGGGTTGCGCAAGATAGGCATCGGCATTAGGTAGATCAACATCATAGACCATTAGAGTTTTGTGTCGGCAACCACGTGTTCTTACAAATTTCTTCAACCCGTGGAATCATTAGATTTGGGATTCGCTGGAAGCTTAGTCCGCGATACGTCAGTCCGTTCGATATTCTCAAGTGGGTAGGCGATGTTTCTTAGCGTCTTGCCCTTCTACCTTCGCTACGTGAGGTACACGATTTATTTTATTTTTCTCAGTTGTACAGGTATGTCTTGAATCTGAGTTATATCCTCGACCATTCTGAGCTAGTCGTTGGTACCGACTTGTCTTACGAGAAGCAGCCCGTATCTATTTTGGACCGAAGGGAGAAGATGCTCAAGAATCGAACTATTCATCTTGTCCGAGTTGCTTGGGGTCATCACCCTTTGGGAGAGTCAACGTGGGAGCGCGAGGATAATATCCGGTCTCGGTATCCGTACCTATTCGACTCGGAAGGTATATTCATTCTTATGCCTTCATATCTCAAATCTCGTGATTCGTTTATCCATGCTATATGACACTGTTTCTTTATATGCTTGAATTTGATTGCATGATCTTTTAGTTAGCGTAGTGCTTGTTCTGATTTCTCTAGTTAGCCTTGGGTTTGAATTTTGAGGACATAATTTTTTTAAGGTGGGTAGAGATGTCACTCCTCATTCCTGAAATACGTATTTTGGATATATTTATTTTTTGCTTATATTTATTCCTGCTTAGAGTATTTCTTGCTCACATGATCATTATATTGCATGCATGGAGACTAGACCTATTTTTGGGTTTATGATGGTTCATGGTTTATTTGTGGGTTGGTTTATTCAAGAATTTAAACCCATGGTCTAAATCTCAAACCATAGCTATATAAGCTAACTTGTTTCTCTCTCTTCCCATATTCTTTATTTTTCCTCTTTCTTCCATTTATAGGCAAGTACACCTTACACATAGAAAAACCTTTTGATTTTTATTTCTTATTCTTTCCTTGTATTTTATTAGTCTATTCTGTGCTTATGATATTTTTGACCGCTTTTAATACTTGAAGTTCTCGGTTTTGATAGATAGATTTGCTTAGATCTACTTTTCTTACTTAGGGTTTCATGGGTTCCTTGAGTTTTTGGTAGTTTTGATCTACTAAATATAGTATTTTATAAAAATAGTTTTTTGGGAAGGATGGAGCACTTTATTTTAAACGTTTTGGATTTTGGTTCACTCAATTCGGAGTTAAAATATTATTTTTATGAAGAAACAAATTTCAGATTTTGGAGCTTTTTTGCCATGGCCGAACCTGCTGTTGGAGAAGACGAAGTCTTCATGCGGCCAGCGAGCTATACAACTGAGAGTGCTATGCGGCCCGAGAGAGTTATATGGCTGAACTTTTGCCACATACTAACAACATGTGTCCATCTTGTTGAACGCATGACTGCTGATCTACACAAGTTTTCTTGAAAACTTTGTGCATTCACTCGCTGAACGAATGAGAAATTCGCTAAGTCCAAAAGACACTACATGCGACATCAAACTTATACGGCAAGCAGAGCATGCGGCCACCTTCCCTTGGATGCATCCTTGGCGCATCTTTCTATGGTTTTATCTTTTCTTCCTGACACACTTTATGTTACGTCACACTTTATGTCATATTACTAACACTTTACTTATTTCTGTCGCTTCATCACTTATCCCGAGGAGTAGACCTTAGCCCTGAATCCATGCGGCATGACTCCATACGGCCAGGATTGTCATGCGGCCTGACTTCTCATGCGGCCTTGATCCTTCTGTGCGCATGCGACCCCTTATACACGTTTTATTGGACTAGTTTTGGTTGAATGTTCCTTTGAAATTTATGAGTTGTATGTGTGACTTTGATGACCACAAAAGTATTAGACCCATCTATGCATCATGACCCGACCACTTGTATCCGTGCTGATACACTTACTACGTGTTATGTGTTCCTACGTGCTATGTGTTCCTACGCGATTATATTATATATTTACACTATGGTGTACCTATGTGCTACGTGACATATGATATCACTCAATCTCTAGCCTGGATATAAGGGTTAGTCAATGACCAAGCGTGGCTAGGATCTGTTGATTGTTGTATCACGCTGTGGTGAATCCAAATTGAACTATTAAGTGACAAAGTGGATTCGTATCTACCGCGGCCGTACTATGGTACATTATATAAGAGGAATACCATGTGACCACACCATGAGATTTCAGTTAACATTAGGGTTAACTAGGCAACTAAACTTTTAGAGCATTGGGAGGGAATGAAATCTCGAAATTATTCCTAACTAGCAACCTCCAGTCATCTGAATTGGATGTGCATGCAAGTCCCCATGGATATTGTTTAAATTCTCATTAGTGGATGATAATTGTCACTACCATATTTCTAAAGTAGGGGCATTTTTGTTATTTGTAATACTCTCTCTCTCTCTCTCTCTATATATATATATATATATATATATTGTGTTTATAGTTACATGATATGTATAATATATATTATTATTATTATTATTAATATGGGTTAGTGAACTAGACTTGATGAGACCATTAGACTCAACCTTAGACTAGACATTTTGAATCCACTAGTTAATCCCTATCCATTTTAATTAAAAACTTGTGAAACCCTCACTTAGGATTAAACTTCACTTATTAAATAACTCTTCATGACAACCATATGGGGGCATTATGGACTTTGTGCATTAGCTAGCCCTAGGTTTAGTGGCCGGCCCTATATAGAGAGAGGGAGTCGCCCTTTAGTTCATTCATAGCTCATGAAGAAAAACCCTAGAAGTAGTTCTTCCCCAAACCCTTCCTTCCTCCACCAAATTTCAGAAATTTAAACCCCAATCCCTCCCATTTCCCTCATCTAAGAAGCCTAGAAGCTTAGGTCATAAGGAGTTTTAGGGAAGAAGAAGTTTGTATTGGGAATCAATCTCCCAATAGGTGAAAATTTGAAATCTTTCCTTTAAATTCTATTTTTATTATTTGTTTGGCCATTATGAGCCCACCTACGATTTAGGAATAGCCATAAGGGAAGAGAATGAGTCTCTATAGGTTTTCATGATATTTTCTTCATGGTGTTGTATGCAAATTTGGAGTTTTGTGCTTATGGGTGTGTGTTTCTCCTATTTTTCATAACAACTAATCATATTACGTGTATATAATTATATTTGATATTTGATATGTTATTAGTTGTATATTGTGGATTTTGGCTTGAAGATTAGTGGTATATCATAGAGTATCACATTGGTGCACTAAAGGTGCTTGATGAAATGATTAATAGGAAGTGTACCTATTTTTAATGCCTAATTCATATGTTATTGGATATATATATATATATATATATATATATATATATATATATATATATATATATATATATATTGTTTGAAGGTGTTGGTCAGAGTGAGCACACTAGAATTGTTGCTCTAGTATAAATTGTAGGGGAAGCAACACAGCAGTGGGCATGGGGTGATCCCCATCAGGTTGCACAGTAACCTGTACATGGGGAAGGTATGTTTGGTGTTGTCATGCTATGTATCAGCTAATACATGCAGAGGATGTAGAAGTCGGGTCTGCATATAGGTGCAGTTGGGATCTTGCACTGATGTGTGTGCATTATGTTTGGGAAGCCCAAATACGGGGCAGTGCGGGTGTTAGCAAGTGCAGCATGGGTGGTTAGCCTATGGATTTCAGTGGTTAGTAAATCTGCACTTGAGGTTGTAGTGTACAAGCACATGCACCAGCTTGTAGCAGTTACATACAGGTAAAGTGCAGGTAATGGAGATGCTCGGGTAAGGTGCGTTGTGACTGTTAATTGGTATCATCTGGGTTAGTTGCCAGTGATGTATTAGCATGTATTATAAAGTTGGGTATGGAGGAACCATTACAGTAGTATTGCTGAGGTATTATGGTTTTTTTGAGTGTGGGATGATTTGTTATAGGAGTTAGGGGTATTTGTAGATACTCTTTGGTGATGTTAACTGCAATAGCAGTAATAAAGAGGGAGGTATTACTCAGTTAAGAGAGTACAGAACCAAAGGCTATGTGTCAGGTGATGGGGAGAAGTGAAGTGTAAAAAATAGCTAAAATATCTGGAGGTCAAGGTTCACAACAGCAACAGTTGCACCTATGTGCGCTGCTATTGATTAGGAACAACAATTTGTTGTTCAAGTTATGTTGATTGTTGTACCTTGTGTGCAAGGAATATTGTGATTGATTGAGGTAAGATGAATTCTCAGTTAGTATAGGTCAGTGAAGTAGTTGTTAGTATAATTAGCTAAGTGATTAGAGTATCAGTGAGGTACTATGTAGATAGAGTAAGTACTTGAGGTATCAAGTTGTGGAAGAGATACTAAGTTAGTAGAGTATCTGTAACAGTTAGATAACTGTTATTTATGGATAACAGTTAGTATATAGTGCATTGGTTAGGGTAGTAGCAGTTAGATATTGGTTAAGTATTACTTATACCTAGCTAAGGTAATATTAGTATTATAGATAACATAAATAAGGATATGTTAATTAATATTAGTTACTTGTATATATTAGAGATTGGTTAGTGTTAGTTAGATTCTAAGTCTATGGTAAGCTGTTGATATTAACTAAGTTATGCCTTGGACTCTTAGAATTGACCTAGTATAACTAAGATAGCTTGTATTAGCTAATTAATGACCAATATAGACTAACTAGATAGTATAGAGCCTATATGTATATAATATATAATAATGTATCTAGTGTAGTATATTTTTACTAATATTAATTGGTACTAGTAGGTAATGACTAGCATAAGTTAATATACCTTATTATAACTTAGAAAACTTAGATAAGAAAGGTATTGGATTAGTTTGGCTAGTATAACCTAGATATTCACTAGTAGGACCTAGAAATCTAGAATTGACCTAGTTTGACCTAGAATTGAACTAGTTTAACTTGTTATCTTTCTAAACCTTATATTGATGTAATATTCCATATTTAGGTCTCTGAGGCACAGTTACGGATACTGTTGATACTCTTTCCACCAGATTTCAAGCGAGTACACTCTCTGACACTTTACATTATTTTGATCATTATGATTCTAGTTGTGGCGTATACTTAATTCTGACCCAGCGGATACACGGGCTAGTATCATAGATACCTTTCATAAGGAGTCATGATTGGAATCCATCGTACTAGCTGGAGACAGGATTTATATGATCATATCCTATTTTACATGCATCATAGCTCACCCCACATATCACGTAGGGTGTAGCCTGACCATTTACATACCTCATAACCTGTTATATATGATTAACCTGACTTTGCTCACATCATAGTTAACCAGATGGTTAGCCTGACCTCACATGTATCATAGCCAATCATATATAACAAGTCTGATCTAGTCCCAAATCGATAACATAGCAAACTAATATTTTATAACACTTACCTAGAATTCCTATTTTCTTATTTTAATACATTTATTTCTAACATTCACATATATCTATTCATTGCTAGTTAGTTCTATATGTTGATTACATGTCTCTCCAGTATTCCTTATTTTCTAGTATTTTCTTCTTCATGTATTTTCTTACACTATCGTATAGTTTTTGTCAATATAATTGAAATTGCTGTTAGTGTTTGTGCTTCGCTCCAATTCTGACTGGATAACATTTTTCAGAGGATCTTAAGGATTTCTGTCGTACCCATTATGGTCCAGGAGTAGATGGTTACTACATCCCGAAGATTCCAGAGGAGCTACTCTCCTTAGAGGAGATACCACCCACAATTGTTTAGACAATACTTAGTCTAGTTTATTTATGTATTGGATTGTTATAACTGTAAGATAGGTGTATATGTTGAGACTTATTTATGTTGAGACAGTTAGACTCTAGACTTATTATTGTTATCGAGTTGGATTCTAGACTTATGTTAGAATTTATTATATCTTTCATATCTCATCGTGCCATTTGCCTTCTTATAGTTATTGTGATTGAGTACCTTATGAATTGATAATTATATGCATATTCATTATCCTCCTTATGGAGTTGAGATCATTGACATATTATTTCTGTAATTTATGTTAGTAGTATTGACCCATAAACAACGTTCTACCCTCGATGTTGTGGCGTAGGCTGGATGTACCCACGGCTCATACCCAAATTTTGGGTGCGGGTCATGACAACAATATCTGATTATTATATGATACTATGTGTTCTATGTGATCTTAGCACTGTGGCCTTACGAGGGACCAGTACATACTACTATGTGCTATGCGACGATTTGTGGCTCGGCTAACCCTACTAGTACCTGGTTTGATCCGAGGATTCCTATATGCATAATATCTCTAGGATAACCCAGACTCCATCTAGTAAGCCGTACAAGTGATTGGCTGATTATGTAACTGAGCGTGTTTGTGTATTGTATCTACTGTCAAATAGTCTAGGGACATGGACTATCATGGTGCGATGGTTTAACCCTTGTCCTTGTTTGGTTGTAGGGTTAGATTATTGTGTCATGATAGGCTATGAACCAAAACTATGAGACAGAACTATATATATATATATATATATATATATATATATATATATATATATATATATATATATATATATATATATATATATATATTTCATAACCTGGTTTTATTTCTGCATTCATGCTTCCTTTGTGGTACTTGTTATTTGGGGTCTAACCCCACTGGTTTTGCTTGGCCAGGTTTAGATCCAGCACCAGAGGATCAAGCGTACTTTCCCCTGAATAATGGCACGCACCAGGTGGATGGCCACTGAGGGAAACAAGTGGGTCACTTCTTCCCTGCTCGTTATTTTATATTTTACTCATTTTGGACATTTAGCCACCGATGCTTGTTAGCCGTGAATCTAGATATTTAGTTTCCTACACGATTATAATTAATCAGACTGTAGTTGATCATGCTCATGTACTCTTGTTACTCTGCCAGCCTTCTTATTTTTGCACAGTTGGTTTCTTGAATGTTGTGGCAAGGCGTTTGGAACGCCTTACTTCCTTGTCATATATGTTTTATATTTACTATTCTTATTTGACTGATTGAGATAATAGATATTTTATGTGACCCTAAGTGACTTGTTTGTAGTATATACCCCCTTATCTAGTTATAGCCGTGACCGCCGTACGATGTTCTATACCTTGTACGGGGGAGCTGGCCATGTCCATCTCCGTATTTCGGTAATGGGGCGTGAAAAGTATTGGTTAAGGTATTGGTATTAGGTCAAAATAAAGTTATGATATAGGTAATATGCTAAGTTAATGGCTAGATACCTAGAGCAATATAAATGAAAGTTGAACCAAGTCAAGAAAACAAACATGACCATATCTAAGACACAAAAATGGTTGAGATAAATGCGTTTGGAATAAAGATGAATTTCAAATTACAAAGAAATAAACTTGCTAAAAATTTGTAGATGCAATATTTGTGCTCAAGTACATTACTACACGTATATTAGTGTATATGGTATAAGTAGAGAATTCTTCAAATTCATAAGAAAAAAATCTCATGTATCTTTAATAACAGACCTAAAGAACAACAGAAGAAGCAATGAACCCAAATGGCCACTTCCTTGAAGGCTTGTTTGTTTTGATCTGCGACTAGAGAATGTTAGTATAAAAGACAAATACATATTTACTAAAATTAAAAGGTACAGATTTCCAGGTGAAAACATATTCTAAAATTGAGGAAAAAAGTTACCAGGTGATATGGTGCACCAATTTGATTGGATGCACTATAAATTATAACTTAGTGACTCCAGTGACCAGGTTATCCATTGTCAAGTTATAAGAAACCTGGTAATATCTTATGATGTATGATACCTATCATGACTCTAGATAGTGGCATATCAAGACTTTATTTCAGAGAAAAATTACTTACTTACAAATTATGTAGGAAGTGAAAATAATAGTGAGTAAAATTACTTTGTTACAAATTATAATATCACCAATATAGGTTTAATAGTATTCCAGGCTAGAAAGTGGCCTATCGAAATGATATCTTAATAATCAATATCATCAAGAGATGAAGTAAGTTTATCATAGATTCATAGGAATAATCTCCTATCAATATCTTATGATGTATGATACCTATCATAACTTTATTTCAAAGATGGAGTGAGTCATAGTTTAATATATTGACTTGTTATTAGCAAATGTTTAAAACTCATCTTTCAGTTGCCAGCCATAAACTAATACACCATCAAAAGTAAACATGAACCTCACTTTCAACTCAGCTAGTATTTTTAGTGTGCTCCTCCCTCATGCACATATAAGAAAAACAAACCCAAATTTTGCCTTGTGTCGAGCATTCAACTCAACTAATTGCTACAAGAAAATAAATTAAATCAACCCATAAGACAAAGGCATCGGTATTTCATACTGGCATTGATATTTGATAGGTTTAGCAAAGGAAACAAATAGCCGAAACTCTTAGACTCAACTTTCGAGCGACATCACATAAATTCCCAGTTAACAGTCTTAAGACGAGTACAGAAAATAAAATAAATTCGATGATCTAATATACCTCCATTGCAATTGCCCATTGCGAACAGTTCACTTCACACACAGATACCCAAACACGAACCCTATTAAATATTATTTAAGCTGCCCAACTTGCATAAATAAAATTGTAAAATTAAGTGCAAGATTAATATTGATGTGCTTACAGGCTTAGCGCCCAGGTGCTTCAAAGCAGAACCAACACATAATACTTCCTCATATGTTTCTCTGTAACTTCTCCAAAGGTAAGGCCCTTCCTATATTTACCAATAGACAAACTTTTAGCTCTCCATAGGTGGCAAAAAATAGGTAAGAACAAGAGGCTTATCAAGTAACTTTGTACCTATCAATTCACGCCATCTGAGCATTTTATTTCTAGCATACTTCTTTGCGGCTAACCTTGAAGCTTGTTTATCCTCTAAAAAATTAGAATGCAAGTATTTTTAGTCTATAAATGGTATGAATATTGATATTTTACTGCTGACCACTAAAAATACATTATACTTTTACAAAAATTTGAGTGGCCTCAAATTTGATCTTTAGTATTGGTCCCATATATGAAGATATTGACTCAATAGTAGTATCATAAGTTAAACATGAAGCCATTCGAAGAATATGAACCTATTAAGGTATTAATCTGAAGCAGCTTCTACTTACCAAGAATTATGCATGTCATACTTTTAGGAGAGGGTACCAAGCGTATTTAAACTAATGGTTGTTGGCCCTTTTCTCTAGATGGAGACAGTTCAAAGAAACAATGATATAATGGCAAAGATAAAATGAAGTTACCAAGTAAACATCAATAATCTAACATCTTTAGAAATATCATGTGATGATAAGAAACAACCACAATAGATACTAGCTTTGTACTTATCCAGGAAATCAGATGGTCTAGGTCTTTCTGATAGAACACATGATGGGGACTAGTAACCTGAAGCTCATGCAAATAGAATGCATTTAAAATCACCATATTAGTGCTACATATCCATATGTACTCTCCTATCAGAATAACTATGCTAATATGATTTCTAAGTGTGTAAAAAAAATTACATATTTTTGTTACCTAAAAATATTATAAATGGTGATGTTGAAGTATTACTTAGCATGATTAGAGATGAATGCATCAGCCGAATGCGAGAGCTATATGTCCCATGGATAAAGAAAAATGGTGTCTGTATCTATATTGTGTTCATTCTCGTATCCATATCCATATTCATGCAAGATAAGGGGGCTACTATTTTATCTGTTTGTATATCTCGTCTTCTTATTCCTGCAACATAGTTGGAGAGGCATCAATCTCATGCATTTCATTCCTTACTATCAAGATTGTCATTACTAGTCTCCATTGTTAAGATGCATTAATAAAAATATATTTTTCATCATTTGTTGTGGAGTTATATTAGAACCAACTTACCATTATTTAATGTACCAAACATATTGAGTTCATGCATTTATTCATTCATATTTGTTTCAGAAGAAGCAAGGTTGCTGCTAATGAATCGATCAAGTATCTTGATGGCTTGTCTTGTACTCAACCTAGCCAAAGAAAAACTCATCATTTTTTCCTTATATAGTAATCAGACCAAATAGTTCAAAAAATTATTTGATTTAATTTATTCAATATTTCAGTATATACGCAATCACAGACTATAAAATCCAAGAATAATTTTTTCTGCTACAAATATAGGAAAAAATATGGATACGCCCATTAAATATAAGCAATCAATAGGTAACTACAATTATAGCAAGAAAATTGATAATTACAAGTGAAACCAACTACTTTATAAATTATTTTTACATAATCCAACCATGAACAAGGGCTAACTAACTACAAAACTCATCAATTTTCTTACAAAAACCATTAATCTGGCTCCTGAAGTATCATGAAAAACTTGGATAGACACACAAATCTAAGAAATCAATAGGTAATTAAATGTGAAACTAATTATTATACTTTGCCCATAATTTGCTTCACTGACCAAATTTTGTTTACTATTTTGCCCATAATTTCCAATGTTAGTGGATTATTAAATTGAAAGTTTTTGCAATGGAAGTCTTTGACTTCTTAAGTTGTGTAACTAATTGTAGATACATATAATTGAAGAAGTTATTTCTATATATATAAACAGATCTTCTAGCTCTTTATCATGATTCTTTAGGTGATGTGTAATTTTCTTATACTTGTAAGTTGAGTTCATGAAGCACTAGGTAATAAATATTGAATAAAATAGTCCACTTCATGGCATGTGATATCATTTCTAGAATAAAAAAGTAGTTAATAAAATTTCAATGATGATAATGATACTTTTAAATTTATTGTTTCATATGTATGCTATTTTTTCTTCTCCTAGAAATGTTTAGATATGCAAACAAATCATTTCATACTATTATAAGGACACAACACATCCACCAAATATGGGATGACAATAATACATGCAAATACAACTAATACCAGATTAATTTCAACAAGATGAAGGGCAAAAAATTAATAATGCAATAGAGATAAACAAAATCAAGAATATTTTTAATATGTCAAGAGATCTACATATTTATTTGAGAATAATCCATATACACATGGTCGGGTTGGGCGTATAGACGGGTCAGGCGCACAAGTGGATCTAATATTCTCACAGTCATCAAGATTACACATATGAATCAAAATTCCAATAGAACATTCAAACCAAATCAATTCATTAAAATATGCAGTGGTCGTATGCTCGCATGAAGATCAAGGCCGCATGGTCGATCAGGGCGCATAAGAATTGGGGGCGCATTGAATATGGGGCGCATAGACCGACAAATTCCACCCATCGGGGCAAGTACTAAGTGGCGGGCAATAAATACAAGTTAGAGAAGTGACTGATGTGAATTGATGTGACAAGCCAAAAAATGTCAGAGAGATAAGGCAAAAGCATAAAAAGCTGTACAGAGTCACAAAAGTCGTACAGAGGCATGCGCCCAAAAGAAGAGACGCATGGCTCGTGACTGCATAGTCTCCTGGACACATGGGTGCATGGAGTCTGGCCTTAGTAAATTCCCATACGTTCAAGGTACTATGCTTCCGACTTTAGAACGCATGCACAGAGCACACATGTGTCCAATCAATATGGACGTGTATTGGAGGGGTGTATGTTGCTAGGCCACATGGTACTACATCGTCCCAGAATAACAAGTTCGGCCAAGAAAAAGCTCCAAGAACCCAAAAACGTGTTCCCTTCGTAAATTTTTTATTTCAACTCTAAATTAAGTGAACCAAAAGACAAAACATCTGAAATGGAATGCTCTATCACCTAGAAAAACTGGTTTTCTAAAATATCAAATTTTAATAGATCAAAACCAAGAAAAACTTATGGAATCTATGAAAATCCTAAACTAAAATGGTAGATCAACTCACATCCATCCATCAAAACCGAAAACTCCAAACATTAAAAGTGTTTAGAATCATATACACATAATTAGACTAAGAAAATGCAAAAAAAAGAGCAAGGATCAAAATCTAAGTATTTTTTCATATCATGCAAGGTGTACTTGCCTAAAATGAAAAAAGGAGAAGAAATGAGAGAATAAGGAAGGAAGAGAAAAAGTTGGGTTATATAGCTAGGTTTTGAGGTTTAGACCATGGGTTCTTTCATAACTTGAACCAACCCATAAAATAAAACATGAACCACACTAAACCAAATAATTGGTCTAATCTCCATGCAACCTAATAAACATATAAGCAAGAAATAATATGTCCCATATACGTATATCGGGAACGATGAGTGACACCCCTCGCCTCTGGTGGACTCTCCAATGAAGCACAGGGCTTCTTCGGTGTTGAGCCCTCCATCTAAGAAGAGAAGACAGGGACCCTCTGTGGCCGTGAGGTCAAGTTATAGGAAAATGGTTGCTACTAAGGACCCTACACAGGTCGTGGGAGAAGAGGAAAAGGTGGAGGTAGGACACTTTCCATTGGTGATTCACCAACCGGATCTCATTCTTGATGCATTTATGGTATCCCTACGTCCTCTTAGATTTATTGCTATGTCCCCTTTTTATGACACTCTTCGTCTTAATTTATCTGAATTTATGCAATGACCGAGAGCGGGGGTGGGGACACTTCCTCCACGGGCCACCACAGTAGGAATTTCTTACCTGGAGGAGGAGACAAAGTCCTCTTCTTGCGAACCGTATATCGACGCGCCTGTCGTTGAGGCAATGGAAAGGTTCGCCGAGGAAGGGAACGGTTCCTTGGCCGACCCCTCGATTGGAGATGTGGCCACCTTGGGGATGACTCGGTCCGCTCCGATGGAATTGCCAACTTTGATACCTCACCTAAGCATATTATTTTGTCATTTATCAAGAGATGAAGTTTTTTGGATTCAATTCTTCGATATTTGGGTAAAGTTACTCAATGATTACTTTGATTTGACAGGTCCTTCTCCGCCGATAAACATATTTAATGTGGCAGCGAAAGAGATTATGGCTGAGGAGGCTGAACCAGGACTCATCAGGGAAGACCTGGGCCAGTCCCATCTTCCTTCGCGGTTGGAGAACCTCTTGAAGGACCTTCAACAGGCATGGGGCCTGCTTCTGATGCCGATCTCCTAGTGCGTCGGCTGTCGAGGAAAATGTGGGGGGGGGAGAAGAAGCTGGGGGGAGGCTGAGCCTTTCTCTCACTTTTTTGCGGGTAAAGGACACCCAACGGAGCTTCCTGTTGAGGCTAGTATAAGAGAGGCCTCTACTGTTGCGGACCTACTTGGTGCAGCGACCGCTTTGTCACCTCCTCGGGATGACGTTGGGCGACATAAAGTCGCAACACCCTCAGTTACAGGGGGTAGCGGTCTTTCCGAGGGATCCGTTCTGGGTCTTACTGGCGTGAAGGCCAAGTTTACCAGTTTGTCTGGCGTCCAAATAGTACTTTCGAAGGGACAGAGTTTGGCTATTGTGAAAGGAACTCGTCGTTTGGCAACTGTGGTTCCACTACCTGATTTGTCAAGTGTTGTGCCCTCTATTTCATATGCTACCCAGATTGTCACATTTCCTGTAATCCCTTCGATTTAGGCTCCATTGACGCCTTCCACAGAAGTTACGATAACAACTACTTCCAGGGTTATCCTTCAGGGATTCTACATATTATTAAAGCACGAAGTTCAAAATATACTGGGACGAGGGATGTCTTTCGTTTGGTCTAAGCACGGTGCCCTGGACCAGATATATATTTTGAAGATCCTTCCTGGCTATGAGCAGACAGCTGACCTGCTGCTTCAGAAATTAACTGAGGTAGAACAACACTTGAACGAGTTGCAGCAGGTGCAACAGGTTGACATCACTGTGACAGTGGCCACAGAGTATGAATGCCTCTTGGACTCCATAGAATAAGTGAAAGCTGCTTATGGGAAGACCAAGGTGGGTCTAGTGCAAGAACTCAATAAGCTGGAACTCCAACGTACCGAGTTGGACGTTAGCGAGATGGCTTGCCTTGCTCAAAAAGATGGATTTTCCCATACCATTGCTGATATCCAGAAGAAGATTGCACAACTCCAGGACAACCTCAAGAACTTGGAGGGTAATGTCCATGAGGCTCGCCAAGAGAGGGAGGTTATCCGCGCATAATCTAGCACTTTGGCCCTGTCTTCTGTTGTCCTTGAAGATACTCTGAAGAGATTGGAAGAGAAGCACCAGACTTACGCTCACCTCGATAATCCTGCTGCTTTAGCTCAATAAGCCGAGCACCGGGTCAAATCTAAGATTGATGCCAGAAGTGCCCGTCTTCGAGGACGAATAGAAGAATTATGTACTGATAAGTAGTTTTTATTGTTTCTTCTTTTTTTGTTTTGCTTGGACCGAGATATTTTAGTGGTCCCTCAATGTAGTATGCTTTATGTTTCCTTTATGCAAAAGAAATAAATGCTTTTCCTTTTGTTGCAATTATCTATGTGAACTTTGGATATCGTACTAGAGGTAATATGGACGTAGTATGATGACACAGTTTGTTAGGGATATCCCATTGGGGGTCCTTGGTGGACCTATAAGATTTTGGGCACTTGGGTGCAAGTAATAAGTTCGAAGCAAAAATCCTATCAGAGGTGATATGGACGTGATAGGTTTTGTGGACCTATTACTTATTGTGCACCTGAGTGCAAGTAATAGTTTTGAGACAAGTCCTGACAGAGGTGATATGGATGTGGCAGGTTTTATGGACTTAATACCACTGGCATAGTTAGAATTGAGTATGGGTGATAAGTTTAGATGACGACCGATATCAGAGGTAATATGGACGTGACAATCGATAGTCATATAGAGAGGTTTATTTAGAGGTAAGAAGGATATGTCAAACTCTACTAGGGAGGATGTGAGGATGATAGCTCAGAGGTAACATGAATGTGAGCTAAACGATTGTCATAAAGAGATGTTAGGTACGATCATGGTATTTTTGTGGAATGAAAAAAAAATGAGCCATATGTAATATGGACATGGCTGTTTTCTTTGGATGGAAAAATGGGCAGCTCATAGTTCAGAGGTAATATGGACGTGAATTGTTTTCTTTTGTTAAAGAAATTCCACTGGGGTATCTTTAGAGGACCTATTACTTCTTGCACACTGGAGTGCAAGTAATAAGTTCAGAACAAGACCTGCCAGAGGTGGTATGGACGTGGCAGTTTTGTGGACTTAACACCGCTGACGTATTTAAAGTTAAGTAGAGGTGATAATTTTAGATGACGACCGATGTCAGAGATATTATGGATATAATAATTGATAGTCATACACAGAGGTTTACTCAGAGGTAATATGGACATGGAAAACCCTGCTGGGGATAATCGGTTAGGACAGTAGTTCATAGGTGATATGGACGTGATCTAATGCCTAAGAAAACTGATTATGAGTGGTCTACCCGAAAGTGTGGATAGAACTGAAGGTGGCTCCGCTGGGGAGCTTTTTGATAATCCATTGTCTATTACGAATTTAGGATTCCTAAATACAAACAATGGCTTTCATCAAACTTTTATGAAAAAGAAGTGCATATTGTGCTTACACACTTGTTGGGGATGAACAACGGGGAACGTACACTATACATTTTGGTTGTCCAACTGATCATAAAGGGAGTATAAGTCTAACTTAGACAGTACTTTTTGAGGAACTTATCGTTGATAGGCATCATGAGCAAGTCGCCATTGAGTTTTGTGAGCCGGTAGGTGCCGTTGGAGAACACAGACTCCATAATGAACGTGTCCTCCCATTTAGGTTAGAATTTACCAGCCGTCTTGTGGGTTATAACCATCAATATTCTTACTATCAAGACGAGGTTACCCACTTGGTAAGTCCTCTTCTGGACCCATTTGTTGAAGGATCCTGAGAGGCGTGCTTGGTACAACTCATTACGTTGTTGAGCTAAGAGATGATTCTCGTCGAGTGCTTCCAACTCTTATAGTTGTCGGCGGTGATTGTCATCAATGGTCAATCGATTGGAAAGGGCCACTCAGGGTGACAAAATTTGGATCTCGAGTGGGAGGACCACTTCGCTTTCGTAAACCAAGGAGAATAGCGTGCTGCCAGTAGGTGTCCGGACCATTGTGTGATATGCCCAGAGATATTCACCCAGCTTCTCATTCTAATTATGCTTACTGGATGACACAAACATCTTGAGTAACTTTATGATGGTCTTGTTGAATGCTTCCGCCAGACCATTTGTTGCTGGGTTGTAGACGGTCGAGGCTATATTTTGGATTCAATTTTTGTCATAAAACTGGTAAAAATCATGACTTGCAAACTGTAGACCATTATCGTGGATGATCCTCCGTGGCAAGATGAAGCAGTATATGACGTAATGCTTGATAAAGCTGATCACGTTTGAGGTCTTAACTTCAGTGAGTGGAACAACTTCCATCTATTTGGAGTACTCAATGATAGATAAGATGAACCGATGTCCCTTAGAAGAAGGTGGACTAATTGGTCTGATAATATCCATTACCCACGCTTTAAATGGCCAAGATGCTACCGTTGGGTGTAGCAAATTTGAGGGCTGGTGGATAAAGTCTGTGTGGATTTGGTACGCTTGGCACTTCCTCGCATAATCAACAACCTCTGCTACCATTGTCGGTCAATAGTAACTCATTCTCCGAAGACAGTCCTGTAGCTTGGGTCCGGGCTGATGGGCACCGCAAACCCCGTCGTGAGCCTCGCGGAGAGCCTGCTTCGCTTCAGTATTCGATAGGCATTATAATAGAAGACGGTCGTAGGAATGATGACACAGCATTTTGGTAGTCGTATCGTAATAGAACCGGAGGGAACATCTTCTAATAGAAGTGGCTTCTTTTGGGTTCTCGAAGAGAATTTTATAGACCGCGTAATCGATGAATAGGTGCCTCCAGTCTTGGGAGTCGATGTTTGTCTATACTGAGTAGATCAGGCACAGACAGAGATTATTTTTCGGGTAGACTAGCTCTTGACCGACCATTGCGATCAGATAAGGGGTTTTGACCAGAACTGTCAGGGAGGCGGCGAGGCCGGCCAGGGAGACAGCCACGATATTTTGTAGTTGAGTGACGTGCTCTATGAAGAACTCCTTAAGGGTGGAGATTATTCTCTCCAGACCTGACTAACTATCATCTTGGAATCATTGTAGGCTTCCAGGTAGTCTACTCCCACTTGTTTAGCAAGTTAGAGCCCAACGATCAGGGCATTGTACTCGGCCATATTGTTGGAGCATGGCTCTGTAACAAAATAAGCACGATTTATGACCAAATCGTGTGGGGAAATCAGTATTATCCCGATACCAGTGACAATATCGCATTTGGGCCCTATTCTTGAAGCACTATCGAAGAATATTCGTCAAACGGCTTCTGCGATTGTGATCATATTTGAGTTTGTTACTTTGTTTGGGATCTCCTCGAAGAGCTTCAAGGTTTTCGGTACAGGATGGGATGCCAGGAAATCTGCCAATGCTTGTCCTTTGACCGCCTTTTGTGGGGCAACTATCATGTTGTACAGCGACAACAGTATTGTCCATGTGGCTAGGCGAGAATTGAGCACTCCAAATTTAGTCATAAGCACCCTGAGAGGATTAACTCGCGATATCACATAGATGGTTTATCCTGCCACGTAATGCCGGGTCTTCTAAATGGCGAACACCAGAGTGAGGCACTCCTTCTCAATGGGGTTATATATGTGCTCTATGTCGGCTATCATTCTGCTGAGATAGTAGATGGCATGTTCATGACACGTATTACTTTTTTGGGCTAGTAGAGCTCCGAGGGAGTGATCCATTGCTCGAACATATAGCAAGAAGGGTCTTCCCACAATAGGGGCCAACAATACTGGGGGCTTCATGAGATACTCCTTGATGTCGTCGAAGGCGTGATGGCATTCTTCATTCCAGACAAAGGAGACTCCCTTCTTCATGAGCTGAGTGAACGGTTGACAATGTCCAGGGTTTGATATGAACCTTCTGATGTATGCCAGTCTTCTTTGAAGGCCACGAAGTTCTCTGAGGTTCTTCGGCCGGTGCATTTAAGGAATTGCTTTAGTCTTGTCGGGGTCTACCTGGATACCCTTCGAAGTTATGACAAAATCCAAAAAAATTCCACTGGAGACTCCCAGGAAGTATTTGGTAGGATTCAACTTAAGCTGGTGCACCCTCATTAGGTCGAACACGGTCAACAAATCTTGGAGGTGATCATCTTTAGAGTGACTCTTGGCATCGATGTCATCAACGTAATACTCCACTATCTTGCGTAGATATTTATAGAAGATGATGCTTATAGCTCGCTTGTATGTAGCACATGCGTTCTTCAGACCGAAGGGCATGACTGTGTAGAAGTATACTCTTATCAGCATTCGAAATAATGTTTGTTTCTCTTCATCATAAAATATCTTAATTTGATTGTAGCCCGAGAATCTGTCCATGAATGATATGCGCTCGAAGCCACAAGTATTGTCGATCATTGTAGCGCCCCGTTCCCCCGGTACGGGGAGCGCGGCTAAGAAACACAAGATGGTATCGTTCGATCGGGATAGATTGAAACAAGAACTCGTCCTCGTTATGGATTTGTTTCTTCGGAATCGATTCCCATATTCAGTGGATCGTGCCCCCAGGATCGACTTAGCGACAGAGTCAGGAGGGACCTCTTCGCTGCTATCTTTTATTGCCTCGGATTTCGATGTCGCTTGTTGCTTTCGTGCTTTGAGTTGGTTTTAGGATTTGCTTATTTTCCTTGAACGATTTTGATGAGTTTTATTGTTTTCGTTCATTGAACTGTACTTCAATTTCGAGATTGGAAAGAGTGGAAGAAGTATTGATCGAGCTGTTCGTGATGTAGGTGAACGAGCAGTAGGCGGCTTGCGAGCGGAGTCATGAAGCGCCTCTTTCCTTCTTCCTTTCAACCATCTAAGTGAGTGGCTACCATCCCGATTAGCTAGCCCTGTTTCCAAGTCTTCACACCTAAAAACTCTTGCATTCTTGTTGCCCTGATCAGACGATACCAAGTAATAACTAAAAGATACCAAGATAAAAAAGGGAATAGACTTGGTACATTATGCTTGTCAATGAACTTCATGAACGGATACTAAATTACATGCTTGTTCGTTTGGGAATAAATCATGAATGAATGCTTATCTTATACTTGCTTGTCTTGTACTTACTTGTCTTGTACTCTTGTTGCCTCAACTTCATAAATTGTTAACTTGCAAACATACCGTTCGATCACGGACAACTTGTGCACAGGGTCATGATCTCGCGGACGATGCTGGGGCACTGGTATCGATCCGGTCTGGACGAGACCTATTGTTTAGTCTCTTTTTCTTGGCAGAATGGCTTGTAATGCCTTTTGTACTTCGTTGCATACCATTCTTGTCAAAGACAATATCGTCCATTATGGCATACGCTGTTTGATAATAAATGAAAGAAATGAAACTAGCTTTATACGAAACCTTTTCTTTGGTTTATAAACAAGAAGTACAATTAATCCTATACGAGGATGTCAAGTACAAAATTTAATCTGGGTAAATATTGCTATAGGAGTCTGATCTGCGGTCGATCACTTTGTCCCTTGGACCACACAATGATGAAGAAGTGTTGTAGAAGACGGAGAAGCTTCAAAGATTGCAAAAGGGGATAGATTCTTGATGCCAAAATTGTTGATCACTACTCTCTGTCTGTGCTCTTCTCTCTTTGATTTTACAACTTCTCTCCTCAGTTCTTTGACCTCTGTTCGACCTTGGACCTCCGTGGACGGAGGTCTCTATTTATAGGGTTTTAGTGACAGTAACCGTCCAATAGGCGTAGAAGCCGGACAGTGGAGAGTGTGGCACTTTTTACGCGACGGTTATAATAACTGCCACCCACGTTTAAATAATCTTCTGAATCCGCGTGTGACGCGTGTCCCATTATGAGGTAACGCGTATAACTGCTGCGAGGATCACGACATGCAAACTGCGTAGGTAACTGCCCCTTGCGTAGAAAAGGTTGGTGTAGAAGCCAATAACTGTCACCATGGCCTAGAAACCAAGTAGTTATCAAGTTGGCATAGAAGCCAAGTAGGCGTAGAAGCCTGATGCTGTATGGATAGGTAGCTAGCGTAAAAGATAGTCGATCCTCCTTCCTCGACTGAGGTCTTGAGCGTATTCTGGACCAAATATCCTTATCACGCACAAATGCAAATATAGCCTGAGTTGGCGTATTCCGAGGAGATAGCATATAGCGTACTCCTATAGTTGAAAATAGCCAGGTTGGCGTATTTCAAGGAGATAGCGTACAACATGCTCCTATAACTGAAAATAGCCTGATGGCGTAATATATAGAGGTGATGATGTGGACGTATTAGCCGTAATTATGGCTCCCCCAGTCTTTGAAAATAGAACCAAATCTCGTGTATTAAATACTGAGCGTAAAAGCTTTTGACGTGGCAGTTCGAGCTCTGTACGAAGAGCAGCTTTTGACGTGGCGGTTCGTTTTGTCTTTTACTGAGCGTAAAAGATCATATCTGCCTGTGTAAAACTAGGCAGCGTATTCCCTTGAATGCGTAAAAGCAATTTATATCAAAGAAATGTCACTAAACGACGGTCTGGATCTCTGTGCCAAATCATTATTACAGCCGTCGTCTGGATAGTTGTGCAGTACTCTTTGTCAGGAGTCAGGTTCATTGCATGATCTGACAGGTTCATTCGAGGAATACGAAGAGTTTCCCGTACAACTTCCCATTGCATTAAAAGCGAGTAGGTTTTACGCCGAAGGGGCGATGTAACAACCTTTTTATGCCGAAGTAGTCTGAAAATACTGTATTTACGCGGGTTGTTCTGGAGCTATATTTTACGTTGTACTAGCGATGAAGCTCTGCTGTACGCCGACGGCTCTGAAGTCATGTCTTACGCCACCCAGCACTGAAATATTGCGTATAACTCTGCAGCGTATTTTTTATGCTTCTACAAGACCCCCTTCAAAGTTTTAAAATTTCTCGTAATTTGAAACACTTTGAATGAAGCATGAAACGGTCAAGTCTGACTCGTTCCTCGAGGTTGATTTCTTGGCAGATTTTTGGAAGTTTATTGGGATTCGGTGTGTTCTCTTTTGCCTATATAAAGGCTGATGAGTTAACCTGTTCTTCCCATATTTCCTTAACCACACCGAGATGGTTGTCGAGGTTCGTCTTGCTGACTTGAGAAAGAAGAAGATCATGTTCTTCCAGCATGTAAGGAGCCGAAAAAGAAGGCATCTTCGAGCAAATGTCCTCTGCAACAATGGATCATGGAAGGATATCATAGCTTCCTTTGCTCAGGATGATCAGTAATTTTATATGGCGATTTGTCCAAGAGAGAGAAAGGGTCACATTCGACCATACGGCTTGCAAGCTGTATTTTCTCCCGTTACGATGGTGGACGAGGGCAAACAAACTGGCCCTGTCTTCCAGTATTGAGTTGGGTCTGAATCCCAACTCAATCTGTCATGGCGTACGGAGGATGGGCTCTTGAATAATTTAAACAAGCCCAGTTTTGTATCCTTCCGCCATTAATCATTTTTTTTGTTAATCGGCCGTGAAAATCGACTAACTGCTGAAGAAGACGGATAAAGATCTCCACTAATATGAGAACCTGATAGAACAGACTCTTGGTGTGATCCTTAAATAAAAATGAGAAACCCTTGGTAGAACAAGGATTTCCATCATATGTAATCATGAAGATGAAAAACCCTTTGTAAACTGGATTTCCATCATATGTAATCATGATTAATAAAATTATCTTCTTTTACGCATCTGATGATTTGCCATATTTTTTGCTGTAATAAAGTCTGAATATGTGTAGTTTCGACACGTCTGAATAACTTTACGCCGACTCTGATAACAAGAGTATCTGGTCTCGTCCCGTCTTTTACGCGTAACTGAAAATGCGTAGAAAACTGCTTAGCATTTTAAGTCGAATATTCGAACTGTCTTGCTGTTTTGAACGAGGAATTGCGTAGAATTCTGAACAGTCACTTCTCTGATAAGAAGAATTCTTGTTCAGACCATCATCTTCAAGAATAATTTCCCAAAAATCCCTTGAAATAGGACAAGAAATGGCTGTCAAAACTGACCACGCTTGAACTGTAGAGAAAATATTCTGACTGGATTTTGGATGAACTTCCAATCGACCCAAGAAGAAGAGTCATTTTCAATGCTGAACTCTGTATGCTTTGGGTACTTGGGATGTTTTAAGGCCAAGAAGGAGCATCTTCTGCGTGAACCCTTGTAATTTACCGTCTTGAGATTTGTTCAGATATACGCATACTCTGGCCTGTGTATTTTAAGATATGTGGAAAATCATAGATCCGTAATATAGATGAGCATAAAATCATAGGTTTGTAGCCTCTTAAGCATAAAAGCTGCTGATTATAAAAGCATCCGGGCGTAAAACCGTAGATTTATAGCCTCTGAAAAGAAAACTTCCGAGCGCGAAGTCGTAGATTTGTCGCCTCTGAGCGTAAAAAGCTTATGAGCGTGAAATCATAGATTTGTAGCCTCTGAGCATGAAGTCATAGGTTTGTAGCCTCTCAAACGTAAAAGCTACCGAGCGTAAAAGCATCCGGGCATAAAACCATAGACTTATAGCCTTTGAGCGTAAAACCGTAGATTTGTAGCTTCTCGAGCGTAAAAGCTCCTTAGCGTAAAATCACGAATTTGCTCTGCACGAAAAAAACTTTTTGAATTCGCTGACTGTCCGTCTTCCCTAGATGATAGGCTGACGTGGTCCCCAATCATAACCGAATATTAAATATCGTATTTGGTTAGGGATTCGAAGAGTTTATCTGAACTCTATAAATACCCCAAGGCCTTCAGAGAAGAAACTCTTTATCTATCTTTTGCAAAAGAAAAACCTTCGCCTCTTTGAGAATTCTTCTTCATTTCTTCTCCGAGGACTCTGAGTTTTTTAGCAATGGCACCAAAACAACCTTCTACCGCTAAGGGAAAGAAAGCTGCCTCCTCTTCTCGCTCCTCTGCTCAAGCACAAGCGACTCCCATCGGGCTGATTGAACCTCGCTCTGAACGAAGTGTCCCACCATCAACCTGTACGTCGGGTGTTATAGGTAAAGCTTTTGGGACAACAAAAAAGAAGAAAACTCTTCGCACACGTTTTACGTGAACGCGCTATGTCATCTTCTGTGCTGAGAGCCTCTTTGAGGAAGATGATGCACAGAGATATTTTATCATTTACGCCCACATTCCTAATGTGTCAGCGTAAAAACTCTATATTTTCGCAGTCTGGCGTAAAAGCTTTGACTGTCGAAATTTGGCGTATACTACAAATTTTTGGGTGTTACGCTCTGGATGAAAATTTTGGCATAACAATTCAAATTTTGGAAGTCTGGCGTAAAACACAGAATGTCAGATTTTTGTGTATACTGCCAATCTTGAATTTTACGCCTAGGAAATAGGTTCCAGCGTAAAAAACTCAAGTTTTTATAGTCTTGGCGTAAAAGCACAAACTGTTTGATCTTTGGCATAAGCTGCAAGATTGTAATATCTAGTATAGAAACTGACATGTTCTTCTTGCATTTTGTAGTTGACTTGCAGATACCTCCGTTGACTGAGGTTATGGGTTCTGCCGCTGGGATGCTGAACTCCAATTACCTGGAGGATTTGTCCCACGTGACATTCCCTATTTCTGGAACTCAGTATCCTGAAGGAAGGGGAAGTTTGATATCGTCTCAAGGAGAACGAATGCTGTTGAGCATGATCAATGGAGAGCCCCTGACGTATATAGATGGGGCCAAATATATAAAACCAGCTTTCCTCTTCGGGGATATGATTGATAAACAATCCCAGACGAAGCCCAAGAAGGAAAACTAGGTTTTTACTACTGGGGTCATGGTCATGTACCTGCCTAAGATGCTGAGAGATTACCCTATCTCGGCATTCTTCCATGCCACGCATCCCAGGAAGATGTCGTGGACCCTGACCCCTGATCTTCACGGCCAGCCGGGGAAGATATTTTATCAGAAAGGATCAGACCAAGGATTATTTGTAAGCCGTCCTTCAGGCCCGGTCATGCCTTTCAGGGGATTATTTCCGGGCAGCGTCCCGAGTGAAGATACTTCACTGCTCCAACCAGTCCAATTACCGACTTTCTGTAATGACTTCATGGGGCATGGAGGAGTATACCCCAAGGTTAATCCTCGGACCAGTGGGTGGGTTAGCCCTGGGAATCTTCGATGGGCTCATTTAAGTGCCTGGGCCCTGAAGAACTTTCAGACGGAGCTGGAGAGTATTGGTCTGTACGCGGCTGTGAGTGCTACCAGTGTTGGGTTACCTCTCAACCCAACCTGTTTTTGGCTTTGATGGAGCGATATATCTCGCTCACTGGGACTTTCGCCACTCCACTAGGGGAGTTGGGATTGGCCCTTCACGAAATGGCAGAGATTTCAAGACTGCCAATGGGGGATACTCCTTATGAAGAGTATGTTCCCACAAACCGAGAGCTGGGGGATACAAACCCTCGGGTAGTAGCAGTGTACCAGGAGCTAATAAGCTATTATTTAGCGTGCACCACCTTCTATAATGAGCCCTCTAATTTGGCTCATACCAACAAATGGGCGTCATATCTCTTCTTTCATCATGCCTGAGATGCTAAGCCAGACAAAGTCATGGATAGCAGGGATAGGCCTTTGAGCCTTCTGAGCATGCTTAATGCTCAAGTAGCCGATGATCTTATTGAAGACGCTGGGGCTTCAGATCAAGTTCTCAATGAAGGGATAAGGAATTATCCTCCAGGCACTAAAGCCTACAGTTATTTGAGGCATTGCCGCAGGCCTCTGTCAAGGGAAGCTTAACTGGCTGTCTTCCTCTCTGTATGGCTACGCCGATTGGTAGTACCTGGCATTGCATCTTCGGATCGCATTCACCGTAAAACTTTATGGCCTACAGTGCTTTTGGTGTTTGGGGCAAGACTGGGCCTTCTTCCTGCCATGGTATGCCGTATACAAGCTGCCATGAGGGCCATTACTGATGGGCTGCTTGCCGACGAAATACGGCGTGACAGCTTTCCCAGGGTAGAATTACCGTTCCTGTATCTGATAGGATGGTTAATTCTTCATAACCCTAGAGTGATGTCTCCCGGCTCTGCCAGTAGTTCGGAGAATAATTTTTTGTTGAATTACAAGAATTCCACCTAGAACGTGACCACCGTCGTAGACTGTCGGCGAGCATTATATTTTGCTCATAGCTGGAAGCTCTTCTGTATCGTCCCCACTGTATATATCAATCAACAGGGGACGAGACTTCAGGATTCAGGTGAAGAAAAGACTGTTCTTTCTCCTGAAGCTTTTTATTGGTTGGTCTGTATTAGACTTTACCATTTGTTGTACAGAAGTGAAGACCATTGCTTCTTGGAGCCCTATCTGCCTAGTCGGTTCGCCAGGCAGTTTGGGTATGACCAATTGCACGTGGAAAATACCATCACCAGCTTCAAGTCCAGAGGTGGACTTATTGATGGAGCTAAAGGATGGCAGTACTTCATAATGGGTTGTACTGGAGCGGCCTTTACTGTGTCTGCGACTTCTCTCTCCATGGAGTTGCGCATCCTCCATTCGTACGCCCAGTTTTATGTGGCCATCAATACCTTCCATCATGATTTTGATATGCGTGGAAGTTTTAGGATGCCCTCTCATAAGTCCGCTGGAAGAGAGAAAGTCCCATCAGTTTCCTCTGACGAGGGTGAAGACTCTATCAATCCAGATGAGTTTTTGTTGACAGTACCGAGAGGCGTAATACCTCCGCCTGTAGAGCCTCTGGTTATCCCTAGTAAGCGAAGGGCTCCTGTTCTGAAGGAGACTTCCCCTCGCAAGAAAAAGAAGACTGTTAGTGGTCCTGTCAGGACTTCCAACCATGAGGCTCCTCGGAGTGAGCCTGCAGTTTCCCCTGTTGGGGATGATTCTTTGACTAGAGGTCCTTCGCCTATTAGAGAGGGAACCTCCACAGTTCCGGCTGGCAGTGCCGGAGATTCTTTGCTTGAGGCTGCTGTCACTGCTACCGCTTCAGGTAGCGGTACGAGATCGCCTTCGAGGCCGAGCAAAATAAGAATATCTTTATCCAGACCAGTAACGGGAGTAACCCCTGCCGCGTCTGTAAGTATATCCAGCGAGATTCTACCCGACGAGCCTCGAGTAGATCTTGGTGAAGACCTGGAGGAATACCTGCCATTATCATTTGGCGCACCCCCTTCTCCAGGTATGACAGCTCGCTTAGCATCATTAAGAAATAATTTAGCTGTACTGGTTGCAGACGTGACATATATACCATCGGCCATGGGTAAATATCGTCTTTACGCCTCTTGTAGAAAAATTAACATCATGTTTGTTTGTGGTTTTAAACGAAAGAATGAAAGTGTATTTCAATGACAGGGTTTATACGAGACCCGTGCCCTTTGGTTTACAAACAAACTTGTACAATTCGATCCTATACGAGGATGCGGGAGTATAATTTATTTAATCTGGGTATAAATTGCTATAGGTGTCTGATCTGCGGTCGATCACTTTAGCCCTTGGACTACACGATGTTGAAGAAGTATCGTGGAAGATAGGATGCAGCTTCGGAGGTTGCGAAGGAGGGTGGATGCGCGATGCTGAAGGTCGTCGCTCCCTATTCCTTGCCTGAGCTCTGTATTCTTCTCTCTCCCTCTCTGTCTCCTGATCTCTGGTTCGGTGACCTTGTTCGATCTTCCAGATTGTCTCCCCTGTTCCCTATTGATAGGGGTCTCTATTTATAGAGTTTTGGTGACAGTAACCACTCCATCGGTGTAACAACCGAGGAGTGGCAAGTACAGCACCCTATTACACAACGGTTAAAGTAACCAATGCCTACGTATAGATGATCTTTTGAATGAGCGGGTGACGCGGGTCCAACTAAGGGGACACAACGCGTACAATTGCTACTAAGATCACGGCGTAAAAGCCACGTGGGTAGGTATCCATTTTGTAGAAGGGGTTGGCGTAGAAGCCAAATGTCCGTCACCATGGCATAGAAGCCGAGCAGGCATAGAAGCCTGAGTAGGCATAGAAGCCGAATAGGCATGGAAGCCGAGCAGGCATAGAAGCTGAATAGGCATAGAAGCCGAGTAGGCGTGGAAGCCGAGCAGTCGTAGAGACTGGGAGGGCATTGAAGCCGAATGGGCGTTGAAGCCGAGTAGGCATAGAAGCCAAACAGGCATAGAAGCCGAGTAGGCGTGGAAGCCGTAGGAGCACAGATCCTGAATGGGCGTAGAGGCCACTGCGTACCGTGCCAGGGTGCTGATGTGGACGTCTTTAGCCAGAATTACAGCTTTCGGAGATCAAATCTTTGGCAGAGATTTGCCATCATCCTGTGTATTAAATGCGGAGACGTGCCTTGAGGGGAAACTGTCACCGCTCTGTGCATTTTGACGGAGGGACGTGCCTTGAGCCCTGTACGAAGCGCAGCTTTTGACGTGGCAGGCGATTTGTTTTCTGCGGAGCGTAAAACAGCCCATGTTTGCCTGTGTAAGACAAGGCAGCGTGTTCTCTTTGCACGCGAAAGAGCGGTTTATGCCGGGGGATTTTAGTAAGCGCCGGTTTGGTGATATTTTAACCAAATCCTCTGCATTAAATGCTGAGATCCGCCATCATACTATGGAGCGCGTCCCGAGGGGTCTGCCCCCGTTCCCAGCCATCGTTTGGGTAGCTGTGCAGCCCTTTTTGTCAGGAGTCAGAGGTCAGGTTTTACTACGTGACTGGACAGTTTCTTTTTGGGAATACGAAGCGTTCCTCGTACGCTTTAACGCTGCTTTGAGAGCGCTGGGGTTTACGCCATGGAGGCGATGAAGAACCCTGTTTTACGCTGGATGGCTCTTGAAGGCCTCTGCTTATGCTGCTCTGTATCAAGATGCTGCGTAGATCTTCCAAGCATTTTTTTCATGCTTCTATAAGACCTCCTTCAAAGCTTTTAAATTCCTCGGAATTTGAAACGCTTTGAATAAAGCATGAACGGCCCCTCGTAACTCGAAACGTTTCTGAATGGAGCGTTGAAACGATCGATGCTGACTTTATAGCGGATTTATTGGGGACCTCTGTGATCTTTTTTGCCTATAAAAGGCTGGGGGGGTGAACCTGTCTTTACCATATTCCCATTGTCATGCAGAGATGATCGCCGGAGTTCGTCGGATCGATCTGAGGAAGAAGGAGATCATGTTCTTCCAGCATGTAGGGAGCCGTAAAAGACGGCGTCTTCGAGCAAGTGTCCACTGCAATGATGGATCACGAAAGGACATCTTAGCCTCTCTTGCTCGGGATAATCAGCAACTTTGTATGGCGTTGCCCCAGGAGAGAGGAAGGGTCGTATTTGACCACAGCGGCTGGCATGCTGTGTATCTTCCTCTGAGATCCCCGCGGACGAGATTAGACAAACTATAATCTATCGTCCCCAATCGAGTTGGGCTTAAAGAAGCTTCAACTGGATCGGCCATAGCGAATGGAGGATCTTCTTGTTCATGACTGTGGTAGTCGATGAACAGCCCTCGAAGAAGAGGAAGACCTTCACCCATGTGAGAACCTGTCAGTACAGCTTCTGGGCGATCTTCGGACGATGATGGGGGGAACTCCTTTGTAGACGGAGTTTCCCTCAGATGTAATCATGAAAAATAGAGAAAAACCCTTATAGATTGGATTTCCCTCATATGTAATCATGATTTTAATCTTTAATAAAATTGTCTTCTTCTCCATATGATCGTCTTGCCATACGTTGCTTGTGAAGTCTGAATATGTTCAGCTTCGACACGTCTGAATCTTTACGCTGACTCTGATAGAAAGAGTATTAGGCCCCGTCCTTTATGCATAGCGGATAGTCCGTAGAACGCTGCTGAGCACTTTGAATATTTAGAACTGTCCTGTTGCTAGGACTGCGTAGAATTTTTGAACTGTTGCCTCTCTGATGAACGGAATTTCATTTTGTTCAGAATTCGTCTTCAAGAATGATCTCTCGAAACTCCCTTGGAACAGGGTCGAGGTTTTTGGCTGTCAAACTGAGTTGCCACTTCGATAGATGAGATGTTCAGACTGGAATCTGGATGAACCTCCAGTTTTCTGGACCCGAGAGGAGTAATTTCTCAATGTTTGAACTCTGCATACTTCGGGTACTTGGGGATGCTTTGGGGCAAGAACGAGTATCTTCTGTGTGAACTCTTTGCACTTGACCGCCTTGGGGACTGTTTGGATATGCGGAAAGTCGTGGAGCGGAAAATCATGTCTGTAGCCTCTTGAGCATAAAACACCATCGAGCGTAAAATCGTAGACCTGTGGTTCCTGAGCGTGAAGTCGTAGGTTTGTTGCCTCTCGAGCATAGAATGCTACCGAGCACAAAGGCATCCGGGCAAGAAAAAACCATAGACTTATAGCTGTCAAACGTAAAGCCGTTAGATTCGTAGCTGTCGAGCGTAGAAAAGCTCCTTTTAGCGTAGGACTGTAGATCTGTAGCCTGTGAGCGTAGAACACCATCGAGCGTGAAATCGTAGACCTGTGGTTCCTGAGCGTGAAGTCGTAGGTTTGTTGCCTCTCGAGCATAGAATGCTACCGAGCACAAAGGCATCCGGGCAAGAAAAAACCATAGACTTGTAGCTGTCGAACGTAAAGCCGTTAGATACGTAGCTGTCGAGCGTAGAAAAGCTTCTTTAGCGTAGAACTGTTTGATTTGTAGCTCCTGAAAAGAAAATTTCTTCGAGCGTGAGGTTTGCGGATCTGTTACTGCTGAGCGTAAACTGAGCGCCACCGAGCGTGAGATCGTCGATTTGGTATCTACTGAGCATAAAGTCGTGGGTTTGTGGCCTCTCGAGCATAAAAGCTACCGAGCACAAAGGCATCCGGGCGTAAAACCATAGACTTGTAGCTTGCGAGCGTAAAATCGTAGATCCGTTGCTGTCGAGCGTAGAAAGCTTATTTAGCGTAGAACCCGCTGAACCGTCTTGCACGAAAAAAAACCTTTTGAATTCGTTGACTGTCCGTCTTCCAAGGGTAGTGGGCTGACGTAGCATCCAATCATAACCAACTATTAATTGTGAGATTTGGTCAGGGTCTCGAGGGGTTCGTCCGAGGATTCGAGGAGTCGACCCGGACTGTATATATATCCCCAGTTTCTGGAAAGAAAAACTCTTTATCTGTCTTTTGCGAAAGAGAGCTTTTGACTGTTCGAGTTTTTCTTCGTTCTTTCTTCGAGCACTTCGAGTCTTTCAGAAATGGCGCCGAAACAAACCCCCTCCGCTAAGGGAAAGAGCATAGGTTCTTCTTCTCATTCTTCTGTCCCGGCGAGGAAATCTCCGGTCGGGCAAGGTGAACTTCCCTCTGAGGGGAGCATCCCGCCGACGACTAGCGCTCCCGGCTTTAGAGGTAGAATTTTTTGGGATGACACAAACGACAAAAAATCCTTCGCACACGTTGAACGTGACTGCGCTAGGTCATCTTCTGTGCTGATAGCCTCTTTTGAGGAAGGTGACGCACGGAGGCATTTTTATCTTTTACGCCCATATTTCTAATGTGTCAGCGTAAAGACTCCATATTTTCGTAGCTCTGGGTGTAAATAGCTCGGGCTACCGAAAATTGGCGTATTTCATTTGAATTTTACGTTCGTGGAGGAGACTTCCGGCATAAGGTGATCAAATTTGTACAATCTTGGCGTAGAGCACAGACTGCCGTTTCCTTGGTCCGTGTGTTTGTGCCAGACTTGTAATGACATATCTTCTTTGCATTATCTTGCAGTTGATCTGGGTGAGTCCCCATTGGCTGAGGTGATGGGCTCCGCTGCGGGGATGCTGCACTCGAACTATCTGGAGGATCTGTCCCATGTGGCATTTCCCATCTCTGGACCCCAGTATCCTGAGGGAAGGGAGCTCCTGATATCGGCCCAGGGTGAGCAAATGCTGTTGAGTATGATCAACGGCGAACCCTTGGCACGTGTAGATGGGGAGCGGTACATAAAGCCGGCTTTCCTTTTTGGGGACATGATTGATAAACAGTCCCAGACGAAGCCCAAGAGGGAGCCTTGGGTTTTCCCTGCCGGGGATTTGGTCTTGTACCTGCCGACGATGCCAAGGGATTATCCCATCTCGGCCTTCTCCCATGCGACGCATCCCAGGAAGATGTCTTGGAAGCTGACTCCTGATCTTCACGGGAAGCCGGGGAAGATCTTTCATCTGAAAGGCGCTGACCAGGGGTCGTTTGTTAGTCGCCCCTCTGGCGTTGTGACGTTGTTCCGAGGACTGTGCCCGGACAGTGTTCCAAGTGAAGATAGCTCGGTGATCTAGCCGGTCCAATTGCCGACCTTCTGCAACGACTTCATGGGTCAAGGTGGGGTATATCCCAAGGAGAATCCTCGGTGTAATGGGTGGATCGCCCCAACGAACTTCCGATGGAGATGCCTAGTTGACTGGGCCTTAAAGCACTTCCAGAGAGAGTTGGAGGGCATTGGACTATATGCCGCCGTGAGTGCGACGAGCGTCGGGCTGCCTCCGAACCCTAATTTGTTCCTGGCACTGATGGAGCGGTACATTTCGCTCACCGGGACCTTCGCCACTCCACTAGGGGAGTTGGGGTTGGCCCTTCATGAGATGGCAGTTGTCTCGAGACTGCCGATGGGGGATACCCCATATGAAGAGTACGTTCCCACCAACCGGGAGTTGGGAGATATGGACCCTCGGGTGACGGAAGTATATCAGGAGCTGACGTGTCAGTACTTCGCGTGCACCGCCTTTTATAACGAGCCTTCTGATTTGGCTCACACCACCAAGTGGATGTCCTATCTCTTCTTCCATCGGGCTAGGGCCACCAAGTCGGAGAAAGCTTCGGGGGGCAAGAATGAGCCCGTGAACTGCTTGGGCGTCCTCAGTGCCCAGGTCGTTGCGGCTCTTATGGAAGACGCCAAGGCTCCGGATCAGATTCTCGTTGATGGGGTAGGAAAGTACCCCGAAGGTACAAAGGCCTACAGTTATCTGAGGTGCTGTTGCAGGCCTCTGTCTAAGGAAGCCCAGCTGGCAGGTTTCCTCTCCATATGGCTGCGTCAAGTAGTGGTGCCAGGCATTGCTTCTGCGGATCATATTTACCGGAACATCCTATGGCCCGCAGTGCGTCTGGTGTTTGGGGCAAGACTGGGCTTGCTTCCTGCCATGGTGTGCCGTATACAGGCTGGCCTGAGGGCCATGACAGATGGGTTGCTCGTTGATGAAGCTCGGCGGGAGAGCTTCCCTAGGGTGGAATTACCATACTTGTACTTGATGGGATGGTTAATTCTCCACAGTTCCCGGGTTATGTCACCCGGTTCCGGTAGCAGCTCAGGAGGTATATTCCTATTGAATTACAGGGATTCCTCCTGGAATCTGAATACAGTTTTAGACTGTCGGCTGGTTTTGAATCTCAGCCATGGCTGGAAGATCCTTTGTACTCCCCCTACTGTGCACCGCAACCAGTCAGGGCTGTGGCTCGAGGATTCAGGTTGAGGGAAGACCATTCTTTCTTCGGAGGCGTTTAATTGGTTGGTCTATATTAGACCTTCCCATCTGCTGTATAGGAGCGAAGACCATTGCTTCTTCGAGCCCTACCTGCCTAGTCGGTTCGCCAGGCAGTTCGGGTACGACCAGTTGTATGTGGGCAACGCCGTCACCAGCTTCAGGTCCAGGGGTGGACTCATTGATGGAGCTAGAGGGTGGGGCAATATTTTATCATGGGTTATACGGGGGCAATTTTTATCGTACCGGTCGTTACAATCTCCACGGAGCTGCGCATCCTTCACTCCTACGCCCAGTTCTATGTGGCGATTAACACCTTCCATCATAATTTTGACATGCGTGGAAGCTTCAGAGTGCCTTCTGCCAAGCCTGGGGGAAGGGTCGAAGTCCCCTCGGTCTCTTCTGACGAGGGTGAGGAGTCTGGTACCCCGGATGAGCCTTTGGTGCCGTTGCCGAGGTGTGCAGTGCCTCCGCCGGCGGGGGCTCTGGTAGTCTCTTCTGGGAAGCGACGGGCTTCTGCTCCGAAGGAAGCTTCCCTTCGTAAGAGGAGGAAGGAGACGGTGGCTTGTCCTCTTCGCATTCCTGGTATTGGGGCTCCTGTGAGTGAGCCGGCATCTCCCTGTATCAGGGATGATTCTTTGGCTGGAGGTTCCTCGCCTTTTAGAGAGGGACCTTCCACAGTTCTGGCTGGTGGCGCCGGAGAGTCCTTGCTAGAGGCTGCTGTTGCTGCGGCTGCTCCAAGCAGCGGAGCGGGATTGCCTGCGTGGCCCCAACAGATAGGAGAATCTTCCCTGAGGTCAGTAGCGGGCGGAGTTACTCCTGCGTCAGCGAACGCGCCTAGCGAGACTCCGGCTGATGAACCTCGACCGCGTCTCGGGGAAGGCTTGACCGAACACTTGGCGATGTCGGTCGGCCTACCTCCTTCTCCAGGTATGACAGTTCGTATAGCGTCATTAAGGCGTGGCTTAGCTACATCTGCTGCAGATGCGTCGTATATGCCGTTGGTTCCGGGTAAATGTTGTTTCGATGTCTCCTCCTAGGAGGATTACAACTGTATTTGACATTTTGCTTTCTTGTCCTTTTTTCAGGGGATGATGTCCACGGGGAGCATGGCGTTGAAGCGCCTTCCGACTTTGTTCTGGCTCCTGGCGGTGACGTGGAGGCGCCGGATCTTGAGGCAGGAGTGTCTTCGGGGGCTAGCTCGCCCGGGGAGGTTTCGTGGTCTCAAGGGGAGGACGAACCTGTCATCGTGACCTCGCCTGTTGCGAGTATGCCGATAACTTCGATTGTCGCCATCGCACCTTCTTCGGGCGTGCCACCTGTTGAGGCGGCGGTGGCTACCTCGTCTGCAGTTGTGGCCGCTCCGGGCGCTCAGTCGGGTTTAGTCGCGTTGATCAAGCAGCATTCCAGCCTCGTCTACACTGGCTTACAAACGATGATACCGATGGTGTTGGCGAAGAACCTTGACTTCGAGCTCCTGAAGAAGACTTCTCAGCTTTCGATCGAGGTTGTCAGGGGGCTTGGCAATCCTGGAGTGGCTGACGCTCTGGAGGCGGTGGTTAATGGTTTAGAGCAACCCATTAACGAATACTTGCAGCGGACTGAGGGCAGCCTTGATGCTGATGTCCAGGCTCGGTATGACCTCATGTCTGAGCGGTTTGCCGCAAAGCTTGAAAGCCTAAACAACTCTATCCAGACGCATAAGCTGGAGATGGATAGGAGAAGAGCTGTTGTGGAAGAAGCCCTTGCCGTTGAGATGCAGTGTTGATCCGAGCATGAAGGGAATGCGGCGAGGGTTTCCAAGCTGCGGGAAAAACTTGCTCGGGCAGAGGAATGGGCTTCCCAGTCGTTGGCAGGTTTGGAGGTAGCGACTGGCCGACTGAGCGAAGCGCGACGGGATCTGGACCGTGCGGAAGCTGCCCGTACGGGCTGTCTTCGGGCAAGGGCTAATCTGACCCTTGCGCATACTCCGGAGGCACGGCTGGAGCAGGTTCACGCCGATGCTTTGGCCCTTAGGAATGAGAGGGTAGCTGCACTGGAGCGGCAGATTCATGGCCTGATTACTCCGCCATCTTGATGTACCCCTTCTTATGTAATTCTGCCTTCTTCGGGAATAAATAACAGCGACTCTTTTCTGACTGTTGTGGACCCATCATTTCAGAATATAAATGATAGGTTGGGTGAGAGTGATATCAGAGGTAGTATGGACGTGATAAACTCTCGATAAACTTCTTAGCGGGACATATCTATTCAGAGGTCATACGGACATGATAGAGTGTAACCCAACTAATTATGTTTTTTGGAAGTAGTTTTGTCAGAATCGAGGTCCTTGCTATTTTCCTCTCTGAGCAGGAGAGATTAGGTATAGTACCTTTTCAGGAATTTGCCGTTGATAGGAGCCATTAACAGATCTCCGTTGGGCTGGGCTATCCTGTAGGCGCCGTTTGAGAACGTTGTCTCGATCACATAAGGGCCCTCCCATTTGGGCTGTAATTTGCCTTTACTTCTGTGAGTTAGGATCATCGGCCTTCTCATGGCTAGAACTAGCTCACCGACTTTGAACACTCTTTCCTTTACTTTATGATTAAAAGCTTTGGAAATGCATGCTTGGTAGAGCGCGATGCGCTGCTGAGCTTGGAGGCGTTTCTCGTCTAATCCTTCGAGCTCTTGGAGCCTTAACAGGTCATTCTTTTCTCGAGTCAGCTCACTAGTCATGGCTATTCGGAGCGACGGGATCTGGATTTCGATAGAAAGGACCGCCTCGCTTCTGTAGACTAGTGAAAAGGGGGTACAACCTGTTGGTGTCCGTACCGTTGTGCGGTATGCCCAGAGACATTCGCCCAGCTTCTCGTTCCAGTCTCTTTTGTTTGAAAAAATGAACTTCTTCAGGAGCTTGATAATGGTTTTGTTGAAGGCTTCCGCCAAACCATTAGCAGCTGGATAATATGTCGTAGAGGCAATGTTGTGTATCCGGTTATTATCGTAAAACCGATGAAACGCTTGGCTGATGAACTGAGGTCCATTGTCGTAGATTATCCTTCGGGGAATCCCAAAGCGATAAATGACATGGTGTTTGATGAAGCTGATTACGTCAGACGCCTTTACTTCAGCCAGAGGGATTGCTTCGGCCCATTTGGAAAAGTAATATGTGATGGCCAGTATGAACCGGTGGCCTCTGGAGGAAGACGGGTGAATGGGCCCAACGATATCCATATCCCAGGCTTCAAAGGGCCAGGAAGCAATTGTAGGATATAAATATTCAGACGGTTGATGTATGAAGTCTGCATGGACCTGGCAGGCCCTGCATCGTTTTGCATAGCTGATCGCGTCTGTGATCATAGTGGGCCAGTAATAGCCCATTCTCCTGATGCGGTCCTGCAGCTTAGGACCGGACTGATGCGCTCCGCATACGCCGTCGTGAGCTTCACGGAAAATCTGTTGTGCCTCGGCGCCAGCGAGACATCTTAACAGCAGTCCGTCGTAGGTTCGGCGATACAGGTATTGTGAAGATGCATCGAAGTAGAAGCATAACGATCGTCTCTTGACGGATACTGCTTCTTTGGGGTCCTCTGGCAAGATTCCATATGCCACGAAATCTATGAAGGGACTCGTCCAATCTCTTGTAGGAGGATAGGCGTTTACAGCGTAGCTGCGTTCTAGGTGACAGCTGTTCTTCACACAGAATAAATCTCTGTTAAGAAGGATTACCGAATCATGCCTTCTTATAGGGGTGGCTAAGTCCGCAGCTAGGCTGGCCAGGGCATCAGTTTCCAGATTCTAAGATCAAGGTACATGCTCTAGGAAGAACCTTTTGAACGTCATGGCTATCTCGACTGTTGCTTGGTGATAGGGGATGAGGTCTGGATTCTGGACTTCGTATATCCCTCTGACTTGGTTGACGATGAGCAGAGAGTCGCCGAAAGCTTCCAGGGATTCCACCCCCAGCTCTTTAGCGACTTGGAGCCCTATTAGCATGGCGTTGTATTCTGCCACATTGTTGGAGCAGGGCTCGCTAAGAGAATATGCTCGGTAGATGACGAGCTGATCTGGAGTAACTAGGACGACTCCTACTCCTGAAACGACGCTTCCCTTAGGACCGACTCTGGAGGCGCCATCGAAGAATAGTTGCCATACGTCACTTTCCCTTGCAAAATTACATTCTGCAACTTCATCGGGGATGTCTTCGTATAGCTTGGAGGTCTCCGGGATTGGATGAGCTGCTAGGAAGTCGGCCAGTGCTTGGCCTTTGATGGACTTCTGTGGGACGTAGACCATGTCATATGGCGTCAGTAGTAATGCCCAAGTCGCGAGTCGGGAGTTAAGGGCACTTGGCTTGATCATCAGCACCCGGAGAGGGTTGATCCTAGAGATGATATGAATAGTCTGGCCGGCGACGTAGTATCGCGTCTTCTGGACAGCGAATATCAGAGCCAAGCATTCCTTCTCCACTGGGTTGTACCGGTGTTCGGCCCCGACCATCATCCTGCTGAGGTAGTAGATAGCCTGTTCATGACCCGCATCATTCTTCTGTGCAAGGAGAGCTCCTAGCGAATGATCCATTGCCCGAACATACAGCAAGAAGGGTTTTTCCATGATGGGAGGCACCAGAACTGGTGGACTGGTTAGGTAGCGCTTGATATCCCCAAACGCTTGCTGGCAGGTTTCGTCCCATATGAAGGACATACCTTTCTTCATGAGGTGAGAGAAGGGCTGACATTTCCCTGAGAGGTTGGATATGAATCGCCGGATGTAAGCCAGACGTCCTTGGAACCCCCTGAGTTCCTTCAGATTACGGGGTGGTCGGATTGCTATGATCACCTGGACTTTGTCAGGGTCTACTTCGATGCCTCTGGCGGTAATGACAAATCCTAGGAATTTGCCACTGGATACCCCCAGAAAGGACTTTGTAGGGTTCATCTTGAGTTGATGCTGGCGCATTAACTCGAATACCGCCCTCAGGTCTCGAACGTGATCACCTTTGAGGCGGCTTTTGACAGCTATGTCGTCCACGTAATATTCCACTGTCTTGCGTAACTGCTCACGGAATATGTTACTCATAGCTCGTTGGTATGTAGCCCCGGTGTTCTTTAATCCGAAGGGCATGACCGTATAGCAATATACCCCCAGTGGTATCCGGAAGGCAGTGTGCTTTTTGTCTTCCGGATGCATCTTGATCTGATTGTATCCCGAGAACCCGTCCATAAAAGACATATGCTCGAAGCCGCAGGTGTTGTCCATCATGATGTCCGTGATGGGAAGGGGGAATTCATCTTTGGGGCAGGCCGCATTCAGATCTCGGTAGTCGATGCAGATACGTACCTTCCCATTTTTCTTCATGACTGGGACAACGTTGGCTACCCAGTCGGAATGTTGTTCTTCCCGGATGAAACCGCAGGTTATCAACTTCTTGACTTCGTCCTCGATGGCGTCCATCATATCCGGGCGAAACCGACGTTGGTGTTGTTTCACTGGCTTCGAATCGGTCGAAATATTGAGCTTATGAGTAGCTACCCTCGGGTCTAGGCCTGGCATGTCCTCATAACCCCATGCAAAGACGTCAACATATTCCTTTATCAGCTGTATGATTTCTTCCTTTTCGACCGGGGGAAGATTGTTACTGACAAATATTGGCTTTGGTGAGAGCTCACCCCCAACATTGACTTGGATAACTTCGTCCTTGGTGGGAGGTTCTCTCTGCTCGAAGCGGAATTCCCACTGTGTATCCATTTGTTGAGCCCAGGGGTCGTTCTCGAACGGCTCCGTATCCTGTTCCTCGATTTCTGAGGGACTTGTCATCACCATATTCACTGATAGTGTTAGTTTGAGAACATCAGGTGAGTCGGAGGACGACGAGCTGCTCTGGGAAGATGGAAAGGGGTCCTCATCTAGCTTGGAAGTTGCAAAGGAGGTGGCATACCCCAATCCGAGACGAGTCTGTCGATAGCGGAGGTCGTCGTACGACGGCGTTCGTCTGCCTCTTCCGTAGTTGAGGCCTGGCTTCCGCTTCAAGTCATAGCCCATGTTTTGCATGATCCTTTGCGCTTGCGGGCTGTATTGGCGAACCTGCACTTTCCCGGTATCGTCATTGAGAGGATCTTCCTGGACAGTCGATTGATTCCGCATGCGACCAAAGACTATTTGATGCTGGCTGCTGCAGGTAGGCGGGACAAGGAAGATAGAATCCTCATGTGGCCCATATGCTGTGACGATGTTGGATGGCGACGTTACTTCCCAGACATACGGTCGGTAGGAGTTTATAGCTTCTAGGAACTTTTGAGCCATTGGTTCTACCTCGTCATGTGGAGTGGGTTCATGTTTCGGAATCTGAGTACCGATGTACAGGAAAAGAGGATGTTTATTATCATCTGGAACTCCGTTCCTGGTGGCATTTACATCAGTCGGCTGCTGGTTGCGCCAAAGTTTGATGACTATGGGTGGAGGCTTCCGGTTCAAAGTGATCACTAGAGGATCACCCCCTCCTTCCGACTTGGTCTTTCTCAGGTGGACAGCTGTAGGTTCTATGGCTTTTGGACGAGCGGTTCGTCCTTTCACTCTGATCGACAGTGGTAGTGTGGCAGAGGGCTCTTCGGGCTCCCGATGGGATTCCTTTTTCGCCACTCCTGGCGCTTCTTCCGTGTGGTCATAGGAATACAACACGGCATCGGAATAGTAGGATTCTACTCCTTTAAACGGGTTTAGGTTAGCCACCTCCGTTTGTACGATTCCTTGTGCGTCTACATATTTAAGGCATTGATGTAGGGTTGAAGGAACGATGTTGTGGTCGTGGATCCATGGTCTTCCCAGCAAAATAATTGTAGGATACCTCTGAATCGATGACGTAACATGTGGCCACTGATCTAAGGTTGCCGATCTGGACTCTCAAGCGAATCTTCCCTAATGGTTTACTCCTTTCGGCGTTGAAACCCACGATTGTAGTGGTAGTGTAAGCCAGCTCGCTGGTAGGAATTCTCAGTGGCCCGAGCAGACTGCGAGGGATGATGCTGATCGACGATCCCGGATCTATGTGAATCCGGTCGACCTCCATGGAACCGACGTACCCGGTGTAATAGAGGGGCCTGTCATGCCTATTATGTTTTAATAGCATGTCGTCTTGAGTAAAAGTGATATTCGGGACCACCTCCATCACGCTGTGGCATTGAGGACATGCCACTGGTTCCTCGTCGGGGTACTTGAGATGGGTCAAGTATACTTCTGCCTGCATCAGTGCTTCACTCAGGGCTAGACGAGTGTCGGGGGAGAGCCTGAGTAGCTCGAAGATGGATAACCTGGCTGGCGTATTGGCCAGTTGAGCCAGGATGTCAAACTTGTACGGTTTCTCTAAACCTTTGTTCGGAATATTTTTCACAGGTTTGTCGAAGCGTATTTCTTTCTGTTTTTCCTTTTCCGCCGGAGTAGGTTTCGCAGAGCTGATGCTTGGCACGACGGGATCTTGCTCTGACGGTTTGGTAGCTGGAGCGTCAGCCGGCGCACCTTCCTGATTTGCTCCGTCATTGTCGAGGTAGGCCCTCCCTGAACGGGTTGCGACAAGTACCTCGTCTCCGTCTGATGTAGAAGAAGTTGTGACCATGTAGCATGATCTGTATTTGGGATTCTTCTTGGGGGTAGCCCTGGTTGCCTTGGTCTCCTCCTCTAGATCTGACACCAAATCTTGGTGAACCCACATAATCTCGCCCCGCCGGATAGTTAGGGGCACCAGGTTGTGACCTTGATCCCTAGCAGGGGTAAGGTTAACGAGGTTCATCGTTGCCCGGGAGATGGGTGTAACACCATCAGGGACCTTTTGGGGAGGCAAATTGCCAAACTGCAGAGAGATCATGTTGGCCGTGACCGTTTTCTCGGTGTTGTGCAGAGTGATGGCCTTAGCATCGATCAACCCCTGGATCTTCCTTTTTAGCACATAGCACGCCTTTGTCGGGTGATGCACGTATCTGTAGAAGATGCAGTATTTTGGGTCGTTAGTATTGCCGACCTCCTGGGGCCACCTTAGTTCTGGGAGGGTGATCTTGCCACTTTTGACGAGACATTCGAAGATACTCGGGATATCGTCGTCGTCGAAAGAGTAGACTTCGACGGGCCTCGGAGCCCCTGGTTTCGCTTGGGCGGTCGCCGCAATCTTTAGCTTAGCCGTGTTGATTGCTAGTGCTTCCTTCCCTTTGGGACCACGATGATGGTCGCTGCCAGGGGATGACCTCTTGCTTCTGTCAGAGGCGGAGATCATGATGCCATTGTCGCGCGCCTTGCGACTGTTGTCTTCGGCTGCTACCGTCGAGAGGATGAACGAGGGCCAATCATGGAACTGATATGGTCCTGTGAACACCGAGACCACAGGAAGGAGGTTCTTCCTGCAAATGTCCACCAATGCTGAGTCTGGAACTCCTAGAGGCATTTGTAAGGTGGCCTGACGAAAGCGTTCGATGAAGATGCGAACGTCTTCCTTTTCCTTCTGCTTGACTTCGATGAGAGAGGACATAGACATGTCCATTCCTCCCTCATAGAATCGTGTGAAGAATAGAGCTTTGAAATCCTCGAAGGAAGTAATATAGTTGTCCGCCAAGCTACGGTACCACTGATAGGCTACTCCTGAGAGGCAGCCTTTGAACACCCGAGTGAGGAGGGCATCGTTCCCTTGTAGCAGCACCGTCATCATACTGAAATAGTTCATGTATTGGCTTGGTGATATTTTTTCCTCGAACAGAGCCATCGCCTGAGGTTTGTATTTTGGAGGGAAAGGGACCTCTTCCCAGATAGCTGGGTATGGCTGGTTGATTCCCAGTTTCTTGAGCTGATCTTTGTGCTTCAAGGCATCGAACTGGGCTTTCAACTCCCGGACCGCCTGCATCGGATTTTTCGTTGGAAGCGGAGGAACTGCTGACTCTTGATCTAGAGCAGGTTCTTGGCTTGGGCCGGATGGTGGCAAGTCCACCCCCACATGTATCTGAGTTGGCAGAACCGATGCTTGAGCCATGGCAGTTGCGTGCTGAGTTAGCATCATCTGGTGCATATTCTCCATTACGGATTGCATTTGTTTCAGCGACGTCTCCAGGTCAGTGATGCGTTGTTCTGCGTCTCCTGATGGCGACGCTCCCTCGCGTTCGTCTTCGATGGCGTAAGCTCCCATTTCTCTGGGCGTCGTCGAAGGGTAAGTATAGGTCACTGCAGAAGTCGACTCTATACTCTCGGCATCTGATTTGGGAGATTAGTGACCCCCAGCGTCGGAATCAGACGAGTACGGAGCTGGTTGCTGTGACCTTGCACTGGTGTTTTGGAATACCCCAGCTTCAGCGTTCCTGAGGAGGTCTTCGAATTTTCTCTGGCTCGGAGGTCCAGAGGGAAGACGCTTTGAGCTCGACCCTCTTCTAGGTATGCGTGAAGCCATGTTCACGGACGCATACGCGTGCTCCTCTTTCGGGAAAGATTGAGAGTAGTTCAATCGGTCGAAGACCGATCATTTTGCTTTAGAACAGTAGCAGTCAATCACAATCTTATGACTATTACAACATTGTTCCCTAGGGGGCGTAATAGATATGTTGGAAGGTCCCCTCTCCTTACGCTTCTGGATTAGGCCTTCGCGTAGGTCAGGAGTAGCAATTCGAGTTTGTTTTGCGTCGTGGGACTTACCCAGGCGTGACTTGGAGATTCGCTCAGACAGGCGTAAAGCTGAAGAGGTATTCAGTCGACCGTCGTCTTCCCGCGTAATCCGGAGGATAGGCAGATTGCTTCTTCGCTGGTGTAACGGCCGAGGAGTTGAGTACTCGCCTGCTTGCTTCCTCTTGCGGAGATCATGGCGCTCATCTGGTTCACCGTAGAGGTCAGATATCGTCCTGCGCCTGGAGCATGATCTGTACTTCTGATTTGGCGTTGAGGCACCATCAGAGGTTTTGTCTGTACCGCGCGTAGCGGGAGACTGGTTTCTGCACGTATAGCGCAGTGGATACTCCTGGGTTAGCGCTGAGGCTTTACCAGAAGTTTTGTCTGTACCGCGCGTAGCGGGAGACTGATTTCTACGCGTATAGCGCAGTGGATACTCCTGGGTTAGCGCTGAGGCTTTACCAGAAGTTTTGTCTGTACCGCGCGTAGCGGGAGACTGAATTTTACGTGCGGGGCACAGAGGGAGCGATGCTACCACCTCATTGGTCGGAGAGATCGGAGAGTCCACAGGAATGGCGGAGGATGTCTTGGGCATCCACACTTTGCGTAGCTTCCTGTTGTCTTGGACGGAGAGAGAGTGAGAGCTACCCCCAGTCCAAAGCATGTCTTCGTAGGCAGACTGGTCGAAATGAACGACCAGTGTCTTCTTCACGGTTCCTACAGATACCACATCGTGTTGAGCAATTACTTCCTCGTCAGAAGAGAAAGACGTCCCCAACAGAGTCGCCATCTTGTTTGTGGTTTTAAACGAAAGAATGAAAGTGTATTTCAATGACAGGGTTTATACGAGACCCGTGCCCTTTGGTTTACAAACAAACTTGTACAATTCGATCCTATACGAGGATGCGGGAGTATAATTTATTTAATCTGGGTATAAATTGCTATAGGTGTCTGATCTGCGGTCGATCACTTTAGCCCTTGGACTACACGATGTTGAAGAAGTGCCGTGGAAGACAGGATGCAGCTTCGGAGGTTGCGAAGGAGGGTGGATGCGCGATGCTGAAGGTCGTCGCTCCCTATTTCTTGCCTGAGCTCTGTATTCTTCTCTCTCCCTCTCTGTCTCCTGATCTCCGGTTCGGTGACCTTGTTCGATCTTCCAGATTGTCCCCCCTGTTCCCCATTGATAGGGGTCTCTATTTATAGAGTTTTGGTGACAGTGACCACTCCATCGGTGTAACAACCGAGGAGTGGCAAGTACAGCACCCTATTACACAACGGTTAAAGTAACCAATGCCTACGTATATATGATCTTTTGAATGAGCGGGTGACGCGGGTCCAACTGAGGGGACACAACGCGTACAATTGCTACTATGATCACGGCGTAAAAGCCACGTGGGTAGGTATCCATTGTGTAGAAGGGGTTGGCGTAGAAGCCAAATGTCCGTCACCATGGCATAGAAGCCGAGCAGGCATAGAAGCCTGAGTAGGCATAGAAGCCAAATAGGCATGGAAGCCGAGCAGGCATAGAAGGCGAACAGGCATAGAAGCCGAGTAGGCGTGGAAGCCGAGCAGTCGTAGAGACTGGGAGGGCGTTGAAGCCGGATGGGCGTTGAAGCCGAGTAGGCATAGAAGCCGAACAGGCATAGAAGCCGAGTAGGCGTGGAAGCCGTAGGAGCACTGATCCTGAATGGGCGTAGAGGCCGCTGCGTACCATGCCAGGGTGCTGATGTGGACGTCTTTAGCCGAAATTACGGCTTTCGGAGATCAAATCTTTGGCAGAGATTTGCCATCATCCTGTGCATTAAATACGGAGACGTGCCTTGAGGGGAAACTGTCACCGCTCTGTGCGTTTTGACGGAGGGACGTGCCTTGAGCCCTGTATGAAGCGCAGCTTTTGACGTGGCAGGCGGTTTGTTTTCTGCGGAGCGTAAAACAGCCCATGTTTGCCTGTGTAAAATAAGGCAGCGTGTTCTCTTTGCACGCGAAAGAGCGGTTTATGCCGGGGGATTTTAGTAAGCGCCAGTTTGGTGATATTTTAACCAAATCCTCTGCATTAAATGCTGAGATCCGCCATCATACTATGGAGCGCGTCCCGAGGGGTCTGCCCCCGTTCCCAGCCGTCGTTTGGGTAGCTGTGCAGCCCTTTTTGTCAGGAGTCAGAGGTCAGGTTTTACTGCGTGACTTGACAGTTTCTTTTCGGGAATACGAAGCGTTCCTCGTACGCTTTAACGCTGCTTTGAGAGCGGCTGGATTTTATGCCATGGAGGCGATGAAGAACCCTGTTTTACGCTGGATGGCTCTTGAAGGCCTCTGCTTATGCTGCTCTGTATCAAGATGCTGCGTAGATCTTCCAAGCATTTTTTTCATGCTTCTACAATGTTGATATTAACTTTCTCTTATCTTCTTTTCAGGGGAAGACATCTACGGGGAGGGCAGCGTCGACGCAACCTTTGGCTTTGTTGCAGCTCCTACTGATAACACGAAGGTGCCCGACTTTGAAGAGAAAACATTTTTGGGTGCCGGCTCGCCCGATACAGTTCCGATATCTCGAGAGGAGGATGAACCTGTCATTACGACTATGCCTCCTTTGAGTACGCCAGCCACTTTGGCCGTTGTTGGTGCCTCTACCTTTGTCGCGCCCTCTACTGAAGCGACGACTGTGACGACACCCTCTGCAGTCGTTCCTGGAAGGGGATTCGCCGATATTGCAGCCACTCCCAGCGTCCATTCGGATCTCGCCATGCTGATTGAGCAGTATACTAGTATTTTCTATGCCACTTTGAAAACGCTGATATCAATGGTGTTGGAAAAGATCTCTAGGTTTTAAGGCTCTGAGGAGGTCCTCCTAGTTTACGATAACGCCGATCAGAGATTTCAACGACGCTGGGAGAGCTGATACACTGGAGCAGATAGTTAATGGTTTGGAACAACCCATTAATAATTATTTGCAACTATCCCAGGGCAGCATTGATGACCTGATTCAGGCTGAATATGACTCTTTAACTGCAAGGCTTGTTGGGGAGATGGAAACTTTGAGCAAGTCTATCGAGGCTCAGCAGAAAGAGATGAATGAAGAGCATACCGTATTGGAGTATGTCATTCCCCAGCTGGCCAAGTGCGAGGCTGAATATGAGGAAGAGGCAGCGAGGGTCCGCAATTTGAAAGATGAACTTGCTCAGGCAGAGGAGAGGGTTCTCGTTACATCGGCAGCTCGAGATGTGTTGAAGGACCGAATGGAAGCATCTCAGCAAAACTTGGCACATATGAGTGTCACCCACGCATGTTTTGTACATGCTTGGTCTGAACTGTCTTCCTTGAACAATGAGAAGGCAAGGTTGGAGCGGGCTCGCGCTACCGTTTTAAGCTCCAGGAATGAGAACATGGCCACACTGGCACAGCAGATCCGTGATTTGACTGCTCCTCCCCAATGATGTACTGCTTTGCTTTTCTATGTAACTTGTTATTTCTGGAGATAATAAAGAGACTTTTTCTGACTTTGTGGACCCATCATTTTAGAATGTGATAGGCTAGGGTGAAAGTGATATCAGAGGTATCATTAACATGATAGACTTTCGTTATGATTTTGCTGAATGTAAATCTATTCAGAGGTAATATGAACCTGCTAGAATATAATCCAACTAAATTTGTATACTAAACACTATTAGAGGTATCATTAATATGATAGGTTTACAAATTAGTTAAGCATATCCGTTAAGAGGTCATACGAATCTGATAGAATATGATCCGGCTAACCTTTGTGCATGGTATCATCAGAATAAGATCTTCGTCATACTCCGTTAAACGAAGGAGATCAAGTATAGTACTTCTTCGGGATTTTGCAGTTGATAGTAGCCATTGCCAAATTTCTATGAGGCTTGGCTAATCTGTAAGCGCCATTTGCAATCATATAAGAGTCCTCCACTTCTTTATGATTGTTTGTGCGAATTTTAGACATCATACCAGAGGTAATATGGATGTAGTACGATACTGTATTTGTTGAGGACATCCCACTGGGGGATTTTTAGTGGACCCATTACTTTTTGCGCACATTAGTGCAAGTAATAGGTTTAAGACAAATCCTTACAGAGGTAATATAGACGCAATAAAATATGACTCTGTAGGGATGAATAGGGACTGACTCTTTCTTCGCTGGGAAAATAAGGATAGTTCAGAGGTAATATGGACATGAACCTTTCGTTTTCCATTGCGGGCATTCTACAGGGAAATTTTTTGTGGACCTATTACTTCTTGTGCACGATAGTGCAAGTAATAAGTTTAGGACAAGCCCTGCCAGAGGTAATATGGACGTGGCAGTTTTTATGGACCTAACACCACTGGCGTACTTAGAGTTAAGTATGGGTGTTAAGTTGAGATGACAACTGATATCAGAGGTAATATGGACATGATAATCGATAGCCAAAAACTCGGAAAATTTGTTCAAAGGTAATATGAACATGACAAACTTTTGAGTTGTGACTCCACTGGGGATGGAGGTATACATCTGCTCAGAGGTAATATGGACATGGCAGTTTTTGTGGCCTTAACACCACTGGCGTACTTAGAGTTAAGTACGGGTATTAAGTTGAGATGACAACCGATATCAGAGGTAATATGGATATGATAATCGATAGCCGAAAACTCAAAAAGTTTGTTCAGAGGTAATATGAACATGACAAACTTTTGAGTTATGACTCCACTGGGGATGGAGGTATACATCTGCTCAGAGGTAATATGGACATGGCAGTTTTTATGGACTTAACACCACTGGCGTACTTAGAGTTAAGTACGGGTGTTAAGTTGAGATGACAACCGATATCAGAGGTAATATGGACATGATAATCGATAGCCGAACCAGGAAGGTTTGTTCAGAGGTAATATGAACATGATAAACTCAGCTGGGGAAATAAAAAAATATTTGGACAATAGTTCAGAGGTAATATGGACGTGAACTCATGTTCGAAAAATTCACTGTGGAGTGATTTTCCTGAGTGGGGATAGACCCGAAGAATCCCCTGGAGAAACTTTAGGGACTCATTATCCGGTATTTTGAGGGAGCAAATTGTCACGTTAAAGTAAAATCAATTTGCAGTGATCATCCCCTCGTTTACAGATTCAAAGTGATGACCTTGGCAGACCAACTCCTGGATTCTCCTTTTTATTACATGGCACGCCCTTGTAGGGTGATGAATGGACCGATAAAAGAGACAATAATCTGGGTCATCAACTTTGCCAGCCCTCTCAGGATATCTGATGTTGGGTAGCTGAAGTTTGTGTTCCTTCATCAACATATTGAAGATTTCAATGATGTCATATTCATTGAAAGAGAAAGTCCCTTTTGGCCTTCGGACTCCCGATGCCTGAGTTTTATGGTCTTCCGGGAAGATCGTTATTGTTGCATCATCTTCAGACTCAGAGGGAATTCTACCCCCAGATTTGGATGCTGCCCTATTTTGTCAAGGTAGGCTACCCCCAGACATGTCGTAGCTGTTGTCCACAGAAGTTGATTTATAAGTACCTGCCTCTGGTATTATAGGATCAGACTCTGGAGGTTTGGAGTTTATAAGAGATGTAGTATACCCCAACCCAAAATGAGTTTGTTGACAGTAAGGATTACCATGCAACGGTGTTCGTCTGCCTTTTCCATAGTTGAGGCCTTGTTTCAACTTCAAATCATAGCCCATGATTTGTATAATCTTTAAAGCTTGTGGGCTATATCTGTGGATTTGCATTTTTCCACCCTCAGACTCACGAAATTCTTCCTGTACAATCGGTCTATTCCGTATTCGACAGAAGATTATTTGATGCTGATCGTCATGAGTTGGAGGAACAATAAAGGCCGTATTTTCATATGGTCCATATGTCATAATGAAATTAGATGTTGACGCTGTATAAGCATAAAAAATACGCTGGATAGCTCTACGCAACATGGGGATGCAGGGCAGCGTGAGCAGGGGACCTCAAGGCCATCAAGAGTGCAACGGAGCTTTTTCGCAGAGCACGGCATAAAATATGATGGGACCATCCGCGTAAAAGCAGTATGTCCAGGCCGCTTCAGCGTAGACGGGGTGCTTCATCGCCTCCATGGCGTAAAACTCATCCGCTTTCAAAGCAGAGTTAAAGCGTACGAGGAACGCTTCGTCTTCCCCGAAATGAACCTGTCAAGTCACGCAGTGAACCTGACATCTGACTCCTGACAAAAAGTGCTGCACGGCTACCCAGACGATGACTTAAAAGATGGCAGACCACTCGGGATGCGCCCCACAGTATGATGGCGGATCTCTGCATTTAATGTAGAGGATTTGATTAAATATCACCGAACCGTCGTTTACTGACATCCCCTCAGCGGAGACTGCTTTTACGCGTACAAGGGGATACGCTGCCTTATTTTACACAGGCAAACGCGAACTATTTACGCTCCACGGAAGACAAACAGACTGCCACATCAAAAGCTGCTCTTTGTACAGGGCTCGAGGCACGTCTCTGCACCGAATGCTCAGAACGGTGGCAGGCCTTCGGAGCACGTCTCTGCAATTAATGATGATGGCGGATCTCTGCATTTAATGCGAGAGATTTGATTATATCTCCAAGAGCCGTGATTTCGGCTAAAGACGTCTACATCACCTCGGCTTCTATGCCCATTCAGTTTTTGTGACTGCTCGGCTCCTACGACCACTCTGGCACGTTACGCTGCGGCTTCTACGCCCATTCAGCTTCTGTGCCCGCCCGGCTTCTACGCCTATTCAGCTTCTATGCTCGTTTGGCTTCTATGCTCATTCGACCTTCTGTGCTTATTCGGCTTCTATGCCATTAGGCTTCTACGCCTACTCGGCTTCTATGCTTACTTGGCTTCTACGCCATGGTGACAGATATTTGGCTTCTATGCCAACCTCTTCTACACGATGGATACCTACCTACGTGGCTTCTACGCCGTGATCTTTGTAGCGATTATACACATTTTGTCCCTTAGTTGGACCCACTTCACATGCTCATTCAAAAGATCATCTATACGCAGGCTTTGGTTATTTTAACCGTTGTGTAAAAGGGTGCTGTACTTTCCAATACTCGGTTTCCATACCGATTGAGTGGTCACTGTCACCAAAACTCTATAAATAGAGACCTCTATCAACAGAGGAACAGGTCGAAAAGATCGAACAAAACATGTCGAAAAGATCGAACAAAAAGGAGAAAGATCGAACAAGGTCGAGCCTCCAAAGAGATCGAACCACGGGTCGAAGCATTGGAGATTGAGGAGAGATCGAAGAGTCTTGGAGAGAGAGAGAAGCATCAAGAGCTCAGGCAAAGAGTAGCGATCGACGACATTGGCCTCGTTCATCCATCCTCTTTCGCCACCTACGAAGCTGCTTTCCGTCTTCTACGGTACTTCTTCACCATCGTGTAGTCCAAGGGCTAAGGTAATCGACTGCAGATCAGACACCTATAGCAATCATCTACCCAGATTAAATAAATTGTACTCCCACATCCTCGTATAGGATCAAATTGTACAAGTTTGTTTGTAAACCAAAGAAGGCGGGTTTCGTGCAAACCTTATATTATATACATTTCGTTCTTTCGTTTAATACCACAAACAAGATGGCGACTCTGCTGGGGACATCTTTCTCTTCTGATGAGGAAGCGATTGCTCAACACGATGCGGTATCCGTGGGATCCGTGAAGAAGACACTGGTCGTCCAGTTCGACCAGTCTGCCTACGAAGACATGCTTCAGACGGGGGTAGCTCTCACTCTCTCTCTGTACAAAACAACAGTAAGCTGCGCAAGGTCTGGATGCCCAAGACATCCTCTACCATTCCTGTGGACTCTCCGATCTCTCCGATCTCTCTGACCAATGAGGTTGTAGCATTGCTCCCTCCGTGCCCTGCACGTAAAATTCAGTCTCCCGCTACGCACGGTACAGACAAAACTTTGGGCAAAGCCTCAGCGCTAACCTAGAGGTATCCACTGCGCTCTATGCATAGAAACCAGTCTCCCGCTACGCGCGGTACAGACAAAACTTCGGGCAAAGCCTCAGCGCTAACCCAAAAGTATCCACTGCGCTCTACGCGTAGAAACCAGTCTCCCGTTACACGTGGTACAGACAAAACTTTGGGCAAAGTCTCAGCGCTAACCCAGAGGTATCCACTGCGCTCTACGCATAGAAACCATTCTCCCGTCCGTGGCGGAATAGACAAAACTTCTGATGATGCCTCAGCGCCAAATCGGAAGTACAAAGCACGCTCTGCGCGTAAGACAACATCTGACCTCTACGGGGAACCAGATGACACCCATGATCTCCGCAAGGGAAAGCAAGCGGCGAGCTACTTAACTTCTTGGCATTCACGCCAGCAAGGGAACAATCTACCCGCCCTCCAAATTACGCGAGAAGCTGATGGCCGCCTGAGGACATCCTCAGCCTTACGCCAACCAGAGCGAAGCACTAAATTACGCCAAACGAAGTCCCTAAGCGTACAGAAGGCCCGATTGACGGAAAGATACGCTCCTCGGAGATTATCCACCACCCAGATGGCCAATCTGTTGTATACGAGTGGCACAAGGAAGACTATGGTCCCCATCATCGCACGCCTACCGATGGGAACAGGAGGAACAAGCCATCATCTTCTTCTTTCGCAACTTCTCCTGACCTGCACAAGTATCTAATCCAGAAACGCAAGGGGAAGGGATCTTCAAGCATGGCTATTATGCCTCCTAGCGAGCACTGTTGTGATGGTCACAGGATTGTGGTTAATTGCTGTTGTTCTAAAGCAAAATGGCCAGTTTTTGACCGACTGAGCTACTCTCCATCCTTCCTAAAAGAAGAGCCCACGCATGCATCTGTGAACATGGCTTCACATATACCTGGAGGAAGCTCAGGCTCAAGATGTCCGTCCTCTAGAACTCCGAGCCGAAGGAGATCCAACATGCTCCTCAGAGACACTGAAGATGGGGTGTTCCAGAATACTCGTTCGAGGTCACAACAACTGACTTCGTACTCCTCTGATTTCGATGTTGGGGGTCGCCATTCTCCCGAATCAAATACTGAGAGTATAGAGTCGACTTCTGCAGCGACCTATACGCATCCCTCGACGATGCCCAGGGAAATGAGAGTATACGCCATTGGAGATGAACATGAGGAAGCTTCACCGTCAGGAAGCGAGGAGCAGCGCATTACTACACTGGAGACATCTCTGAAACAAATGCAATCCATGATGGAGAACATGCACCAGATGATGCTAACTCAACTGGCGGCTGCTATGGCTCAAACATCTGTCCCGCCAGCACAGATACGTGTGGGGGTGGACTTGCCACCATCCAACATGGTCCAAGAACCTGCTTTAGATCAAGAGTCAGCTCTACCGACTGAAAATCTGATGCAAGCAGTACGGGAGTTAAAAGCCCAATTCGATGCCTTGAAGCACAAAGACCAGCTCAAGAAATTGGGAATCAACCAGCCTTACCCGGCTATCTGGAAAGAGGTCCTTTTCCCTCCAAGATACAAACCTCAGACTATGGCTCTGTTCGAGGGAAAAACATCGCCAAGTCAGTACATGAACTATTTTAGTATAATGACGGTGTTGCTACAAGGGAATGACGCCCTCCTCACTCGAGTGTTCAAGGGCTCTCTCTCAGGAGTGGCTTACCAGTGGTACCGTAGCCTGGCGGACAACTGCATTACTTCCTTCGAAGACTTCAAGACTTTATTCTTCACACGATTCTATGAGGAAGAAATGGATATGTCTATGTCCTCTCTCATCGAAGTCAAGCAGAGGGAAAAAGAGGACGTTCGTACCTTCATCGAATATTTTCGTCAGGCCACGCTACAGATGCCTCCAGGAGTTCCAGACTCTGTATTGGTGGACATTTGCAGGAAGAACCTCCTTCCCGTGGTCTCGGTGTTCATAGGACCATATCAGTTCCACGACTGGCCCTCGTTCATCATCTCAGCAGTGGCCGCCGATGACAACAGTCGCAAGGTGCGCGACAATGGCATTATGATCTCTGCCTCCGACAGAGGCAAAAGGTCATCCCATAACGGCGACCATCCTCGCAGTTCCAAGGGAAAAGAAGCCCTAGCAATCAATACGTCCAGACAAAAGACTGCGGCAACCACGCAGACGAAACCTGGGACTTCCAGGCCCATCGAAGTGTACTCTTTCGACGATGACGATATTTCGAGTATATTCGAGTGTCTCGTCAAGAGTGGCAAGATCACCCTTCCGGAGGAGAAGCGGCCCAGTAAAGGCGGCACTGCCAACAACCCCAAGTACTGCATCTTCCACAGATACGTACACCACCCGACCAAGGTGTGTTACATACTGAAAAGGAAGATCCAGGGGCTGATCGATGCTAAGGCCATCACTCTGCATAACACCGAGAAGACGGTCACGGCCAATATGATCTCCCTGCAATTTGGCAATCTGTCTCCCCAGGAATTCCCGGACGGTGTGACACCTATTTCCCGGGCAACGATGAACATCGTCAATCTTTCTCCGGCTAGGGGTCAAAATCATGACCTGGTACCCTTAACCATCCGGCGGGGCGAGATCATGTGGGTTCATCCGGATTTAGTATCGGAGCTTGAGGAAGAGACTAATGCTGCTAAGGCTAAGTCTAGGAAGAACTCCAAATGCAAACCATGCCATATGGTTGCAACTTCTTCGCCACCAGACGAAGACGAGACTTTGGCTGCAACCCGTTCAGGGAAAGCTTACCTCAAGGACTACGGAGCGAGTTCGGAAGATGCACCGGCAGACGCTTCAGCTACAGAGCCTGCCATACCACAGGCCGATCCTGCAAGACCGACTTCGGCGGACAAGGGAAAGCAAAAAGAAGTACGCTTCGATAAACCTGTGAAAAATATTCAAAACAAAGGTTTAGAGAAGCCATACAACTTCGACATCCTGGCCCAACTGGCCAATACACCAGCCAGGTTGTCCATCTTTGAGCTACTCAGGCTCTACCAAGACACTCGTCTAGCCCTGAGTGAAGCACTGATACAGACGGAAGCATACTTGACCCAGCTCAAGTCCCCTGACGAAGAACCAGTGGCGTGTCCTCAATGCCACAGTGTGATGGAGGTGGTCCCGAATATCACTTTCACACAAGATGGCATGCTGTTAAAACATAACAGGCATGACAGACCCCTCTATTACACCGGATACGTTGGTTCCATGGAGGTCGACCGGATCCACATAGATCCGGGATCATCAATTAGCATCATTCCTCATAATCTGCTCAGACCGCTGAGGATTCCTACCAGCGAATTGGCCTACACCACCACTACAATCGTGGGTTTCAATGCTGGAAGAAGTAAGCCGTTGGGGAAAATTTGCCTGAGGATCCAGATTGGCAACCTCAGATCGGTGGCTATATGCTATGTCATCGATTCAGAGGTATCCTACAATATTTTGCTGGGTAGACCTTGGATCCATGACCACAACATCGTTCCTTCAACTCTACATCAATGCCTTAAAAATGTAGACCCCCAAGGAACAGTACAAACTGTAAGCCTCCTGATTTTCAGGAATTTCTAATTTGGTTTTTAACAATTTTTCTGGAATTTTCTAGGATTTTTCTGTAATTAAAACCAAGGCTTTTGATAATTAAATAATTTTTAATTACTATTAATTAATATTAAAATATTATAGAAATAATATTTTATGGTGTAGAATGAAAAACCGGACATAGGGCAATTTTCTGAGAATTTATTGGACTCCGGAAGCATTTTTAAAGCCCTAGAAACTATTAAATAAATAAACCGAATTAAACCCGTGCCAACGCCCGACCTTCCCATGATAGCCGAAGCCAAGCCCAAGGAGCGTTGACCCAACCCAAATCCTAGGTCTAACCCTAGTCTAATTTTTGTATGTATAAATACATAATTTCCTATTCTTTCTCCACAAAAGAAAATAACAAAAAATCCCTATTTTCCTAAAACAAATCCCTAACCCTAACCCTAGCCATCAACCACCCTTTTCCCCTGACCTCCCTCCGGCCCGACTCCGGTGGTGCACCGCCGCGTCCGCCCCGACCGACGGTGCAGGGCCCGACCGCCCCGCGGTGCAGACTCCACCCCGCTCCTGCCTCCCTCGTTCAGCCAGCTGACCCGCAGCGGCTCCGGACCACCCTCAACCTCCTCCGCTCGGTTTCCCCTCCGCGCGAGCGCCGCCCGCGTTCACCCATCGATCCCCGCCTCGAGACCCAACACTTCCACGCGTCCGCCACTCGACTCCCCGCCTCGAGCAGCCCGACCCCGACAGCACCGAGCGCCGCCTCCCACACGCACAGCCGCCGAGTCCAGCGCCCTCGACGACTTCCCTCAACCCCGTTCCCCTCCGCTCAGGCCGACGAGCCTCCCCCTTCTGATCAGAGTAGCTACCCTCCGACGGATCTCCGGCCGCATCCTGAACCCTAGCCTGGACACAGCAACTCGACGCAGGACACGATCAGGACACGTTCGGACACGAGAATTCAGTCTTCACAGAGCCCTGTTCAGGTACCGTTTTCTCCCTCCTCGTATTTCTATTTTTGATTCCGTCAGTTATAATGCGTAGACTGTATAACCCTCTCAGTGCCCGTGCAACCCGCTCGGTGTATCGCATCCTGTGGTGATCGTACACCGCGATCCAAAAACAGGAAAAATAACGCCCTATTTTACCCCGAAACTGAGTACGTCCCGCCAAACGGGATGACTTGGTCGCGTGCAGTCTTCACCGATACGTGCGCACTGTCGATACGGACGTGCGAGATTTCGCAGAAGTTGATTTGGATGTGCGTGCACACCAGAATCAACGCGTATCCGCGGACACCGTCCCGTATCCGTCAGTTCTAGAACGTGCTGTAACTTTGTGTACACACGTCGGATCGAGACGAAACTTGCGCCATCGGACTCGTAGCAATATGCTGGTCCTGTGACCCAAGTTTGGTTCGATTCTGAGAACGTTGACAAAATCGCGTATCGTGGGCCCCACATGCTCCACTTGACGGGCGATTTTGTAATCGGCTCATCGGAATCCAATTCTGCAAGTTTCGTTGGGTTCGCATCATCGTTCCTGACTTATTGACACTGAGTTTGAAGATTTTGGAGACCTTTGACCCTGACATGCTTTTCGGTGCAAAGTGGCCCACACGTGGACCCCGCTTTGACCCGGAAATGTTATTTTTGCCCTTGTGTCCAAATTGGACTTAAGGACAGGCGTTTCTAGCTATTTGATATTTTCTGAATCTAATGGTGATGTTTATTTCAGCAACCGGAGTAGTACCTGCAGATCACACTGAGACCAGAGCTACAGTTGGAGCCAGGACCCCAGGCAAGTGTATCTCGCCAAAACTTGCAGTCTTGTTACTTATTTCCTTGGCTTATATATATATAAATATATTGTTGTTCATTCTTGACCTAGGACCGTGCGACTTTACTTAGCGTCCGATTCACAGTCGGGTGCCGACACCGTACGCGGCGTTGTGTATTATCTTCTAGACATGGATACCGAGACCCCATCTTTCTCGTACTTGTCCTATCAAGTACATTATAACCCAGGACACTTGATACTATTCATGGACAGGATCTTCCTGAGATATTCGTGGTAATTCTGTATAGGATACAGGACTTGACATTGACATTATGTTCCTAGATACTATATGACTTGTTGCATTAGATATGATTGTGCGTGACATGGACATGGGGCCACATGGACATGAGACGTATGATTACATTGGGTGGGGAGAGACACACAGGCTACAGGTTGATTTTATATATTATGTCGGCGTCTCAGTCTTTCGCTGAGCTAGACGACCACATGATATCACTGCTACCGGCTCCCTGACACAGAGCTTGTAGTGGTTTCAGCCTGAGTTCTAGTGCTGCTCTCATCTTGCATTTCACTTAGCTGGTTATATAGTGTTCCAATCTTGTTTCATTTTTTGCTGGAGAGACACCCAGGCTACGGGTTGATTTTATATTATGCCGGCGTCTCAGTCTCTCTCTGAGCTAGACAACTACATGATATCACTGCTACCGGCTCCCTTACACAGAGTTTGTAGTAGTCTCAGCCTGAGTACTGGTGATGTTCTCACCGGCATTACACATAGATGGTTACATATTTACCCTGTTTATTTCATTGACTATTTTACTGCATTATTATGGCTTGTATTTTCTGTATCTTGTTGTCCCCTGAGGACCTGGATCCGGATTATGTCTCCAGGATTAGCGGAGGAGATCCACCCAGAGTTATACAGCACAGGAGCATTATCAGGAGCAGAAGCAGGAACATGAGCATTTACTGGAGCAGTACCAGATTCCGTAGATGAGTGATCTCCGAGGTTATCTTCTGAGTATATACTGTTTCCATACTTAGTATTGCTGTAGTTATCTTTATTCTTGTGTCTTGACAGATGTATCAGACTCATTGTCGGGTTATTTCCCGAGTTTATATTCTATTGAGATATGATCTTGCTTTATGATTCTGATATTGTGGTATTTATTCTGTGGATGAGATTAGTATATTTAGACCATTATTATTGTACTACAGCTTAAGTATGCCCTGATGGATCCATTAAATTGGTTTGTCCATCGGTGTGTGCTGCTGGCCATTATCACGCGTCTAGTCCCTCGGTATTTTGGGACTGGGGCACAAATGGAGGTTGCTGACCTAAACCCATTCAAAGGAATAGAATCATACTATTCTGATGTCGTGTTGTACTCTCAAGACTACGCGGAGGAGGTGTCAGCCCAAGCAGAGAAGGAATCCCACCGGGAGCCTGAAGGACCCTCTATCGAATAACCACTGTCAATCAGAGTGAAAGGGCGAACTACTCGTCCAAAAGCCATGGAGCCTATGGCTATCCACCTGAACAAAACTGGGTCAGGAAAAGGGGGTGATCCTCTAGTGATCACTTTAAACCAGGAGCCTCCACCCTTGGTCATCAACCTTCGGCACAACAAGCAGCCGACTGATGTAAACGCAACCAGGAACGGAGTTCCAGATGATAATAAACATCCTCTTTTCCAGTATATCGATGCTCAGATTCCAAATCAGGAATCCTCTCCCCATGACGATATAGAACCTATAGCGCAAAAATTCTTGGAAGCTATAGATTCCCATCATCCATACATATGGGAAGTAGCGTCATCATCTAATGTCGTCACGACATATGGACCACATGAGGACTCTATCTTTATTGTTCCGCCTGCCCGCAGCAGCCAGCATTCAATAGTCTTCGGTCGAACGCACAACGAATTGACTATACGAGAAGATTCCTTCAATGACGATGCTGGTGAAATACAAGTTCACAGGTACAGCCCGTAAGCCTTAAAGATCATGCAAAATATGGGTTATGACTTGAAACAGAAGCCAGGTCTCAACTATGGGAAAGGCAGACGAATACCGCCGCACGGCAATCCCCGCTATCAACAAACTCATTTTGGGTTAGGGTATACCACCTCCCTTACAACTTCCAAGTCAGATAAGGACACCTTTTCTCTTTTTCAAGACGGCTCGTCGTCCTCCAACTCATCTCGTGCTCTCGAGCAAACATTACCAGTAAATATGGTAGTGACGGATCCCTTCGAATCAGACGAACAAGAATCCGAACTATTCGAGAATGACGCTTGGGCTCAGCAAATGGATACACAGTGGGAATTCCGCTTCGAGCAGAGAGAACCTCCCACCGAAGATGAAGTTATCCAGATTAATGTTGGGGATGAACTTTCACCGAAGCCGATATTTATCAGTAACAATCTTTCCCCAGCTGAAAGAGAAGAAGTCATTCAACTGATAAGAGAATACATCGACGTCTTTGCATGGAATTATGAGGATATGCCAGGACTTGATCCAAAGGTGGCTACTCATAAACTCAACATATTGCCCGATTCAAAGCCTGTGAAGCAGCACCAACGCCGGTTCCGCCCGGATATGATGGACGCCATTGAAGCTGAAGTCAAGAAGTTGATAGCCTGCGATTTCATCCAGGAGGAACAACACCCCGACTGGGTCGCCAATGTTGTCCCGATCATGAAGAAGAATGGGAAAGTGCGAGTCCGCATCGATTATCGAGATCTGAACGCGGCCTGCCCCAAGGACGAGTTTCCTCTTCCCATCACAGACGTCATGATTGACAATACATGCAGTTTTGAACGTATGTCTTTCATGGACGGATTCTCAGGATACAATCAAATCAAGATGCATCCTGAAGACGAGAAGCATACTGCCTTTCGAACACCACTGGGGGTATATTGCTATACGGTCATGCCCTTCGGGTTGAAGAACGCCGGAGCTACTTACCAACGGGCTATGAGTAACATATTCCACAAGCATTTATGCAAAACAGTGGAATATTACGTAGACGATATAGCTGTTAAAAGCTGCCTCAGTATCAATCACATCCAAGACTTGAAGACGGTATTTGAGCTGATGCGCCAACATCAACTCAAAATGAATCCTACAAAGTCCTTTTTGGGTGTATCTAGTGGCAAATTTCTGGGATTCGTCATTACCGCCAAAGGCATTCAAGTGGACCCTGATAAAGTCAAGGCCATCTTAGAAATACGACCACCCCATAATCTGAGGGAACTCATGGGATTTCAAGGTCATCTGGCCTATATCCGGAGATTCATATCCAACCTCTCTGGAAGGTGTCAGCCTTTTTCTTGCCTCATGAAGAAAGGTGTATCCTTCATATGGGACGAAGCCTGTCAGCAAGCGTTCGGGGATATCAAGCGCTACCTCACCAGTCCGCCAGTTCTGGTGCCTCCCGTCGTAGGAAGACCATTCTTCATGTACGTTCGAGCGATAGACCATTCTCTGGGAGCTTTTTTCGCGCAGAAGAACGATGCGGGACATGAACAGGCTATCTACTATCTAAGTAGAATGATGATCGGAGCTGAGCACCGGTACAATCCGATAGAAAAAGAATGTTTGGCTCTGATGTTCGCTATCCAGAAGACACGACACTATGTCACCGGCCAGACTATTCTAATCATCTCCAAGATCAATCCTCTTCGGGTACTAATGAACAAGTCAAGTGTCCTTAACTCCTTACTCACAACTTGGGCGATGTTATTGACACCATATGACATGGTGTACGTCCCTTAGAAGTCCATCAAAGGCCAAGCATTGGCTGACTTCCTAGCTGCTCATCCGATCCCGGAGGCCTCCAAATTATACGAGGACATTCCCGACGAAGTTGCAGAATATAGTTCCACGATGAAAAGTAACGCATGGCAACTGTTCTTCGACGGCGCCTCCAGGACTGGTCCCAAAGGAAACGTGGTTTCAGGGGTAGGAATTGTCCTGGTTAGTCCCGATAAACTCGTCATCTATCGAGCATACTCTCTTAACGAGCCCTGTTCCAACAATGTGGCGGAGTACAACGCTCTACTAATCGGGCTCCAAGTCGCTAAAGAGCTGGGGGTCGAATCTCTGGAAGCTTTTGGTGATTCTCTACTTATCGTCAATCAAGTCAGGGGAATATATGAAGTCCGCAATCCAGACCTCATCCCCTATCACCAAGCAACGGTCGAGATAGCCGTGACATTCAAGGGATTCTTCCTAGAGCACGTACCTCGATCTCAGAATCTGGAAGCCGATGCCCTAGCCAGTCTAGCTACAGATTTAGCTACTCTTATAAGAAGACAGAATTCGGTAATCCTTCTTAACAGAGATCTATTTTACGTGAAGAACACTGATCCTCCTACGAGAGATTGGAGAAGTCCCTTTATAGATTTCGTGGCATACAGAATCTTGCCGGAGGACCCTAAAGAAGCAGCATCCATCAAAAGATGATCATTACCATTCTACTTCGATGCATATTCACAATGCCTATATTGCTGGACCTACGACGGACTGCTATTGAGATGTCTCTCTAATAACGAAGCACAGCAGATTATCCGTGAAGCTCATGATGGCGTATGCGGGGCGCATCAACCCGTTCCTAAGCTACAGGATTGTATTAGGAGAATGGGCTATTACTGGCCCACTATGATCGCAGACGCAATCAAGTATGCCAAACGATGCAAGGCATGTCAGGTCCATGCAGACTTCATACACCAGCCGTCTGAACATCTACATCCTACGGTTGCATCCTGGCCTTTCGAAGCATGGGGTATGGACATCATTGGTCCTATTCTCCCGTCTTTTTCCAAAGGTCACCAGTTCATACTGGCCATCACGGATTACTTCTCCAAATGGGCAGAGGCGATCCCTCTCGCTGAGGTAAAAATATCCAATGTGATTAACTTCATCAAGCATCACGTCCTTTATCGCTTTAGGATTCCCCGAAGGATAATCCATGACAATGGGCCTCAGTTCATCAGCCAAGCGTTTCATCGATTTTGCGATAAAAATTGGATACAAAATGTCGCCTCTACGGCGTATTATCCAGCTGTTAATGGCTTGGCAGAAGCCTTCAACAAAACCATTATCAAACTCTTGAAGAAGTTCGTCTCTTCAAACAAAAGAGATTGGAACGAGAAACTGGGAGAATGTCTCTGGGCATACCGCACAACGGCCCGAGCACCGACAGGTTGCACCCCGTTCTCACTGGTCTACGGGAGCGAAGCAGTTCTTCCCATCGAAATTCAAATCCCGTCACTCAGGATAGCAGTCGCCAATGAGTTAACTCGGGAAAAGAATGACCTTTTAAGTCTTCAAGAGCTAGAAGGATTAGACGAGAAACGCCTTCAAGCTCAACAGAGCATCGCGTTCTATCAAGCGTGCATTTTCAGAGCTTTTAATCAAAAAGTAAAGGAAAGAATGTTCAAAGTTGGCGAGCTAGTCTTAGCTGTAAGAAGGCCAATGATTCTCACTCACAGGAGCAAGGGCAAATTTCAGCCCAAATGGGAAGGCCCCTACGTAATCGAGACAACGTTCTCAAACGGCGCTTACAGGTTAGCCCAGCCTAATGGAGACCTACTAATGGCTCATATCAATGGAAAATTCCTGAAAAGATACTATGCTTAACCTCCTCTGCTCAAGTGGAATAAAGGCAAAAATCTCATTCTGACAAAACTACTTCCAAAACGAAACTAGTTGGGTCATACTCTATCATGTCCATATAACCCCTGAATATATGCGCCCTGCTAAAGTTTACCGAGAGACTATCATGTCCATACTACCTCTGATATTACTCTCACCCAAACCCGTCATTTACATTCCGAAATGACGGGTCCACAAAGTCAGATGAAAAGCCTCTTTATTATTCCCCAAAAAGAGAGCGGAAGTACATTAAAAAGCAAAAGCAAAAGTACATCATGAAGGGGGAGCGGCCGAATCGTGAATCTGCTGCGCCAGTCTGGCCATCTTTGCATTCCTGGAATCCAAGACATCAGCACGGGCCCGCTCCAGCCGTGCCTCGTCATTAATCAAGAGGGATAGCTCGGCTCTAGCTCGAAGGAAACCAGCGCGGGCGACATCCTTCCTCGCCAAGTTCTATTTTGCTATGACCAGTCGACCATTCACCACATCGAGACCTTCTGACGACTGAGAAGCCCATTCCCTTGCCTGAGCAAGCTTCGTCTCCAGTTTAAGGACCCTCGCTACATTCCCGTCATGATCAACCTTGCACTTCGTCTGAAGAGCAATAGCCTCCTCCAAGACGACTTTTCCTTCATCCATCTCCCGCTGATTTGTCTGGAGGATTTTATTCAGGTCTTCCACCTTTTCAACAAGTTGCGCAGTCAAGGAGTCATGTCTAGCCTGGACTAGATCGTCAACACTGCCTTGGGATAGCTGTGAGTATTCGTTAATGGGTTGCTCCAAACCATTAACTACCTCTGCCAGGGCGTCAGCTAAACCAGTATCACCAAGGTCCCTGATCGCCTCTATCAAAAACCGAGAGAACCTCTTCAGGCGCTCAAAGTTCAGATTCTTCTCCAACACCATTGATATCAGCGTTTTCAAAGTGTTATAGAAGATACTGGTATACTGGTCGGTCAGCGCAGTTAGGCCGGAATGCACGCTGGGAGTGGCTGTAATGTTGTCGAACCTCGCTCCAGAGGCAACCATAATCGACGTGGCCAGAGTCCTCGTCTCAACAGGGGGTGCGACAAAAGAGGAAGCGCCAACACCAGACGAAGTAACCAGCATACTCGAAGGAGGCATTGTCGCAACGACAGGGTCGTCCTCTTGAGGTATCGAAACCTCGTCGGCAGGCGAGCCGGCACCCAAAGATGCTTCCTCTTTAAAATCAGGCACCTCCGTATCAACGTCAGGACCTGACATGGAGCCGAAGGGCGCATATACATTGCCCTCCCCAAAGAGGTCATCCCCTAAGAAGAAGACAAGAGGAAGTTAATGTCAAACATGATATTAATTTTCCTAAAAGAAGAGGCACGAAAAGACGATAGTGATGCTAGACAAGCTGTCATACCTGGAGACAAGGGCCTGCTAACTGACACTGGCAAATACTCTTCCAGGTCTTTGCCAAGATCCACTTGAGGCTCGTCAACTGGAATCTCGTTAGAAGCGCTGACGGGCACGGCAGGGGCCTCTCCCAATGTTGATCCGGACAAAGGTATATGGAGTCTTATAACCATCCCCGAAGGCGACTTCGTTCCACTACCTGAAGCAGTAGCAGCGGTAGCAGCCTCCAGCTGAGATTCTCCGGCGCCACCAGCCAAAACTGTAGAAGGTTCCTCTCTAAAAGGCGAGGAACCCCCAATCAAAGAATCATCCCCGACATAGGGAGAAGCAGGCTCACTTACAGGAGCCTCAATGCCAGGAATCTGGAGAGGACGAGCAACCATCCTCTTCGTCCTCTTACGAGGGGAAGCCTCCTTCAGAGCAAAAGCCCTTCATTTCCCAGAGACTACCAACGCCCCTGCAGCGGAGGTATTTCTCCCCTCGGTACCGATACGAGAGGCTCATCCGGAGTAGCGGACTTGTCACCCTCGTCAGAAGAAATCGAGGGGACTTCAACCCTTCCCCCAGGTTTGGAAGAGGGCACCCTAAAACTTCCACCCATATCAAAATCGCGATGGGAGGTGTTCGTTGCCACATAGAACTGGGCATACAAATACAGAATGCGCAGCTCCGTGGAAGGTATGACGAAGGGCACCATAAAAATTGCCTCGGTGCAGCCCATGATAAAATATCGCCATCCCCTCGCTCCATCGATGAGTCCACCTCTGGACCTGAAGCTGGTGACGGTGTTGCCCACATGCAACTGATCATACCCAAACTGCCTGGCAAATCGACTAGGCAGGTAGGGTTCGAAGAAGCAGTGATCTTCACTTCTGTACAGTAGGTGGGAAGGTCTAATACAGACCAACCAATTGAAGGCTTCAGTAAAAAGAGTGGTCCTATCTCTACCTGAGTCCTCAAGCCTAATCCCCGATTGGTTGCGATGAACAGAGGGGACACTGCAAAGGATCTTCCAACTGTGACCACAATGCAGCACCCGCCGACAGTCTAAAACTGTGAGCACATTCCAAGAGGATTTCTTGTAATTCAGCAAGAAACTCTCCCCCAGGCTACTGTCGGAACCAGGAGACATCACCCGGGGGTTATGGAGAATTAACCATCCCATCAAATACAGATATAGTAATTCCACCTGGGGAAAGCTTTCACGCCGAGCTTCATCAGCAAGCAGCGCCTCAGTCATCGCCCTCAGGCCAGCTTGTATGCGGCATACCATGACAGGGAGCAAGCCCAGTCTCGCCCCAAACACCAGACGCACTGCAGGCCACAAGATATTGCGGTGAATACGATCCGCAGATGCGATGCCGGGTACCACCAGTCGGCGCAGCCATATAGAGAGGAAGCCAGCCAGTTGAGCTTCCTTGGATAGAGCCCTGCGGCAATGCCTCAGATAGCTGTAGGCCTTAGTACCTGCAGGATATCTTCCTATCCCTTCGACGAGGATCTGATCCGGAGCCCTAGCTTCTTCCAGGAGATCGTCGACTTCCTGAGGAGTCAGCACGCTCAGAGGATTCACAGGCTCATCCTTGACTTCCAAGACTTTCTCCGGCTGAGCAGCCCTAGCCCGGTAAAAAAAGAGGTAGGACGTCCATTTGCTGATGTGAGCCAAATCTGAAGGCTCATCATAAAAAGCGGTACAAGCAAGGTAGTGGCACATCAGCTCCTGATACACTTCCACTACCCGAGGGTCTGAATCCCCCAACTCCCGGTTCGTGGGAACATACTCTTCGTACGGAGTATCCCCCATCGGCAGTCTCGAGATCTCTGCCATCTCGTGAAAGGCCAATCCCAACTCCCCTAGCGGAGTGGCAAAAGTCCCGGTGAGCGGAATATATTGCTCCATCAGTGCCAAAAACAGGTTAGGGTTAGGAGGCAACCCAACGCTGGTAGCACTCACAGCTGCCAACAGACCAATGTTCTCTAACTCGATCCGAAAATGCTCCCGGGCCCAATCAACTAAGCGAGCCCATCGAAGATTTGTTGGGGTCATCCACCCATTGCATCGAGGATTCGCCTTGGGGTATACTCCTCTGCGCCCCATGAAATCATTGCCGAAGGTTTGCAATTGCACCGGCTGGAGCACCAAGCTGTCTTCACTAGGGACACTGCCCGGGTACAATCCCCTGAACAACGTTACATGACCGGAAGGGCGGCTGACAAATAGGCCAGATCCTTTCTGGTAGAAGATCTTCCCCGGCCTACCGTGAAGATCGGGAGTCAGCGTCCACGACATCCTCCTAGGATGAGTAGCATGGGAGAATGCCGAGATGGAATAATCTCTCGGCATCTTGGGCAGACTCAAAACCAACTTCCCGGCAGAAAAAACCCAGAGTTCTTTCTTTGGCTTCGTTTGGGACTGCTTATCAATCATGTCCCCGAAAAGAAAGGCCGGTTTTATATACTGGTCCCCGTCTACATACGTCAAAGGCTCCCCATTGATCATGCTCAGCAGCATTCGCTCGCCCTGAGCCGATATCAGAATTGCCCTTCCTTTGGGGTACTGGGGCCCGGAGATAGGAAATGTCACGTGTGACAGATCCTCCAAATAGTTGGAGTGCAGTATCCCAGCGGCAGAGCCCATCACTTCAGCCAGTGGAGACTCATGCAAGTTAACTACAAAAGCACCAGAAGAAACACGTCAGTTCCTAACTAGACATTTCGGGACTTGCAGCATCCGCAAAAATAAAAAAATAGTCCGTGCTCTACGCCGAGACTGTAAAACTTGAGCCTTTACGCTGGAATCCATTTCCTTAAAAAACGTAAAATTCAAGGTTGGCAGTATACGGCCTGTGCTTTACGCCAGGTTGATTAAATTGAGTTATTACGCCAGGATTCCCATCCACAAGCATAAAACTCAAATTTTAATGCTATACACCAAGTTTTCGGCGATCAAAGCTTTTACGCTCAACTGCGGAAAAAATGGAGTTTTTACGCTGACACATTAGGAATGTGGGCGTAAAAAAGATAAAACGTCTCCGTGCATCATCTTCCTCAAAGAGGCTATCAGCAAAGAAGACGACCTAGCGCGGTCACGTTCAACGTGTGCGAAGGATTTTTCAGTCGTTCTCATTCGTCCCAAAAGCTCTACCTATCAGCCCGGGTGCACTGCTCGTCGGCGGGATGCTCGACTCAGAATGGGGTTTACCCTGTCCAACCGGAGGCACTCCTGCTTGGGCAGAAGAACGAGAAGAGGAATCAATCTTCTTTTCCTTAGAGGAGGAGGATTGCTTAGAGGCCATTACTGGAAACTTTGAAGACTCAGAGAAGACTCGGAGAAGAGCTCGAACAGTCGGAGGCTTTTCTTTCGCAGAAGACGGATGAAAAGTTTTTTTCTCAGAAAACTTGGGATATATATAGAGTTCGGATGGACTCCTCGGACCCCGAACCAAATCTCCTAATTAAATATTCGGTTATGATTGGGTCCTACGTCAGCCTATTATTCAGAGAAGGTGGACAGTCAGCGAATTCGAAAAGTTTTTTTCGCGCAAAGCAGGTCAGCAGTTCTTATGCTAAGGAGCTTTCTACGCTCGACAGCAACAGATCTACGGTTTCACGCTCGCAAGCTATAAGTCTATGGTTTTACGCCCGAATGCCTTTGTGCTCGGTAGCTTTTATGCTCGAGAGGCCACAATCCTACGACTTCATGCCAGCAGATAACAAATTGATGATCTCACGCTCGGTGGCGCTTAGTTTACGCTCAGAAACAACAGATTCGCGACTTCACGCTCGAAAAAGTTTTCTTTTCAGAAGCTACAAATCAACAGTTTTACGCTAATGAGCTTTCTACGCTCGACAATTACGAATCTACGGCTTTACGTTCGACGGCTACAAGTCGGGTTTTATGCCCAGATGCCTTTGTGCTCAGTAGCATTTATGCTCGAGAGGCTATAAACCTACGACTTCACGCTCAGGAACTACAAGTCTATGATTTCACGCTCGATGGTGTTTAGTTTATGCTCTGAAGCTGCAGACTAATGATTTCACGCTCCACAACTTCCCGCACATCTGAAGGATACGCCGGCCAGATCACGCGTACATCTGAACGGTCCTAAAAAGTGGTCAATTACAAAGAGTTCACACAGAGGATACTCGTTCTTGACCTCAAGATATCCCAAGTACCCGAAGCAGACAGAGTTTAACATTGAAAAACTACTCTTCTTCATGGGTCGATTCGAAGTTTATCTAGACCCCAGTCTGAATATTTCATCTATCAAGATGGAAACTCAGTTTGACAGCCATTTCTCGACCCTGTTCCAAGGGATTTTCGAGAAATCATTCTTGAAAATGATGTCTGAACAAAGGAATTCTGTTCATCAGAAGCAACAGTTCAGAATTCTACGCGATTCCTCACTCCTAAAAATAGCAGGACAGTTCGAACACTCGAATGCTAAAATGACTTTCTACGCATCTATAGTTATACGTAAAAGACAGGACAGGACCTAGCACTCTTTCTAAATAGAGTCGGCATAAAGAATCAGACGTGTCGAAGCTACACATATTCAGACTTCACAGCAACGTATGGCAAAATGATCATATGAAAAAGAAAGACGATTTTATTAAAGAATAAAGTCATGATTACATATGAGGGAAATCCAATCTACAAGGGTTTTTCTTCATTTTTCATGATTACATCTGAGGGAAACCCCGTCTACAAAGGGCTTACTCATCATCGTCCGAAGATCGCACCGAGAAGCTATTCTGACAGGTTTTCACATTGGTGATGGTCTTCCTCTTCTTCCAAGAAGATGATCAGTGGCGGGAGGATACAAAACTGGGCATAGACCCATCCTCCAACAGAAGGAAAGCAGGGTAAATCTGCTGTCCTACAGACCATTGCCACTCAAGCCGGGACAGAGCTAGTCTGTCTGACTCTCGTCACCGGAGGTAACGGGAGAAGGCGCCACTTGCAAGCGCCATGGTGGAAAATGATTCTTCATCTCTCCCGAAGAACCACCATACAAAGTTGCTGATTATCCCGAGCAAAAGAGGCTATGATTTCCTTCCATGATCCATCGTTACAGATGAGACTCGCTCGAAGACGCCATCTTTTTTGGCTCCTTACATGCTGGAAGAACATGGTCTTCTTCTTCCTCAGATCGACCCGACGGACTCCGATGATCATCCTTGTATGGCGAAAGGAATACGGGAAGAACAGGTTAAACTCCTCGGCCTTTTATAGGCGAGAGAGGTCACACCGGTCCCCAATAAATCTGCCATAAAGTCAGCATCGACCGTTTCAACGCTCCATTTTAGAAACATTTTGAGTTACGAGGAGCGGTTCATGCTTCATTCAAAGCGTTCCAAATTTTGAAGAAATTTGAAAGCTTTGAAGGGGGTCTTGTAGAAGCATGAAAAATACGCTGGATAGCTCTACGCAACATGGTGATGCAGGGCAGCGTGAGCAGGGGACCTCAAGGCCATCAAGAGTGCAACGGAGCTTTTCTACAGAGCACGGCATAAAATATGATGGAACCATCCGCGTAAAAGCAGTATGTCCAGGCCGCTTCAGCGTAGACGGGGTGCTTCATCGCCTCCATGGCATAAAACTCATCCGCTTTCAAAGCAGAGTTAAAGCGTACGAGGAACGCTTCGTCTTCCCCGAAATGAACCTGTCAAGTCACGCAGTGAACCTGACATCTGACTCCTGACAAAAAGTGCTGCACGACTACCCAGACGACGGCTGGAAAGATGGAAGACCACTTGGGACGCGCCCCACAGTATGATGGTGGATCTCTGCATTTAATGCAGAGGATTTGATTAAATATCACCGAACCGTCATTTACTGACATCCCCTCAGCGGAGACTGCTTTTACGCGTACAAGGGAATATGCTGCCTTGTTTTACACAGGCAAACGCGAACTATTTATGCTCCGCGAAAGACAAACAGACTGCCACGTCAAAAGTTTCTCTTTGTACAGGGCTCGAGGCACGTCTCTGCACCGAATGCTCAGAACGGTGGCAGGCCTTCGGAGCACGTCTCTGCAATTAATGATAATGGCGGATCTCTGCATTTAATATGAGAGATTTGATTATATCTCCAAGAGCCGTAATTTTGGCTAAAGACGTCTACATCACCTCGGCTTCTACGTCCATTCAGTTTTTGTGACTGCTCGGCTCCTACGACCACTCTGGCACGTTACGCAGCGGCTTCTATGCCCATTCAGCTTCTGTGCCCGCCCGGCTTCTACACCCATTCAGCTTCTATGCTCGTTCGGCTTTCATGCTCATTCGGCCTTCTGTGCTTATTCGGCTTCTATGCCATCAGGCTTCTACGCCTACTCGGCTTCTATGCCTAATTGGCTTCTACGCCATAGTGACAGATATTTGGCTTCTATGCCAACCTCTTCTACACGATAGATACCTACCTACGTGGCTTCTACACCGTGATCTTCGTAGCGATTATACGTATTTTGTCCCTTAGTTGGACCCGTGTCACACGCTCATTCAAAAAATCATCTATACGCAGGCTTTGGTTATTTTAACCGTTGTGTAAAAGGGTGCTGTACTTTCCACTACTCAGTTTCCACACCAATTGAGTGGTCACTGTCACCAAAACTCTATAAATAGAGACCTCTATCAACAGAGGAACAGGTCGAAAAGATCGAACAAAATAGGTCGAAAAGATCGAACAAAAAGGAGAAAGATCGAACAAGGTCGAACCTCCAAAGAGATCGAACCACGGGTCGAAGCATTAGAGATTAAGGAGAGATCGGAGAGTCTTGGAGAGAGAGAGAGAGAGAGAAGCATCCAGAGCTCAGGCGAAGAGTAGCGATCGACGACATTGGCCTCGTGCATCCATCCTCTTTCGCCACCTACGAAGCTTCTTTCCGTCTTCCACGGCACTTCTTCACCATCGTGTAGTTCAAGGGCTAAAGTGATCGACTGCAGATCAGACACCTATAGCAATCATCTACCCAGATTAAATAAATTATACTCCCACATCCTCGTATAGAATCAAATTGTACAAGTCTGTTTGTAAACCAAAGAAGACGAGTTTCGTGCAAACCTCGTATTATATACATTTTGTTCTTTCGTTTAATACCACAAACAGACGCATCTTCCCACATGATCTCCCCACGTTTGATAGTTAGGGAAACTGAATCCTGATTATGACTCCTGTCTTTGCGTTTCTGGGTCAAGAAATTACGCAAGTCAGGAGGATTAACAACAGAAGAAGAGGAAGAAGGCTTGTTCCTCCTGTTTATATCAGTTGAAATACGGATATTGGGAACCATAACTCTCCTCCTACCACCCGTATACAGCAGTTCAGCCATGTGGATAGCACATGATTCTTGAGGAGCGTATCTATCCGCAAACTGGGTCTTCTTTACGCTGTAGGGCTGGACCTGGCGTAGTCTAGAATTTTGCTCAGGCTGGCATAAAACTGAGAAAATCCCCAATCGGCTATTAGCTTCTCGCGTAATCTGGAGAGTGGGCAGATTCTTCTCTTGATAGCGTAAAAACCAAGAGGTTGGGAAATCCGCCACTTGTTTTTCCTTGCGTAGTTTGCAAGGACCATCTGCTTTTCCACGGAAGGAAGATATATTTTTACACGCGGAGCACATTTAAGATTTCTGACTTGGCGCTGAGGTCTTATTAGAAATTGTCTGCCACGTCACAGACGGGAGACTGAATTTTATGCACAGAGCATGGAGCAGACTTCTGGATTAGCACTGAGGCATAACCAGAAGCTTTGTCTGCCACGTCACAGACAGGAGACAGAGTTTTACGCGTGAGGCACGGAGGGAGCGATGCTACAACCTCGTTGGTCGGAGAGAGAGTCGGCAGGAATGGTAGGGGATGTCCGGGGCATCCACACCTTACGCAGTTTCCTCTTGTCTTGGACAGAGAGAGAGTGAGAGCTACCCCCTGCTCGAAGTATGTAAACTCCCTGATTTTTCAAAATTTTCAAAACTGGATTTTTTACAATTTTCTAAAATTTTCTGAAATTTTCTGTAATTTAAAAACAAGGTTCTAATTATTCAATGATTTTTAAATAATAATAAACAGTATTAAAATATTATGAAAATAATATTTTTGGGTGTAAAATAAAAAACTGGACTTACGATAATTTTTTTGGAATTTATTGGGCCTCAGACTTATTTTTAAATGCCTAAAAAGTATTTAATTATTTATTTATTTATTTATTAATTAAATTACTAATTTTATTATTATTATTATTATTATTATTTTTAAACCCGGCCCGGCCAACTGGGCCAAAACCCAGCCCTGGCCCACGACCCGGCCCAGCCCCTTACCGGGTTGGGTCGGATCCACCAGACCCGACCCGCCCGTGCCCGAACCCGCACCCCCTCTCTCCCCTGTGCCCGCGTCTCGCGACGGAGATGCCGCCGCCGGCGCAGCTCCGCTCTGCCTGGACCACCACCCACGCCGCCGCTTTCTTCGCCACTCCACCGGCCGTCTCGGCCCCCTCAACCCCCGGCCACCCCCTATATAAACCCTCCCCGACGAGCCCCACCGCCTCAGACTCTCCGCCCTCTCCCACCCAGACCACCGCCACGGTGCCGCCCGCCCTCGCCGACGACCACCCGGCTCCCCCTCCTTCTTCCTCCCCTCCCCTTCGTCTCCGGCGACGGCCACCGCAGTCGACAGCAGCAGCCGGCAGCAACAGCAGCTCACCGACGCCGCTGCCGGCCGTCCTAAGCTGCCGCCCCCACCGTGGACGCCTCGCCGCCCTCCGCCGCAGCACCCCCGGCCCCCTCCGCCTCAGCCAGCCGCCGCCCTCCGTCGGAGTCGGCCGAAATCCCAAGCTCTAACCCTAGCCCTAATTCCCTGTGTCCGACACGAGTCGGACACGTGTCGGACACGAATCAACCCCGATTTTTGGGTCCCCTTCAGGTACTTGTAACTTTCACCTCGTAGCTTTGTTTTCGATTCCGTAAATTGCGTTGCGAAGCTTGTATGACCCTCTCGGTGCCCGGACAAACCGTTCGGGGCATCGCGTCCTGTGGTGAGCGCACACCGCGATCCAAAAAAGGAAAAACCAGACCCTGTTTCACCCCGGAACCGAGTACGCCCCGCCAAACGGGACGACTTGGTCACGTGCGATATTCACAGATACGTGCGCATCGTCGATACGAATGTGCGAGATTTCGCAGAAGTCGATTCGGGTGTGCGTGCACACCGGAATCAACGCGTATCCGCGGACATCGTCCCGTATCCGTACTTTCTGGAACGTGCCCTAACTTTGTTTACACACGTCGGATCGAGACGAAACTTGCGCCATCGGATTCGTAGCAATACGCTGGTCCTGTGGGTCAAGTTTGGTTCAATTCTGAGAACGTTGACGAAATCGCGTGTCGTGGGCCCCACAGGCCCCGCTCGACGGGCGATTTTGTGATCGGCTCATCGGAATCCAATTCTGGAAGTTCCGTTGGGTTCGTTTCATCGTTCCTGACCTGTTGACACTAAGTTTGGTAAAATTGGAGACCTTTGTCCCGAACGCGTTTTTCGGTGCAAAGCGGGCCCACATGTGGACCCCGTCTTGACCCGAAACTGTCGTTTCTGCCCTTGTCTCCAAATTGGACCCAAGGATAGGTGTTTCTAGCTGATTGATATTTTTTGGATCTGATGGTGATGTTTGTTTCAGCAACCAGAGTGCCGCCTGTAAATCCAACTGAAGTCAGAGCCGAAATCAGAGCCGGAACCACAGGCAAGTGTACCTTGCCAAACCCTGTAGCTTGCTATTTATTTTCCTTGACTTGCTTATACATCAGTGGGCAAGTAAAGCTTGCCATTAGCAGTAATTCCTGTTCTAGAACTTGCCTGAATTCTTGTTTAAATACATATAAACTTGTTTCAACTGTTAAACCCAGGACCGAGTGGCTTTACTTAGTGTCCGATTACCAGTCGGGTGCCAACTCCGTACGCGGAGTTGTGTAACGTCACATAGAGATGGTTATCGAGACCTGATAATGCTCGTACTTGTCTTATCAAGTACTCTAGAACCCAGGACACTTGACACTATTCATGAGACAGAGTCTTCCTGAGACATTCATGGTGATTCTGTATAGGATACAGGACTTGACAGAGATACTTTATAGACAATATGACTTGTTGCATTAGCTATAATCCCGCTGACATGGACATGAGACGTTATGGTCATGATACGCGTGATTACATGGGGTGGGAAGAGACACACAGGCTACAGGTTGATGTTATATTATGCCGGCGTCTTAAGTCTCACTACGAGCTAGACAACTACATGATATCACTGCTACCGGCTCCCCGACACAGAGCTTGTAGTAGTTTCAGCCTGAGTTCTTGTACTGCTCTCATGTTGCATATCACTTAGCTGGTTACCTAGTTTACCCTATTGCTTATTTATTGCTGCACTGCATTTATTTGGCTTGTATTTTCTGTACCTTGCTGTCCCCTGAGGACCTGGATCCGGATGATGTCCCCAGGTATAGCCGAAGAGATCCATCCAGAGCTACACCGTACAGGAGCACTTCCAGGAGCGGTACCAGGACCCGAGGACGAGATCGTACCAGAGGACTTCTCTTGAGCAGTGGCTATATGTAGTCAGTTATTCTATTTCCAGTTGATTATTTCCAGTTGATTATTTCCTGTCTATTTGTATTACTGTACCAGACATATTCTCGAATTGTTTCCCGAGGAATTTATTAAGATTTGACAGTTATTTCTAATTGTATTACTCTGTCTTTTAATCTGTGATTATCTGTTGTGGATGAGATTAGAATAACTTGTGACTTGTAGCATTTGCTCTATTTTACTGCTAGACTACAGCTTAAGCATGCCCTGATGGATCCATTAAATTGGGTAGTCCATCGGTGCGTGCTGCTGGCCATTGCCACGCCCCTCCAGTCCCTCGGCAATTTTGGGACTGGGGCGTGACAAAGCATGTCTTCGTAGACGGATTGGTCGAATTGGACGACCAAGGTCTTTATCATTGATCCTACTGTACTGCATCGTGTTGAGCAATTGCTTTCTCGTCAGATGAGAAAGACGTCCCCAGCAGAGTCGTCATCTTGTGTTTAATAATAAAAGAAAGAAATGAAACTAGGTTTATACGAAACCTTTTCTTTGGTTTACAAACAAGAAGTACAATTAATCCTATACGAGGATGTCAAGTACAAAATTTAATCTGGGTAAATATTACTATAGGAGTCTGATCTGCGGTCGATCACTTTGTCCCTTGGACCACACGATGATGAAGAAGTGATATAGAAGACGGAGAAGCTTCAAAGATTGCAAAAGGGGAGTGGATGCTTGATGCCAAAATCGTTGATCACTACTCTCTGTCTGTGCTCTTCTTTCTTTGATTTTACAACTTCTCTCCTCAGTTCTTCGACCTCTGTTCGACCTTGGACCTCCGTGGACGGAGGTCTCTATTTATAGAGTTTTAGTGACAGTAACCGTCCAGTCGGCGTATAAGCCGGACAGTGGAGAGTGTGGCACTTTTTACGCGACAGTTATAATAACTGTCACCCACGTATAAATGATCTTTTGAATCTGTGTGTGACGCGTGTCCCATTATGAGGTAACGCGTATAACTGCTGCGAGGATCACATCATGCAAGCCACGTAGGTAACTGTCCCTTGCATAGAAAAGGTTGGCATAGAAGTCAATAACTGTCACCATGGCATAGAAGCCAAGTAGTTGTCAAGTTGGCGTAGAAGCCAAGTAGGCGTAGAAGCCTGATGCTGCATGGATAGGTAGCTAGCGTAAAAGATAGTCGATCCTCCTTTCTCGACTGAGGTCTTGAGCGTATTCTGGACCAAATATCCTTATCACGCACCAATACAAATATAGCCTGAGTTGGTGTATTCCGAGGAGATAGCATACAGCGTACTCCTATAGTTGAAAATAGCCAGGTTGGCGTATTTCAAGAAGATAGCGTACAGCGTGCTCCTATAGCTGAAAATAGCCTGATGGCGTAATATGCAAAGGTGATAATGTGGACGTATTAGCCATAATTATGGCTCCCCCAGTCTTTGAAATAGAACCAAATCTCGTGCATTAAATGCAGAGATTTGCCCCTATCACGCGCATTAACTGCCGAGACGTACCTCGAGCTCTGTACGAAGAGCAGCTTTTGACGTGGCAGTTCGTTTTATCTTTTGCTGAGCGTAAAAGCTCATATCTGCCTGTGTAAAACTAGGCAGCGTATTCCCTTGAATGCGTAAAAGTAATTTATATCAAGAAAATGTCACTAAACGACGGTCTGGGTCTCTGTACCGAATCATTATTACAGTCGTCGTCTGGATAGTTGTGCAGTACTCTTTGTCAGGAGTCAGGTTCACTGCATGATCTGACAGGTTCATTTGAGGAATACAAAGAGTTCCTTGTACAACTTCCCACTGTATTAAAAGCGAGTAGGTTTTACGCCGAAGGGGCGATGTAACAACATTTTTACGCCGAAGCAGTCTTAAAATACTGTATTTACGCGGGTTATTCTGGAGCTATATTTTACGTTGTACTAGCGATGAAGCTCTATTGTACGCCGACGGCTCTGAAATCATATCTTACGCCACCCAGCACTGAAATATTGCGTATAACTCTGCAGCGTATTTTTTATGCTTCTACATACGCCAGTGATCTCTTGTATATTTAAACCTGTTGCAAACTAACTTGTGTCTTCGTGGCAGGGAAGTCATGGTAAGTATTATGCAGGTAGTTCAGACGGGCAGGTAAAATCCACCGAACTGTGGCAAGTTCATTTCAGTAAATTCTATATGTTGCTTACTTGTAAACAAACTAAAGCAAGATAAAAACCCACAAAAATATGCATGTTTTATTAAAACAACATGTTGATTGGTATAGTTCGATTAGCTCGCCTTCACCAGTATGTTTCAACATACTGACCCTCATTGAAACAGGTTCTCCGCACCAAGGCAAACCGAGCGAGAAGCCAAAGTCGTCTTCCCGATCCAGTCCAGCTGTTGGCGCATCCTGATCACGCTGTCCTTGAAGCATTTTGAAGAAAGGAGCTTGCAACTCTTCATACACAAATGCAGCTCCGTGGCAAAGTTGTCCTCCAGCCCGGAGGTCTATACATTTTGAAGTTTAGTAAAGGGATGTAATGTACAGGACTGTTATCTCATTTTGAGTCAACACTTTTGTAAGCCCGTGCGGCAAATTAGCTGACTCGTTCAAGAGTTTGTAATAGATGTTCATTATCAATAAAGAGAACTTTTCCATATTTCAAATCTGTGTTTCAATTTATCTGCGTACTCTGAATATGTGCTCGTTATGCAAAATACTTTAGCCTTGTGCGGGCGCAACCCCAGGCCCGCATGGTATCACGATTCGGGGGACGCTCCAACGATTCTACGAAATCGGGTTGTGATATAGTCGTATCAGAGCACAGATTCAAGTTCCTTGGACTCTTGTACTAGAAAAATTCCTTTAACGATCAAATTCTTGTACGAACTCTTGAACTCGCTAGGCCAAAATGAGATACGTCCATGCAATAAGTCCATAATACATTATGATCCTAATGTAATTTACCTTCTTTTGAAGGAATGGCCCCAGCGCAATCTGCAGCGCTAGCACCGGACGAAATGTAAGGCCAAGAAAGTAGTTTGGGCACTTCGAGAAGTTCAGAGAGCCAGCGAGCTGGGCCAAGCATCGATCCCATCCAGCAAATGTTGCAGATTTTGGAGGCAAACCAACAAAGGGACGAGGCTCGCTACGAACGGGCCGAGAAGCGGGCGGAGGAGAGTTAGCTCAAGTTTCAAGACAATAAAGAAGCTTGATTCTCAGTCCAACAGAAGCAGGTAGATGCCCTACAACAGATCGTTCAGACTTTGGCTTCCAACCATTCCACGACACGAGCGCCCACTCCGGTGGAACAGCCCGTGCTTGAAGTAGAGACGCTGCAAATTCCAAGGACGAGGGACGTGACTGCCTTCGACTTTGGTCACTTCAAGAAAGTCTGTAATACCCCATTCAACGGGACTGAGGACCCAATCGTGGCTCTAGATTGGTTGGCCGAACTTGAAGACCACTTCGCTCTGCTAGAGGTCCCCGAAGAGAAGCACGTCGTCTGCGCACAACTGCAGCTCCGTCTCAACGCGCACGATTGGTGGGACGTGCATCGACGATCTCTTCAATTTGATCATAGAGAGGAGGCGATCTAGTGGACGACTTTTTGTGCCGCATTTGAAGAGGAGTTTATACCCCCTCCAGTACAACGTCAAATGGAGAACGAGTTCGTGCAACTGAGGCAAGGCAGCATGACAGTTAAACAGTATTTTGCCGAATTCAACCGACTCTCCAAATTCGCTAGGGCCTATTTACCTGATACAGCGAGTCGAGCCAGAAGGTTTGAAGGTGGTCTATGCCCTGCCATCCATGCGCACGTAGTCGTTCATCAGTACGAGACCATACGGGGAGTTATTAATCATGCTTTATCTCTTGAACCACAGTATCCTCACGTTCCTGCAGGCGCTGTGCATACCTACAATCATAAACGCCAAGGCAACGAGAGAGGAAACAACGCTGCAAAGCGTCACAATGACGGCGGGAAGCAGAAAGCAAACCAGCCTTGTAGTTTCTATAAAAAGCCAGGGCATGCAATCGACAAATATCGTCTAAAACTTGGGTTATGCCTAGCCTATGGCGGATCAAACCATTCAGTTTGTGATTGTTCATTGAGTCATGATCTCCATCCTCAACGTAATGTTCCCTAACGGTAGGTTCTATTCTTAAGTTTCGAGACGAAACTTCCAATTGGTTGGGTAGGATGTAGCGCCCCGTTCCCCCGGTGCGGGGAGCGCGACTAAGAAACACAAGATGGTGTTGTTCGATCGGGATAGATTGAAACAAGAACTCGTCCTCGTTATGGATTTGTTTCTTCGGAATTAATTCCCATATTCAGTGGACCGTGCCTCCGGGATCGACTTAGCGGCAGAGTCAGGAGGGACCTCTCCGCTGCTATCTTTTATTGCCTCGGATTTCGATGTCGCTTATTGCTTTCGTGCTTTTAGTTGGTTTTGGGATTTGCTTATTTTCCTTGAACGGTTTCGATGAGTTTCATTGTTTTCATTCATTGAACTCCACTTCAATTCCGAGATTGGAAAGAGTGGAAGAAGTATTGATCGAGCTGTTCATGATGTAGGTGAACGAGCAGTAGGTGGCTTACGAGCGGAGTCGTGAAGCGCCTATTTCCTTCTCCCTTCCAACCATCTAAGTGAGTGGCTACCATCCCGATTAGCTAGCCCTACTTCCAAGTCTTTACACCTAAAAACTCTTACATTCTTATTGTCCCGATCAGACGATACCAAGTAATAACTAAAAGATACCAAGATAAAAAAGGGAATAGACTTGGTACATTATGCTTGTCAATAAACTTCATGAACGGATACTAAATTGCATGCTTGTTCGTTTGGAAATAAATCATGAATGGATGCTTGTCTTGTACTTGCTTGTCCTTGTGCGGGCGCAACCTTCAATTTATCTGCGTACTCTGAAATAAATCAAGACAAGCATCCTTCCCTAAACCTATCTTCATCAGCAAAACTCTTGTTAGCCTTGTGCAGGCGCAACCCCAGGCCCGCACGTCATCACGATTCGGGGGACGCCCCAACGATTCTACGGAATCAGGTCGTGACAATCATTATGTATGTAATCGAAAGGAAAAACTCGTCCTTGGGGCATGTCGCATTCAGATCACTGAAGTCAATAGAGATCTGTATCTTTCCTTTCTTTTTGACGACGGACACGATATTGGCTACCCAATCCGGATGTTGTTCCTCGTGGATGAAGCCACTAGCTATCAGTTTGTTGACTTCAACTTCGATGGCATTCATGATATTCGACCAGAACCGACATTTTTGTTGCTTGAACGACTTAGCGTTCGACAAGATATTGAGTTTATGGACTATGATTTGGGAGTCTAGTCCCAATATATCTTTGTAACTTCAGGCAAAGACATCGATGTACTCCCTGATGAACTGTAGTAGGGAATCCTGATCCTCATCGGACAGACTTTTGCTGATGAAGATAGGTTTAGGGAAGGATTCTTCGCCTAGATTAATTTGTACAACTTTGTCCTCCGTGGGGGGTACTCGTTGCTCGAACCGCATCTCTCATTGTGCGTCTAGGCATCAGACACACTTACTAAGCTTCGCATAAAACTGGTGCTTCCTTAAAGTTTGTAGCACTATCCTAAGATATTCTTCATGCTCCTCCTTATTATGAGAATAAAAAAAGATGTGATCGATGAATACTAACACAAATTGGTCAATGTAAGGCATAAAAATATGGTTCATCAAATCCATGAATACTGTTGGAGCATTAGTCAGTCTGAATGGCATAACTAAGAATTTGTAATGCCCATATTGTGACCTAAATATTATCTTCGGTATATCCTGCTCCCGGATTCGCACCTAATGATATCCTAATCGTAAATCTATCTTGGAGAAGACTCTTTCTCCACTTAATTGGTCAAACAAATCATTAATCCTTGGTAATGGGTACTTGTTCTTCACGATCACTGCATTAAGCCGATATTAATCCATACACAACCGCGTCGATCCATCCTTCTTCTTTACCAATACTGCTGGTGCTCCCCACGGTGATCCACTGGTCCTAATAAACTTTTTTACCTTCAGTTCTTCCACGTGTTGATACAACTGATCAAGATCTGATGGTGACATAGGGTACACCTTCTAGGATACTGGTTCTGTTCCTGGCATCAACTCTATACAGAACTCTACTGCTCTAACTGGGGGTAATCCAGGAAGATTATTGGAAAAGACGTCTATGAACTCTTCAACTATCTTGGGCAGCGGGTTTGCTTCCTTTGCTACTGTTGTGACTCCTCTTTTATGTCGGTCTCTTGCAATTCTGTTAAGGACAACTCTTCAAGACCGAGAATTCTAAACAACACTCTACCCTCACGATAATCTATCGTTGCATGATTGTCTCTTAACCAGTCTATGGGTGATCCCTTGCTCTCACGTTCGAGTGTTTGCTCGGGACCAGAACCGCAACGCAAGAGCCAATCCACTCACTTTCAAAACATTAAAGTTACCCATAGAAAACTTGATCAACTTTTTAGGTAATAAATGCCCACATACTACGACTAGACATGCTAGGCACACCCTACTAACTTCTACGATCCAATTGCCAGTGAGTATATTTAGCATCGCTGGCAATGACTCAAACTTCAATCTAATACGTGTCACATATTTTACAGATATAAATGAGTACGAAGCTCCAATATCAATTAATGCTATAGCAGAAAATATTGTAATAGAAATGTTACCTGTCACTACGTCGCCCAACGCCATAGCTTCCTCCAAAGACAAGGTGAGTGCCTGCCCTTGGCCTTGTTGAGCTCCCTGCTACTGTCTTCCTTGCTGCCGTGGTTGTGGACCCTGCTAATCCTACTATTGTTGTTGTCTATAAAGCTGGGCCTACATCGGCAACGGACGTTGAGCTAAATATCGTACTGCTACTGCTGGTCCTCCTTGTTGAACTGCCCTTGGAGCTGACAATGCAGGAAGTTGTTGTACTGGCCCTCCTGGCCTCTGTATCAATGAGAATATGGCAACCTTGTGATCAGGGCTCTCACATCTCAAACATAGTCTATTAGCTGACCGACAAACATCCTGGGTATGACTTCCCTTGCTACATTAGGTACAACATGTTGGCGCTCCTCGTCGTTGTTGTTGTTGTTATTGTTGCTGCCTCGGCTGCTATTGTCGAATTGGTGCCATAATTGTCGAGGTCACTAGCCTCCTCTATGTTATGTCATAGATGTGAATGTAAACCCCCTCACCCAAAATTAGGCCTATTTGGCATAGATAGAGAAACTAGGGCTAGTTTGTATCCAATTGGAAATAGAACACGGTATTTTATTTAACTTTGCAATATTTATATCACTTAGTGCACCTTACCGTTGCTTCGATAATTGGAGTACTACACTAGCCATTGCCTTCCTACAAATTTCACATCCTTGTCCTAGATGTGCCAGTCATCTATTCTGACATTTGTGTAACTTATAATTATGCTCTCTTGTGCTATATTTTAGTCGCACAACATTCATCGTAGACGTTTATTCTTAATTCTAAATAAATGCAACTTTGTATCCTTGTGCGTTCCAATCGAAATCGGAGACACAATCTTGACCCATTTTATGCAACCCAAATTCTGACAATATTATATTCTGAGTCTTCTATGTCTATGATACTTGTGTCCCACCTAATTTTAGCACCATGTACTTCTAATTAATTCAAGAACACCTTGTGCATTAATTTTAATTAATTTAATTCAATTTCCATCTTTGTGCAATTTTCCAATTGTTGGGCACTTTTATGCAAAAGTGCATTAAGGTGTCCACACCATTGGAAATATCACATGAAGAAACCCATTTCTCCTTCATATGAATTTTCCCATGATTTTTGTAATGTGCAACACACAACATCACCCCCTCATCTAATCCTAGTCATGCATTTTAAACAATGCAAATCCTAGCCCTCCAAACATCCCCATGTGAAGCCAAGGCCCCTTTCCCAAGGATGTTGACCAAGGCCCAAATACCTAGGTTAACACCTAACCCTATTCCCTACATATATAAACAACTTTTTTCTTTTCTTTTTTTATATATGTCACCATCACCCCTAACCTAAACCAGCCGACACCCTTCTCCCTCTACTGTTCACCGCCACCCCCTTCCTGCACACTCACCGGAGCAACCGATGACGGCGACCATCTTCTCCGGCCATCCCCGACTCCTGATCACCGGATCCTCCTCGACACCACGCTCACCCGAGTGGTCCCGCTGAGCAGTGCACAGCCACCACGCCTCCCCGCTGCTCACTGTAGAAGCATGAAAAATATGCTGCAGAGTTATATGCAGTATTTCAGTGCTGTATGGCGTAAGACGTGACCTCAGAGCCATCGGCGTACAAACTGAGCTTTATCGCTAGTACAGCTTAAAATATAGCTCCAAAACAACCCGCGTAATGTAGTGTGTTCAGACTGCTTCAGCGTAAAAAGGTTGTTACATCGCCTTTATGGCGTAAAACTCATCCGCTTTTAATGCAGCATGGAAGTGTACGAGGAACGCTTCGTATTCCTCGAATGAACCTGTCAGATCATACAGTGAACCTGACTCCTGACAAAGAGTACTACACGACTATCCAGACGACGACTGTAATAATTGTGCGGCACAGAGACCCAAACCGTCGTTTAGTGACATTTCTCTGGTATAAACTGCTTTTACGCATACAAGGGTATACGCTGCCTAGTTTTATACAGGCAGATGTGAGCTTTTACGCTCCACAGAAGACAAACGGACTGCCACGTCAAAAGCTGCTCTTCGTAGAAAGCTCGAGGCACGTCTCTGCAGTTAATGTGCAGGATGGGGGCAGATCTCTGTATTTAATGCACAAGATTTGGTTATATTTTCAAAGACTGGGCGAGTCATAATTACGGCTAATACGTCCACATTATCACCTTTGCACATTACGCCATCAGGCTATTTTCAGCTATGGGAGCACGCTGTACGCAATCTCCTTGAAATACACCGACCTGGCTATTTTCAGTTATAAGGAGTACGCCGTATGCTATCTCCTCGGAATACGCCAACCCAGGCTACATTTTGTATTGGTGCGTAATAGGGCTATTTGGTCTAGAATTAGATCAAGATCTCGGTCAAGAAAGGAGGATCAGCTATCTTCTACGCTAGCTACCTATCCATGCAGCATCAGGCTTCTACGCCTACTGGGCTTCTATGTCTACTTGGCCTCTACGCCAGTTTGACAACTATGTGGCTTCTACGCCGTGGTGACAGTTATTGACTTCTACGCCAACCTTTTTTATGCGAGGGACAGCTACCTACGTGGCTTGCATGTCGTGGTCTTCGCAGCAGTTATACGTACTATCTCTTAATGGAACATGCATCACACGCAGATTCAGAAGATCATTTATACGTTGGTAGCGATTATTGTAACTGCCACATAAAAAGTGACATACTCTCCACTGTCCGGCTTCTACGTTGACTGGATAGTTACTGTCACTAAAACCCTATAAATAGAGACCTCTATTGACAGAGGTCCGGGGTCAAAAAATCGAAAACTTGGAGAATAGAAGTCAAAAAATCAAAGAACAGAGAGAGAAGAGTTCAGACAGAGGATAGTGATCGACGATTTTGGCATCGAGCATCCACTCTCCTTTGCAATCTTTGAAGCTTCTACGTCTTCTACAATACTTTTTCATCATCGTGTGGTCCAAGGGACAAAGTGATCGACTATAGATCAGACTCCTATAGCAATATTTACCCAGATTAAAATTTGTACTTGACATCCTCGTATAGGATTAATTGTACTTCTTGTTTGTAAACCAAAGAGAGGGTTTTGAATAAACCTTGTTTTATTTCTTTTGTTTATTATCAAACACAAGATGGCGACTCTGTTGGGGAACTCTTTTTCATCTGATAAAAAAGCAATTGCTCAACACGATGCAGTATCAGTAGGATCCATGAAGAAGACCTTGGTCGTCCAGTTCGACCAGTCCGCCTACGAAGATATACTTCGAGCAAGGGGTAGCTCTCACTCTCTCTCTGTCCAAGACAACAGGAAACTGCGTAAGGTCTGGATGCCCAGGACATCCCCTACCATTCTTGCTGGCTCTCCGGTTTCTCTGACTAACCAGGTTGTAGCTGCGCAACCTTCGCGCTCCGTGCATAAAACTCTGTCTCCCGTCCGTAACGTGGTAGACAAAACTTCTAACAATGCCTCAGTGCTAGTCCAAAAGTCTGCTTCGCGCTCCGTGCGTAAAACTCTGTCTCCCGTCAGTGACGTGGCAGACAAAACTTCTGGTGATGTCTCAGTGCTAATCCAGAAGTCTACTCCGTACTCTGCGCGTAAAATTCAGTCTCCCGTCTGTGACGTGGCAGACAAAATTTCTAACAATGCCTCAGCGCCAAATCATAAATTCCAAACGCACTCCGCGTGTAAAAATGCATCTGCTCTCTTTGGAAAAGCAGATGGTCCCTACAATTCAAGGGAAAATAAGTGGCAGAATTCTCAACTTCTCGGCCTTTACGCCAGCAAGAGAAGAATTTGCCCGCCCTCCGGATTATGCGAGAAGCTGATGGCCGATTGAGGACCTCCTCAGTTTTACGCCAGCCTGAGCAGAACTCCAAAATGCGCCAGGTAAAGCCCCTCGGCGTAAAGAAAGCTCAGTTTACTGAAAGGCACACTCCTCGAGGGTCTTCTGCTACTTATATGGCTAACCTGCTGTACACGGGGGACAGGGGAAAAGTTATGGTTCCCAACATCCGTATGCCAACTGATGTGAACAGGAGGAACAAGCCTTCTTCTTTTTCTGTTAAAACTCCTGACTTGGGTGAATATCTGATCCAGAAGCGTAAGGATAGGAGATCTTCCAGCATGTCTATTACGCCTCCTAGGGAGCACTATTGTAATAGTCATAGGATTATAGTTAATTATTGCTGTTCTGAAACAAAATGGTCAGTTTTTGACCGGTTGAACTACTCTCTGTCTTTCCAGGAAGAAGAGCCTACATATGCATCAGTGAACATGGCTTCACACGTACCTAGAGGAAGGTCGAACTCAAGATGTCATCCCTCTAGAACTTCAAGCCAAAGGAGATTCGACAAGCTCCTTAAGAACACTGAAGATGGGGTGTTCCGAAATACCCATTCTAGGTTACGACAACCGGCTTCGTACTATTCTAATTTCGATACTGGGGGTCGCCAATTTCCTGAATCAGATGCTGAAAGTATAGAGTCAACTTCTACAGAGACCTATACTAACCCTTTAATGACACCCAGGGAGATGGGAATCTATGCCATTGGAGATGAACGCGAAGATGCTTCCCCATCAGGAAGCACTGAGCAACGCATCACTGTGTTGGAGACATCTCTGAAAGAGATAAAGTCCATGATGGAGAATATGCACCAAATGATGCTGACTCAACACACAGCTGCTAGGACCCAAGCATCGGTCCCTCCAACTCAGATACGTGTGGGGGTGGACTTACTACCATCCAACATGAATCAGGAGCCCGCTCTAAATCAAGAGTCAGCAGCTCCCCCACTTTCTAACTCGGAGAATGTATTGCCTCCTGTTGGAGTTACAGTACAACCAATCTCTTATCACTCCGTGGTCCCTCTACCGGCTGAAGATCCAATGCAGGCAGTACGAGAGTTGAAAGCCCAATTTGATGCCTTGAAGCACAAAGATCAGCTCAAGAAATTGGGAATCAACCAGCCTTATCCAGCTATCTGGGATGAGGTCCCTTTCCCTCCTAAATACAAACCACAGACTATGGCTTTGTTTGAGGAAAAAACATCACCGAGCCAGTACATGAACTACTTCAGTATGATGACAGTGTTATTGCAAGGGAATGACGCCCTTCTCACTCGAGTATTCAAAGGCTGTCTCTCGGGAGTGGCTTATCAGTGGTACCGTAGTCTTGCGGACAACTGTATTACTTCCTTTGAAGATTTCAAGACTTTGTTCTTTGCGCGATTCTATGAAGGAGGGATGGACATGTCTATGTCCTCTCTCATCGAAGTGAAGCAGAAGGAAAAAGAGAACGTTCGCACTTTCATCGAACATTTTCGTCAAGCCACTTTGTAAATGCCTTTCGGAGTTCCAGACTCGGCATTGGTGGACATTTGCAGGAAGAACCTTCTTCCGGTGATCTCGGTGTTTATAGGTCCATATCAGTTCCATGATTGGCCCTCGTTCATCATCTCAGCGGTAGCCACTGAGGACAACAGTCAGAAGGCACGTGATAATGGAATTACGATATCTGCCTCTGACAGGGGCAAGAGGTCATCCTCCAACAGCGACCATCCCCGTGGTTCCAAAGGAAAAGAAGCTCTGGCGATCAATACGTCCAGGCAAAAGACTTCGACAACCACACAGACGAAACCTGGGACTTCCAGGCCCATTGAAGTGTACTCTTTCGACGACGACGATATTTTGAGCATATTCGAGTGTCTCGTCAAAAGCTGCAAGATTACCCTCCCTGAGGTAAAGCGGCCTAATGAAGTCGGCAGTACCAATAACCCCAAGTACTGTATTTTTCATAGGTACATACATCACCCCACAAAGACGTGTTATGTACTGAAGAGGAAGATCCAGAAGTTGATCAATGCTAAGGCCATCACTCTGCACAACAGCGAGAAGATGGTCACAACCAATATGATCTCTCTGCAATTTGGCAATCTGCCTCCCCAAAAAGTCCCGGTTGGTGTTATACCTATTTCTCGGACAACGATGAACATCGTTAATCTCCCTCCAGCCAGGGGTCAAAATCATGACTTGGTACCCCTAACTACCCAGCGGGGCGAGATTATGTGGGTTCATCCAGATCTGGTGAGATCGAGGAAGAGACTCAAGATGCGATATTACGTCACAGACCAGACTATTCATATCATCTCCAGGATCAATCCTCTTCGGGTATAATGAACAAGCCAAGCGTTCTTAACTCCCGACTCGTGACTTGGGCGATGTTATTAACACCGTATGACATAGTGTACGTCCCTCAAAAGTCCATCAAAGGCCAAGCATTGGCAGATTTCCTAGCTGCTCATCCGATTCCGGAGACCTCCAAACTATACGAGGACATTCCCGACGAAGTTGCAGAATGTAATTCCGCAATGGAAAGTGATACATGGCAACTATTCTTCGATGGTGCCTCCAGGACTGGTCCAAGGGGAAACATGGTTTCAGGAGTAGGAATTGTCCTGGTCACTTCCGATAAACTCGTCATCTATCGAGCATATTCTCTTAGCAAGCCCTGTTCTAATAATGTGGCGGAGTATAACGCTCTACTAATCGGGCTCCAAGTCGCTAAAGAATTAGACGTCGAATCTCTGGAAGCTTTCGGTGATTCTCTGCTGATTGTCAATCAAGTCAGAGGAATATATGAAGTCCGTAATCCAGATCTTATTCCCTATCACCAAGCAACGGTCGAGATAGCCATGATGTTCAAAGGGTTCTTCCTAGAGCATGTACCTCGATCTCAGAATCTAAAAGCTGATGCCCTAGCCAGTCTAGCTGCAGATTTAGCTATTCCTATAAGAAGCCAGAATTCAGTGATCCTTCTTAACAGAGATCTATTCTGTGTGAAAAATAACTTTCACATAGAATGCAGCTACGCTGTGAACACAGATCCTCCCAAGAGAGACTGGAGAAGTCCCTTTATAGATTTTGTGGCATACGAAATCTTGCCGGAGGACCCTAAAGAAGCAGTATCCGTCAAAAGACGATCATTACGCTTCTATTTTGATGCTTCTTCATAATGTCTATATCGTCGGACTTATGACGGACTATTATTATGATGTCTCTCTGGTGATGAAGCACAGCGGATTATCCGTGAAGCTCACGACGGTGTATACGGAGCACATCAACCCGGTCCTAAGCTACAGGATCGTATCAGGAGGATGGGCTATTACTGGCCTACTATGATCACAGATGCAATAAAATATGTAAGACAATGCAAAGCCTGTCAGGTTCATGCAGATTTTATACATCAACCTTCTGAACATTTATATCCTACGGTTGCATCCTGGCCTTTCGAAGCATGGGGTATGGATATCATTGGTCCTATTCACCCGTCTTCTTCCAGAGGTCACTGGTTCATACTGGCCATCACGGATTATTTCTTCAAATGGGCAGAGGCGATCCCTCTTGCTGAGGTGAAGACATCTAACGTGATCAGCTTCATCAAGCATCATATCATTTATCGCTTTAGAATACTCCGAATGATAATTTATGACAACGGGCCTCAATTTATTAGCCAAGCATTTCACCGATTTTGCGATAAAAATCGGACACAAAATATGGCCTCTACGGCATACAATCCTCCTGCTAATGGTTTGGCGGCAGCTTTCAACAAAACCATTATCAAACTCTTAAAAAAGTTTGTCTCTTCGAACAAAAGAGATTGGAACGAGAAGCTAGGAGAATGTCTCTGGGCATACCACACAACGGTTCGAGCACCAACGGGTTGTACCCCATTCTCATTGGTTTATAAGAGCAAAACAGTTCTCCCTATCAAAATTCAAATTTCGTCACTCAGAATAGCAGTAGCTAATGAGTTAACACAGGAAAAGAATGACTTATTAAGGCTTCAAGAGCTAGAAGGATTAGACGAGAAACGCCTTCAGGCTCAACAGCGCATCACATTCTACCAGGCACGCATTTCCAAAGCTTTTAATCAAAAAGTAAAGGAAAGAGTGTTCAAAGTTGGCGAGCTAGTTTTAGCTGTGAGAAGGCCAATGATTATTACTCACAAGAGTAAGGGTAAATTCTAGCCCAAATAGGAAGGCCCTTATGTGATCGAGACGACGTTCTCAAACGGCGCTTACAGATTAGCCAAGCCTAATGGAGACTTGTTGATGGCTCCTATCAACGGTAAATTCCTGAAGAGGTACTATGCTTAACCTCCTTTGCTCAAATGGAGTATGGTGAAGATCTCATTCTGACAATACTACTTCCAAAACAAAACTAGTTGGATCATATTCTATCATGTCCATATAACCTCTGAATATATATGTTTAACTAATTTGGAACTTCAAGACCTATCACGTCCATATTACCTCTGATAGTATTTTATATACAAACTAGTTGGATCATATTCTATCATGTCCATATAACCTCTAAATAGATATGTCCAGCTGAAGCTTACCGAAGGGATATCATGTCCATATTACCTCTGATATCACTTTTACTCTACCCTATCGTTTATATTCCAAAATAATGGGTCCACAAAGTCAGATAAAGCCTTTTTATTATCCCCAGAAAGAGCAAATTACATGTAAAAGCAAAAGGTACATCATTTGGGAGGAGAAGTTAAGTCACGAATCTGTTGCACCAGAGTAACCATTCTCTCATCCCTGGTGCTCAAGACGTCGGCGCGAGCCCGCTCCAACCTTGCCGCCTCATTGTTCAAAGCAGGTAGCTCGGACTGGGCATATACAAAACCTGCATGGATGACACCCGCACGTGCCAGGTTCTGCTGAGACGTTTCCCTTCGGATCTTCAGCACATCTCGAGATGTCGACAAAGAGAGAGCCTTCTCCTCTGCTTGAGCGAGTTCATCTTTCAATTTGCGGACCCTCGTTGCCTCTTCCTCATATTCGGCCTCGCACTGAGCCAGCTGGGGAATGACATACCCCAATACGGCACGCTCTTGATCCATCTCCTGCTGCTGCAACTGGATGGATTTGTTTAGAGATTCCATTTGCCCAGCAAGCTCTATAGTTAAGGAGTCATACCTAGCTTGAACGAGACTGTCGATGCTGCCTCGAGATAGTTACAAATAATCGTTAATGGGTTATTCTAAACCATTAACTATTTGCTCTAGCGCATCAGCTCTGTCATTATCGTTGAAGTATCTAATCTGCGCTATACTGAAGTTAGAGGACGTCTTCAGAGCCTCGAAGCTTAAATTCTTCTCCAGCACCATCGATATCAGCATTTTCAAAGTGGCGTAGAAAACGCTTGAGAACTGCTCAACTAGCATGGCAAGATTTGAATGGGTGCTGGGAGTGGCTGCAATATCAGAGAATCCCCTTCCTGGAATGACTGCAGAGGGTGTCATCACAGTCGTCGCTTCAGTAGAGGACGCGACAAAAGTAGAGGCACCGACAACGGCTGAAGTGGCTAGCATACTCATAGGAGGCATAGTCGTAATGACAGGCTCATCCTCCTCTTGAGATATTGGAACTGTTTCGGGCGAGCCGGCACCCGAAAATGTCTCCTCTTCGAAGTCGGGCACCACCATGTCATCGGCAGGAGCTGAAACAGAGCTAAAAGGCGCGTCAATACTGCCCTCCCCGTAGATGTCTTCCCGTAAAAAGAAGAGAAGAGAAAGTTAATATCAACATGATGTTAATTTTTCTAAAAGAGGCATAAAGACGATATTTACCCATGGCCGATGGTATATATGGCGTATCTGCAGCCAGTACAGCTAAATCATTTCTTAATGATGTTAAGTGAGCTGTCATACTTGGAGAAGGCAGTACGCCAAATGACACTGGCAAGTACTCCCCCAGGTTTTCACCAAGATCCACTCGAGGCTCATCGGGTGGAATCTCGCTGGATGTGCTTACAGACGCAGCAAGGGTTTCTCCCGTTACTGGTCTGGATAAAGGTATTCTTATTTTGCTTGGCCTCGAAGGCGATCTCGTACCACTGCCTGAAGCAGGTAGCAGCGACAGCAGCTTTGAGCAAAGAATCTCCGGCACTGATAGCCAGAACTGTGGAGGTTCCCTCTCTAATAGGCGAAGGACCTCTAGTCAAAAATTCATCCCCAACAGGGGAAACAGCAGGCTCACTCCTAGGATCCTCATGACTGGAAGCCCTGACAGGACCACCAACAGTCTTCTTCTTCTTGCAAGGGGAAGCCTCCTTCAGAATAGGAGCCCTTCGCTTCCCAGGGATAACCAGAGGCTCGACAGGTGGAGGTATTTTGCCTCTCGATATTGTCAACAAAAACTCATCTGTATCGACAGCGTCTTCACCTTCGTCAGAGGAGACTGATGGGACATTGTCTCTTCCCGCGGACTTAGAAGAGGTCATCCTAAAACTTTCACGCATATCAAAGTCGCGATGGAAGGTATTGACGGCCACGTAAAACTGGGCGTACGAATGGAGGATGCGCAACTCCATGGAGAGAGAAGTCGCAGGTATGGTGAAGACCGCTCCAGTACAACCCATTATGAAGTATCGTCATCCTCTCGCTCCGTCGATAAGTCCACCTCTGGACTTGAAGCTGGTGATGGCATTGCCCACGTGCAACTGGTCATACCCAAACTGCCTGGCGAACCGGCTAGGCAGATAGGGCTCCAAAAAGTAATGGTCTTCACTTCTGTACAATAAATGGGAGGGTCTAATACAGACCAACCAATAAAAAGCTTCAGGAGAAAGAACGGTCTTCCCGTCACCTAAATCATGAAGTCTCGTCCCCTGTTGATTGAGATGTACACTGGGGACGGTGCAGAAGAGTTTCCAGCTGTGAGCAAAATTTAACGATCGCCGACAGTCTAAAACTGTGGTCACATTCCAAGTAGAGTTCTTATAATTCAACAAAAAATTACTCCCCAAACTACTACCAGAACCAGGAGACATCACCCTGGGGTTATGGAGAATTAACCATCCCATCAAATATAGGAACGGTAATTCTACCCTGGGAAAGTTGTCACGCCGTATTTCATCGGCAAGCAGTCCATCAGAAATGGCCCTCAGGCCAGCTTGTATCTGGCATACCATGGCAGGGAGCAAGCCCAATCTTGCCCCGAACACCAGATGCACTGCAGGCCATAAGGTGTTGCGGTGAATGCGATCCGAAGATACAATATCGGGTACTACCAGTCGGCGTAGCCAAATGGAGAGGAAGCCAGCCAGTTGAGCTTCCCTTGACAGAGGTCTGCGATAATGCCTCAAATAACTGTAGGCCTTAGTGCCTGCAGGATATTTCCCTATCCCTTCGTCGAGAATTTGATCTGAAGCCCCAGCATCTTCAATAAGGTCATCGACTACTTGAGCACTAAGCACGCTCAGAAAGCTCAGAGGCTGATCCCTGCTATCCACGACTTTGTCTGTCTTAGCAGCCCTGGCTTGGTGAAAGAAGAGATAGGACGCCCACTTGTTGGTATGAGCCAAATCAGAGGGCTCATTATAGAAGGTGGTACATGCTAAATAGTGACACATTAGCTCCTGGTATACTACCACCACCCGAGGGTCTGTATCCCCCAGCTCCCGGTTTGTGGGAACATACTCTTCATATGGAGTATCCCCCATCGGCAGTCTTAAAATCTCTGCCATTTCGTGAAGGGCCAATCCCAACTCCCCCAGTGGAGTGGCGAAAGTCCCGGTGAGCGAGATATACCGCTCCATCAAAGCCAAAAATAGGTTGGGGTTGAGAGGTAACCCAACACTGGTAGCACTCACAGCCGCGAACAGACCAATGCTCTCCAGCTCAGTCTGAAAATGCTTCAGGGCCCAGGCAGCTAAACGAGCCCATCAAAGATTTGTAGGGGTAACCCACCCATTGGTCCGAGGATTAACCTTTGGGTATACTCCCCCTTGTCCCATGAAGTCATTGCTGAAAGTCGATAATTGGACTGGTTGGAGCAGTACAGTGTCTTCACTCGGGACACTACCCGAAAATAATCCCCTGAAAGGGATGACTGGACCGGAAGGGCGGCTCACAAATAACCCTTGGTCTGATCCCTTCTGGTAAAATATCTTCCCCGGCTGGCCGTAAAGATTAGGAGTCAGAGTCCACAACATCCTCCTGGGATGCGTGGCATGGAAGAATGCCGAGATGGGGTAATCTCTCAGCATCCTGGGCAGATACAGGACCAGGCCCCCGACAGGAAAAACCCAGATTTCTTTCTTGGGCTTCGTCTGGGATTATTTGTCAATCATATCCCCGAAGAGGAAAGCCGGTTTTATGTATTTGGCCCCGTCTATATACGTCAAGGGATCTCCGTTGATCATGCTCAACAGCATTCGCTCACTTTGAGACGATATCAGGATTCCCCTCCTTCAGGATACTGGGGTCCGGAGATAGGAAATGTCACATGGGACAAATCCTCCAGGTAATTGGAGTTCAGCATCCCAGCAGCAGAACCCATCACCTCAGCCAACTGAGGTATCTGCAAGTTAACTACAAAGGGCAAGAAAAATATGTCAGTTTCTCTACTAGACCTCACAGTCTTGCAGTTTATGCCGAAGATCAAACAGTCTGTTGTGCTTTTACGCCAAGACTGTGAAAACTTGAATTTTTATGCTGGAATCTCATTCCCAGGCGTAAAATCCAAGATTGGCAGTATACACAAAAATGACAGTCTGTGTTTTTTTACGCCAGACTTCCAAAGTTTGAGTTATTACGCCAGAGTTTTCATCCAGAGCGTAACACCCAAAATTTGTAGTATACGCCAAATTTTGACAGTCAAGGCTTTTACGCCAGACTGCGAAAATATGGAGTTTTTATGCTGACACATTAGAAATATGGGCGTAAAAGATGAAACATCTCTGTGCATCATCTTCCTCGAAGAGGCATTCAGCACAGAAGATGACCTAGCGCATCCACGTACAACGTGTGCGAAGGGTTTTCTTCATTTTTATCGTCCCAAAAGCTTTACCTATAACGCCCGATGCACAGCTCGTCGGAGGGATACTTCATTCAGAGCGAGGTTCGCCCTGCCCGATGGGAGTCGCTCTTGCTTGGGCAGAGGAGTGAGAAGAGGAGGCAGCCTTCTTTTCCTTAGAGGAGGAGATTGATTTTGGTGCCATTTCTAAAAACTCAGAATGCTCAGAGAGGAAACGAAGGAGAGTACTCAAAGAGATGAAGGTTTTCTTTTGCAGAAGACAGATGAAAAGTTTTTCTCTGAAGGCCTTGGGGTATATATAGAGTTCAGATGGACTCCTCGAATCCCTAACAAAATCTGATATTTAATACTCGGTTATGATTCGGGACCACGTCAGCCTATCGTTTAGGGAAGGCGGACAGTCAGCGAATTCAAAAAGTTTTTCGTGCAGAGCAGATTCGTGACTTTAGGCCAAGGAGCTTGTTACGCTCGGCAGCTACAAATTTATGGTTTTACGCTCAGAGGCTATAAGTCTACGGTTTTATGCCCGGATGCTTTTATGCTCGGTAGCTTTTACGCTCGAGAGGCTACAAACATATGACTTCATGCTCAGAAGCTACAAATCTATAATTTCATGCTCGGTAGCTTTTACGCTCAGAGGTGACAAATCTACGACTTCACGCTCAGAAGCTTTCTTGTCAGAAGCTACAAATCTATAATTTTATGCCCGGATGCTCTTACGCTCAGCAGCTTTTACGCTCCAGAGGCAACAAACTTATGATTTTATGATCATCTACATTACGAATCTATGACTTTCCGCATATCTGAAAATATACAGGCCAGAGTATGCGTATATCTGAACAAATCTCAAGGCGGTCAATTGTAAGGGTTCACGCAGAAGATGCTCCTTCTTGGCCTCAAAATATCCCAAGTACCCAAAGCATACAGAGTTCAGCATTGAAAATGACTCTTCTGCTTGGGTCGATTGGAAGTTCATCCAGAATCCAGTCTGAATATATTCTCTACAGTTCAAGAGGGTGACTCAGTTTTGACAGCCATTTCTCGCCCAATTTTAAGGGATTTTCGGGAAATCATTCTTGAAGACGATGGCCTGAACAAAAAATTCTCCTTCTCAGAAGAGTGACAGTTCAGAATTCTACGTAGTCCCCCATTCCAAATAGCAGGACAGTTCGAATATTCGACTTAAATGCTAAATGTCTTTCTGCGCATCTTCAGTTATGCGTAAAAGACAGGACGGGACCAAATACTCTTTCTATCAGAGGCGACGTAAAGTTATTCAGACGTATTGAAGCTACACATATTCAGACTTTATCACAGCAAAAAATATGGCAAATCATCAGATGCGCAAAAGAATATGATTTTATTAAATCATGATTACATATGAGGGAAATCCAGTCTACAAAGGGTTTTTTTCATATTCATGATTACATATGAGGGAAATCCCATCTACAAAGGATTTTTCATCTTCATTTAAAAGATCACCCCCAGAATCTGTGCTGCCAGGTTCTCGTATTGGTGGAGATCTTCTTCCGTCTTCTGCAGTAGTTTATCGACTTCCACAGTCAATGAACAAGAAAATGATTAATGGCGGGAGGATACAAAACTGGGCTTATATAAATTTTTCAGAGCCCATCCTCCATACGCCATGACAGATTGAGTTGAGGATTTAGACCCAACTCAATACTGGAAGACAGGGCTAGTTTGTCTGCCCTCGTCCACGAACGACGGGAGAAAATACAGCTTGCAAGCTGTATGGCCGAATGTGACCCTTCTTCTCTCCTGGATGAACCGTCATATGAAGTTGCTGATTATCCCGAGCAAAGGAAGCTATGATATCCTTCCATGATCCATCGTTGCAGAGGATATTTGCTCGAAGACACCTTCTTTTTTGGCTCCTTACATGCTGGAAGAACATGGTCTTCTTCTTCTTCCTCAAGTCGACCCGACGAACTCCGGCAACCATCTCTGTGGGGTGAAGGAAATATAGAAAGAACAGGTTAACTCCTCAGCCTTTATATAGGAAAAAGAGAACACACCGAATCCCAACAAATCCCCAAGAATCCGCCAAGAAATCAGCCTTGAGGAACGAGTCAGACTTGACCGTTTCATGCTTCATTCAAAGTGTTTCAAATTACGAGGAATTTAAAAACTTTGAAGGGGGTCTTGTAGAAGCATAAAAAATATGCTGCAGAGTTATACGCAGTATTTCAGTGCTGTATGGCGTAAGACGTGACCTCAGAGCCATCGGCATACAAACAGAGCTTTATCGCTAGTACAGCATAAAACATAGCTCGAAAACAACCCGCGTAATGCAGTGTGTTCAGACTGCTTCAGCGTAAAAAGGTTGTTATATCGCCTTTATGGCGTAAAACTCATCTGCTTTTAATACAGTATGGAAGTGTACGAGGAACGCTTCGTATTCTTCGAATGAACCTGTCAGATCATGCAGTGAACCTGACTCCTGACAAAGAGTACTGCATGACTATCCAGACGATGGCTGTAATAATGGTGCGGCACAGAGATCCAAACCATCATTTAGTGACATTTCCTTGGTATAAACTGCTTTTACGCATACAAGAAAATATGCTGCCTAGTTTTACACAGACATATGTGAGCTTTTACGCTCCGCAGAAGACAAACGGACTGCCACGTCAAAAGCTGCTCTTCATACAGAGCTCGAGGCACATCTCTGCAGTTAATGCACAAGATAGGGCAGATCTCTGTATTTAATGCACGAGATTTGGTTATATTTTCAAAGACTGGGCGAGTCATAATTACGGCTAATACGTCCACATTATCACCTTTGCACATTACGCCATCAGGCTATTTTCAGCTATGGGAGCACGCTGTACGCTATCTCCTTGAAATACGCCGACCTGGCTATTTTCAGTTATAAGGAGTACGCCGTATGCTATCTCTTAGGAATACGCCAACTCAAGCTACATTTTGTATTGGTGCGTAATAGGGCTATTTGGTCTAGAATTAGCTCAAGACCTCAGTCAAGAAAGGAGGATCGGCTATCTTCTACGCTAGCTACCTATCCGTGCAGCATCAGGCTTCTACGCCTACTGGGCTTCTACGCCTACTTGGTCTCTACGCCAGTTTGACAACTATGTGGCTTCTACGCCATGGTGACAGTTATTGGCTTCTACGCCAACCTTTTCTACGCGAGGGATAGCTACCTACGTGGCTTGCATGTCATGATCTTCACAGCAGTTATACGCACTATCTCTTAATGGGACACGCGTCACACGCAGATTCAGAAGATCATTTATACGTGGGTAGCGATTATTGTAACCGCCACGTAAAAAGTGCCATACTCTCCACTGTCCGGCTTCTACGCCAACTGGATGGTTACTTTCACTAAAACCCTATAAATAGAGACCTCTATTGACAGAGGTCCGGGGTCAAAAAATCGAAAACTTGGAGAATAGAAGTCAAAAAATCAAAGAACAGAGAGAGAAGAGTTCAGACAGAGAGTAGTGATCGACAATTTTGGCATCGAGCATCCACTCCCCTTTGCAATCTTTGAAGCTTCTGCGTCTTCTACAGCACTTCTTCATCATCGTGTGGTCCATGGGACAAAGTGATCGACTGCAGATCAGACTCCTATAGCAATATTTATCCAGATTAAAATTTGTACTTGACATCCTCGTATAGGATTAATTGTACTTCTTGTTTGTAAACCAAAGAGAGGGTTTCATATAAACCTTGTTTTATTTCTTTCGTTTATTATCAAACACACTTACCGCCGGCCGACCTCCCCGTCATCCCGCTCAACTGAACAACCCACACCGCCTCGCCATCCTCGCCGGGGACAACATGACTTCGCCTGAGACTCCCCTCGACGAACTCCACCACCGCCATTAACACCACCCATCACCACCATTAACCTCCTCGCCATCTCGCTCACAGCCATTAACGCCACCATCACCACCATCTCCTCCACCTCCATCTCCGGTGAACCACCGAGCCCCGCCTCTTCTCCTCCTCCTTGACACCCTGAGCACAGCCAACCCCTTGCCTGAACCGACCACCACCTCACCACCCCGTTCTTTTCTACCTCCTTCATCTATATCCCGATCCCCTCGACTGAACCACCACGCTTCCCTCGACTCACCGGATCCCGACCGACTGCACCGAGCAGTCCTCCCTGAACCCGTTGACCCCCTGTCAGCCTCTCCCTCGAATCGTCTACACCACCACCACCATTATCACCTCGACCACCACCACTCATCTTACCCGGCCATCTTTCCGACTGCTTCCCGTCGACCCCTCGCCGGACCTCCCTAACCGTCGGGCCTCCTTCGGCCATACCCTTTATCATCAATATCATCATCACCATTATTATCCTCATCATCCCCGATTCTCTTCATCCTCATCATCATCACCATCATTATCACCATTATCAACCTTAATCATCACCATAACCTAATCACCATCATCATCCTCATCATCACAATAATTATCACCATTATCATCCTCATCATCATCTAATAATCATCATCACCCTCATCATTACAATCATCATAGCCTACATCATCATCCCTTTATAATCATCATCATCATTAACCTAATCATCCTCATCACCATCATAACCTACATCATCATCTTCATCATCATTACCCTCGTCATCATCATCAACATCGATATCATCGTCGTCGTCATGGACCCGTCACCCTCACCGAAGATGACCTGCAGTAGTCACCCCCGATCCTCGTGCCCGTGCACGCTAACCCCGAGGTTCAAACCTGTCCCTCTCCTTTTATTTTATGTGTGCTCGTGTGAATAACATCTAGGTTAGCATATTGGTTCAGGTTAGTTGGTTGGTGTGATTATAGACCGTGTCAGTTAACCTAGTGTGCTCGTATGTATGAGTGCGTATGCACATAATATTAGTTTGATCTATATATATATATATATATATATATATATATATATATATATATATATATATATATATATATATATATATAAGTAGGTAATTAGATGCTAAATAATAATTATTACTATAATATATTGCTATGAGACCCTAGGTTAATTATGGATATCCTATAATTACGTTTGACCAAGTGACCCTAAGAACTTGTGAGTTGACTGCCTTATGTACCTTAACGTACTGGCGTAGACACGTGTTAGTTGACTGTCTAATTTTGATACAATATTTAATATAGGACACCCGCGTAATTAGACACGTATTGACCCTGATAGTTGACTAGTGTCACCCCTAGCGTACCCTCTGAGTCCAGTATATTTATGGTTGTGTATGTGCTAGTATAATGGCTGATGTTGTGTTGTATTGTATTATATCATATATATATAGGACTATTGGGTTGTTCTGTGCGACTTCAGGAGCAGGTTATTGGTACTACACATCTTTCTTGCCAGGCAAGTATACCTTGCCATTGTACTGTAATTTATATTCTATATGATGCATGTATTTTATTTCTGTTATTTAGTTCATATATTTTAACTGCTATATAAACTGTACGTCCAAGAAAACTTGGGTGCAACGACGGTGTCGTCATATTCTGTTTTTATTATGTATATGCATGTTGACCTAGTTTATGAGACCACCCCATTATCATGAGGCATTCTTAGGTTTCATTGGCCGTGATACAGTTGTTACACGAGTGTGAGTCTCATGTAGGACACAGACTTGCGTGACAGGATGGCCTCCTGTACGTATGGGACGTGCGTTAGGGATAACTGTTGTTAGAGATTTGCATGCTAGAAGACTTGGCAGTTATTAGAGGTATTATCATGTCATAGATATGATATGCTTAGAGCATGGGGTGGGGAGAACAACAAGTAAGGCATTTGGGCTCATTTGTACTTTTCTTTCTGTAACCTGTATGCTCCGCCGGAGATACGTGGCAGTGATGACCCCTATATTACTGGCGGCCTCTGGCTTTCAAAAGATGATATACTTTGTAGGCCCCTGATTCTCCGAGAGAATCAGGCCAATCCCATTTATGGCCAGATAACCCACTTGTTGGAAAGTTGTTCTCAAACAGCATTCACATAGATGGTTAGGTGACCCATTGGATGTTTATTTCAGTACTTTATTAGCATACTTTTATGTATCTTGTTATGTCCCTCTGAGGACCTGGTCCCTTTTCAGGTGTAGATGTTCATGAGTATTAGCAGGAGCACGGATCCGGACTAGCTACTTATATTTCGAGGAGGTTTTCTCTTCGAGCCTTATTGCTTATTAATGGATATACTTGTATTATTTATTTTCTATTCTAGTTTAGTAGTGGATTTGTTTCCTTTCGTCTATCATCCTTTGATACTTCATATTGGGATTTAGTTACATAGTTATTGGTTTATTTATTTATGATTTCTGTGGATGAGATTTAGCTATACCCTGTGACTTATGACATATTTACCACTTATGGATTTGATATTCATAATATAGCGTACGTATGTGTTATGGTTTCCATATATTGGAGTCTCTATATACATACAGCTGACATGTTTACGTGTTCCTAGTCCTACGTATTTTGGGACTGGGGCGTGACAGTGAATGCCAAGGGATGGTGCTGACGTTCGTGGTACTGTTCCTCCCTCATTGCTCTGTCCGTGAGGCCTTTTCTGATCCACTCTTCTTGATGCCATCCTCTGGGAAGTAAGCTCAACCCTCTTGGATGATGTAAACCCCCTAATTTTTTTAAATTCTTTTAAAAATAATTTTTTGTAATTTTCTGAAATTAAAACTAAGATATTTCGTGATTAAATAATTTTTACATGATGTTAATTAATATTAAAATATTCTAAAAATAATATTTTTGGGTGTGAAATAAAAAACTGGACATAGGGTAATTTTCTTGGAATTTATTGGACCCCAGAAGCATTTTTAAAGCCCTAAAAACTAAGTCTAAATAAACCGAATTAAACCCTAGAAATAAACCCAATTTATTTTCAAAATAAATCAAACCAACCTAGACCCAGTTCAACTGAACTGAACCCAACCTTAGCGGGTCGGGTCGGATCTAAATCCGACCCGAAACCCGCCTACCCGAACTCACACTTAAACATTAGCGGATCGGGCTGGTTCGTATTGAACCCGACCCGCTGACCCGCCGACCCGACCCGATCAAAACCCTAGTTGGAATCCGACCCAGATTACTGTTCCGGCCGCCCCTATATATATTTCCCTCCACGACCGAAACCCTAATCCCCTCGCCGTCTCCGATCGAGCAGCACCCCTCTTCCGCCGGAACCCTAGCCCGCTGAATCCGCCCATCTCCGCCCTCTCCTCCTCCTTCTCCCCTCCGTTACCATCTCATCTCCGCCGCTCGCCTCCGTATCCCTCTCCCCGTTGAGCCCCGCCCGACCTCGACGTAACCCGCTGCCACCCAGTCGTCTCTCCCGACAAGCACACCGGAATCCCCTGCCCTAGCTCGCCTGATCCCTAACCACTCCCCTCTCTCTCCTAGTCGTCCTCCGCCGTCGTCCCTGAGCCTACGACCACCCTCGCCTTCGACCCCGCAGAGCCACCTTCCTCCACCGTCTCCTCACCTCGACCACCACCTCACCCTCAGCCCCGAGCTCCGCCGCCCTCTCCCCAACCCGCAGCGCCCCGAGCTCCGCCTCGATGCCCTAGCCACCCTCAACTGACCCAGCACCCGGCCGCCTCCGCCCGACGATGAAGCGTCTCCTCCGGCGAAACCCTGAGCTGCCTCCGGCGAAGCCCCCGTCCGCCTTCGTCGTGTCCTCCGGCCGCAGCCGCCTCCGGCTAACCGAAACCCTAACCCTAGGACGTGCAGCACAGTACTCAGACACTGTGTCGTGTCGCGTCAAGATGACTCGCAGACACGAGAAACCTCGTTCCACGGAGCCCTGTTCAGGTAACCCGCTCTCTCTCCTTGTTGCTCCATTTTCTGTTCTGTCAGTTGTGACACGTAGACTGTGTAACCCTCTCGATGCCCGTGCAACCCGCTCGGTGCGTCGCGTCCTGTGGTGATCGCAAATCGCGATCCAAAAATAGGAAAACCAATACCCCGTTTTCCCCCGAAACTGAGTACGCCCCACCAAACGGGACGACTTGGTCGCACGCGGTCTTCATCGAAACGTACGCACCATTGATACGGATGTGCCGAATTTCGCAGAAGTTGATTTGGATGTGCATGCACACCGGAATCAATGCGTATCTGCCGACAATGCCCCGTATCTGCCTGTTCTACAACACGTTGTAACTTTGTGTACATACGTCGGATCGAGACAAAACTTGTGCCATCAGACTCATAGCAATACGCTGGTCCTGTGACCCAAGTTTGGTTCGATTCTGAGAACGTTGACAAAATTGCGTATTATGGGCCCCGCGGCTCCACTTGGCAAGCGATTTTGTGAACGGCTCATCGGAATCCAGTTCTGGAAGTTCCGTTGGGTTCGTATCATCGTTGTGGACTTGTTGACACTAAGTTTGACGAATTTGGAGACCATTGGTTCTGACACATTTTTGGTGCAAAGCGGCCCACATGTGGACCCCGCTTTGACCATAAAATGTCATTTTTGCCCTTGTGTCCAAATTGGACTTAAGGACAGGCGTTTCTAGCTATTTAATATTTTCTAAGACTATTAGTGATATTTATTACAGCTTTTGGAGGAGTACCTGCAGAATCCACAGATACAGGGACAGCTGTTGGTATTCAAACCCCAGGCAAGTGTACCTTGCCAACATTGCAGTTCTTGTTACATATTTTCTTGATTTATTTATATCTTGTACATGCTTAACCTAGGACCGTGTGACTTACTTTGCGTCCGATTAATAGTCGGGTGCTAACACCGTACGCGGAGTTGTGTAATGTCACCTAGAGATGGATATCATGATCCTTTACATTCTCGTACTTGGATTATCAAGTACATCATAACGCAGGACACTTGATACTATTCATGAGACATAATCTTCCTGAGATATTCATGGTAATTTTGTATAGGATACAGGCTTTATGACATAGACATTATATTCATAGACATTATATGCCTTGTTGCATTAGATATGATCTTGCGTGACATGGACATGAGGCATCGTGGACATGAGACGTGTGATTACATTGGGTGGGGAGAGATACACAGGCTACAGGCTGATTTCATATATATACTACATAGTAAACTATATAGTAAAATATATAGTAACTCTGCTACCGGCTCCCAGACACAGAGCTTGTAGTGGTTTCAGCCTGAGTTCTTGTGTTGCTCTCATCTTGTATTTCACTTAGCTAGTTATTTAGTATTACCCTATTTACTCATTTATTTTCTGCATTGCATTATTATGGCTTGAGTTATTTTGTACCTTGCTATGTCCCCTGAGGACCTGGATCCGGATTATGTCCCCAGGAGTAGCAGACGAGATCTATCCCGAGGTATACAGGACAGGAGCATTAGCAGGAGCATTATCAGGAGCAGGCACTGGAGCAGTACCAGATCCAGTAGACGAGTGATCACCGAGGATTTCTTCTGAGTATATGCTTTATCCATACTCAGTATTTGCAGTTGTTATCATTATTCTGTATCTTGACTATTGTATCAGACCCATTATCGGGTTATTTTCCGAGTTTAAATTTTATTGTGATTGATCTTGTTTTATGATTCTGATATTGTTGTATTCATATATGTGGATGAGATTAGTATATTTAGACCCTTATTGTTGTACTACAGCTTAAGTACGCCCTGATGGATCCATTAAATTGGATTTATCCATCAGTGTGTGCTGCTGGCCATTGTCACGTGGCTAGTCCCTCGATATTTTGGGACTGGGGCGTGACTTGGTTTTTGTGGTGGCCCATGCAGGTCAATGATAAAATTTTTCGGTTTCAACTTAGGGACCGAGCAAGCCTGCAATAAGAATAGGATAAGTTTTTGGATCTCATCTACTTGCTTGAATCGTTCTTGACATCTATATCAGATTCGAATTAATTTCTTAACTTGCATCCTACCTTGATTCCTGTGCGCCTTTTATTGTTTATTTTGGTTGTTACTCTAAAATTTTTACTATATGATTGGTAATTAGGACTTGACAGTTTAAGTTATTATTGTAGATTATGACCTAATGATTACCCCTTAGCTTTAAGTCGCGTAATTAGTACCCCCACCTTGATACAAGTTAGATCCCTTACCCTTGACGGACAGTAACTCTTCTATCCTCACTATCGTACACTTGTTCTATAAGCACTAAGACTAAGGCTTAAGACGACCATGACCTATGTAATATAGGAGGATACCCTAATAGGTACCAAGACCCCTTCTCGTATACCTTAACAAGAGTTTCCACGGTATCCTTAAGACGATTTCAGTATTAGTTTATTATTTTAAGTTGAGTAGTATGCCTCACAACATAGTACCACCTAGCCCTATTGACCCATTGATGAAGTGAACTAGGATGACACAACTTTAGACTTGCATAAGAAGATAGTATTTATTCAGACTGTAGAATTTAGAGGTCCTTGCCCCTATTTGGTCGACTAGCGACTTAGACAAAGAGGTTGTATGATGACTGTAGAGATTGTGTAGTCTTTTATTATTATTGCTTATTCTGTTTTGTTTTTGTAAACTTGAATTAATTTGTACCTCCTTTCATCATCATCTAGCGTACTTATATTTTTGTACTACCTCGACTTATGCTGCTATTACAGCCTAGTTTTGCAAGCTCATTCTTTTATCAACCTTGTTCACGACATATGTATTATTGGATGCGTACACTAATACATTTCAGAATCAGTGTATTAAGGTCTAGCTAACCTTAGTGCGCTTGATTCGCCCTTCATAATACTACTTTACGTGGATTGAGATATATAGTGATTAGTAGACGAATATACTTGCCCTAGACATGTCTGACATACCGTATCGGTTACATAACTGTACTAATATGAGCATGCGAACAAAGGATTACCAAAATAGGATTTCAATCCACAACTGCTTTGACAATTCCTATTTGAATTCTTTAAACGCCTTGATCCTGATACTTCTATTCTATTACCTCTCCCTTGAACTCTTTATTATTGATCTTCATCTTTCCTTATTTCGGAAAGACGAAACCTCGTACTTGGTATAAGTTTGATACACAAAGAGTACTAGATATACCCCACAGGCCAATCGTATTGTTTGGTGACTATCTTTTATAAAAATAATTAAGGACATATCATAGATGATATGTTTGGTGTTAAAAAATTTGAGGATTCAATAACATGATTAAATAATTTGGGGCATAGCTTTCTTAGATGTATAGCCTTAGATGATATATGAGTAAATTCTACATTGGGTAGAGACCACAATGTTCACTTGAGAGGAATTTTTTAGACTGTAATCAAGTAAGATTTGATGGAGAGACCCTACCCTAGTTAATTTCGAGGACGACATTGTTTTAAGTTGGGTAGATTGTAAACCCCCTGATTTTTTTTAATTTTTTTAAAAACAATTTTCTGTAATTTTCTGAAATTAAAACTAAGGTATTTTGTGATTAAATAATTTTTAAATGATGTTAATTAAAATTAAAATATTATGAAAATTATATTTTTCGGTGTGAAATGAAAAATTGGACATAGGGTAATTTTTCGGGAATTTATTGGACCCTAGAAGCATTTTTAAAGCCCTAAAAACTAAGTCTAAATAAACCAAATTAAACCCTAGAAATAAACCCGGTTTATTTCCAAAATAAACCAAACCAACCCAGACCCGGTTCAACTGAACCGAATCCAACCTTAGTGGGTCGGATCTAAACCCGAACCGAAACCCGCCTACCCGAACCCACACTTAAACATTAGCGGATCGGGCCGGATTCGTATTGAACCCGGCCCGCTGACCCGCCGACCCGACCCGATCGAAACCCTAGTCGAAATCCGACCCAGATTACTGTTCCGGCCGCCCCTATATATATTTCCCTCTGCGGCCGAAACCCTAATTCCCTCGTCGTTGTCACTACCACGTTCCGAAAACAGGGGTATTTTTGACTTTTATAATATTTAATATTATGGTAGTTATTATTAATTAATTGCATGATAGTATTTAATTTAAATAAATATGTGTGATGTGTAAATCTCCTGAATTTTCAAATTATTAAATCTTGGATTTTTCCCAATTTTCTGGTATTTTTTGGGAATTTTCTGTAATTAAAATCAAGGTTTTTAATTAATAAATGATTTTTAATTGGCAATAAATAATATTAAAATATCATGGAAATAACATTTTTTGGTGTAAAATGGAAAACTGGACTTAGGATAATTTTTCTGGATTTTTCTGGGCCTCAGACCTATTTTTAAATGCCTAAAAATAATTTTTATTAATTAATTAATTAACTGTTTATTTATTTATTTATTATTATTTATTTTTATTTTTATTCTCTTCTCCTTGGGCCGGCCCGGCCCAATGGACCGGCCCGTTAGCCTCCAGCCCAGCCCGCCCCTTACCGGGTCGGGTCGGGTCAGCCAGACCCGACCCGCCCGCGAACCCGAACCCGACCACCCTTCTCCCCCACGCCCCCGCGAGACGCGGTCAGCCGCCGACCCGCCCGGCCACGCGACGCCTCCGCCGGCCACCTCGCCCGCACCCCGCGGCCACGTCCCCCCTCTTCCCCGCCTAGCCCGGCCACCTCGCCCGCACCCCGCGGACACGGACACGACACGGACACAAAAATCCCTGTTTCTCGAGCCGGTTCAGGTACTCGTATCTTGCACCCTGTATCTCCGTTTTCGATTCTGTAAATTTCTACGCGAAGCCTGTATGACCCTCTCGGTGCCCGGACAAACCACTAGGGGCATCGCGTCCTGTGGTGATCGCACACCGCGATCCAAAAACAGGAAAAATCAGACCCTGTTTCACCCCGGAACTGAGTGTGCCCCGCCAAACGGGACGACTTGGTCGCGTGCGGTCTTCACAGATACGTGCGCGTCGTCGATACGGATGTGTAAGATTTCGCGGAAGCTGATTCGGGTGTGCGTGCACACCGAAATCAACGCGTATCCGCGGACATCGCCCCGTATCTGACTTTTCTGCAACTCGCCCTAACTTCTTGTACACTCGTCAGATCGAGACGAAACTTGTGCCATCGGACTCGTAGCGATACGCTGGTCCTGTGGGTCAAGTTTGGTTCGATTCTGAGAACCTTGACGAAATCGCGTGCCGCGGGCCCCACAGGCCCCGCTCGACGGGCGATTTTGTGTTCGGCTCATCGGAATCCAAATCTGAAAGTTCCATTGGGTTCGTATCAGCGTTCCTGACCTGTTGACACTAAGTTTGGTGAATTTGGAGACCTTTGACCCGGACACGTTTTTCGGTGCAAAGCGGGCCTACCGGCGGACCCCGTTTTGACCCGAAACTGCCGTTTTTGCCCTTGTCTCCAAATTGGACCCAAGGACAGGCATTTCTAGCTATTTGACATCTTTTGAGCGTGATGGTAATGTCTATTTCAGCTTTTGGACTCATCTCTAGAAATTTTCCCCAAGAACCAAATTAATCAGATCCAAACAACAGGCAAGTACCTGCACTTCAAGTTAAATCTTTATATTGTGATAATTAATTTCCTGCTTTACTAGTACCCTTGATGATTACACCTAATGTTAGAAATGCTGGATTTTATGTCTTGAATATTTGGAGTTCATGTCTTGTTTTTCATGTCGGGTGGAAGAATACTAGAAGGCATGTAGTTTACCCTTTCCCCTGCCATGTTTAATAGCTGTTGGTACACGACTGTACCTCAGCCGGATCTTGATTTTCCCTATTTAATAGCCGTTTATGACGGCCGGATTAGCCTTATAAACCCCTACATGCCAACTATGTATTCTAAAAATAACACAAGTTCACACAGATAGTTTTTTGGTCATGTTATATTTCTTGCTGACTGTTGTAGTTTCACTTCCTGTTTCATTTAGTTCTGTTTTCTCATATTCCTGTTTACAGTATTAACTCTGAGATATTGATGTTCTCTTATGCAGTTCTCAACATGATATTCAATTTAATTGTCATAAATATTTAGTTTAACTTTGTTGTGCACTGTGTACTTTGCTCCTTTCCTGACTGGATCTGTTGATTTAGGCGATGATGAGGACCTTGCCCCTACTTATTATGGTCCCTATGAGGGTACTGATGATACTTATGAGGAGCCAGATCCCACCCAGGAGACCCCTGCTGCTGAGTAGCTAGCAGTAGCTACCTTTTATTTATGTTTCTTATCTTATTTAATCGGGTTTGACCCCGATTTCATTTTGAATTTCTGTACTAAAACATTTGAATCTGTTGTCGTATTTATTTCAGTTGCAATCTTAAGTTCTGTTCTCATTATTATCTTGCCTATGTTATTTGTGAATGAGCTAGTTTAGTAAATATGGATTTGACCTAGACAGCGTACTACCGCCGACTCTGCGGCGTAGGCTGGACGTAACCACGCACTCGTGCCCGAATTTCCGGGTGTGGGTCGTGACACATTTTTATGGTGGCCCATACAGGTCCTATCCTTAAATAGGGTAATACCCTAGGACACGGTATGGAATAAGATTGAGGATTATAGGAAAAGCTCATTCACAGTATAGGGTCCTTATTTCAATTCTTGATATCATTCTGCTCAATTTTCCTATCGCCTTTGATTTCCAAGTATTCTATTCTGATCTTCCTATCCCTTAATCTTTCAGAATGGTCCAGACAAGGAACATAGTAGGAGGCACATCAGAACCAGCTGAGCAGAATGTGCCCGAGACTCTTGCACCCGTCGCCTCCATCTGTTCCGGCAGTTACTCTGGATGGGGCACAGCTACTTAGAGTGTTCCAGGGATTGGTGGAATCCCAGAAAGAACAGACTGCACTTCTGCGGATCAGCCTCTCAGAAGCTCTTAAGTCCCAGGAGTCGTCACTCAAGAGGCCAGGGAGTGCTAAAGACTTCAAGAATCTTAGACCCCTGGAATTCTACGGAACTGAGGGCATTCTCTATGTCGATGAGTGGATAGAGAATGTCGAGAGACTCCTGAAGACTGCTCGGGTCCCTGATGACCTCAAAGTGGAGTCCGCAAGCCTGCAACTGTTCGACATTGCTCGAACCTGGTTCAGAGATGAACCCCAACTATCTGCTCCTGACCTCACCTGGGAGGACTTCAAGAGGCTATTCAAGGAGAAATTCTACCCCGAAGTGGCTCGGGAAGCTCTCGAAAGCCAATTCGAGAGACTGGAACAAGGTAACCTGTCTGTTGATGAATATACTGCTAAATTTAGCAGGTTAAGCCACTTTGCAGAGTACATGGTTCGTACCCCGGAAGACAAAGCCCGTAGATTCAAGAAGGGGCTGTCTCCGGATATTCGCCTTGCTGTCACCACCAGCCGAGCTCGCACCTATAAAGAAATCCTGAGCGTGGCACAAGGCGTTGAGAGAGATATGGGGCATAAACTGAAACGAGAGAGAGATACCAGAAATGCGGGACCCAACAAGCGCCCTTTTCAACAACAACAACAACAGCAGAGGGCCCCACAGAGCGTCCTCTCCCTCGAGCTCCAGCACCCCAACACCAGGCTCAAGGACAGAACCAACAAGCTGTTGCTTGTAACTTTTGCCAAAAACCAGGTCATACTTGGCAAGTCTGCAGGAAGAGGCTAGGTGCCTGCCTCTATTGCGGCTCAGCAGCGCATCAAATGAGGGACTGTCCAGCTGCTCAAGGATGCACCGCTACACCCAAGGCTCTCGTCCAGGCCAGGGCCCCAGCAGTACAACAGAGGGGACCCCCGCTTCCAACACAGCAACAACGCTTTGCTCAGCACCAATAGCAGCAACAGAGGGGTGCACCGCAGCAAGGCCGTGCTTATGCAATGACTCTGGAAGAAGCTGAAGCCACAGCAGACGTGATCACAGGTTCTGTGCTTATAAATTCAATACCAGCTATTACTTTATTTGACTCTGGAGCTTCACATTCATTCATGTCAGTAGATTTCCTTATAAAGCATAGCTTAATCACTAAACCCCTTAGGAATTGTTATAAGATCATTACCGGTGGAGGAATCATCCCGGTTAGTGATGCCTGTAACAATTGTCCTATTACATTATGTGGAAGAGAACTGTATGCTAGGCTACTTGTAATGCCAATTCCTATTTTTGACATTATACTGGGTATGGATTGGTTAAGTCAACATCATGCCACTATAGACTGCCACAGAGGTAGTGTAATCTTCAGGCCCCCTGACAAGCCAGAATTTGAATTTGCTAGAGGTTCTAGAGAAATGGGTAATAACAAAATTTGTGGAGCCCTAGTAACAGAAGAAGTGCCACTACCTATCATCTCTGAATACCTTGATGTCTTCCCTGAGGATCTCCCAGGCTTACCCCCAGACCGAGAAGTTGAATTCTCTATTGACTTAGTGCCAGGAGCAGCACCAGTATCTCAAAATCCCTACAGAATCAACAAGAAGGAGATAATAGAACTAAATGAGCAAATCAAAGAACTAGAAGACAAATGCTTCATTAGGTCTAGTGTCTCACCCTGGGGAGCTCCATTATTATTTGTGCCCAAGAAGGACGGAACATCCCGAATGTGTATTGACTATAGGGCCTTGAATGCCTTAACAATTAAGAATAAGTATCCCCTGCCCAGGATAGATGACTTATTTGATCAGTTGAGTGGAGCTCGGGTATTTTCAAAGATTGATTTGAGGTCTGGTTACCACCAAGTAAGGGTGAGAAAGGAAGACATCCCTAAAACTGCTTTCAATACCCGGAACGGACACTACGAATTCTTAGTAATGCCGTTCGGGTTGACGAATGCTCCAGCAGTTTTTATGAACTTAATGAACAGAGTTTTCCAGCCATACCTAGACAAATTTGTAGTGGTCTTCATTGATGATATTTTGATCTACTCCAAGACCCCCGAAGAACATGAAGAACATTTGAGGTTAGCATTGGAGACTTTGAGGAAGGAAAAGCTTTATGGAAAATTATCTAAATGTGCTTTCTTCCTAGACAAAGTAGAATTATTGGGACATGTTGTGACTGGAGATGGAATAGCAGTAGATCCTAAGAAGATAGCGGCAGTAGAATCCTGGCCCACTCCAGACTCTGTAGCAGAGATTAGAAGTTTCCTGGGACTAGCTGGCTACTATCGGAAGTTTGTGAAGGATTTTGCAAAAATTGCGGAGCCCATGACAAAATTAACAAGGAAGGATGAAGAGTTCACCTGGACTGATGAATGTCAGCATGCTTTCGAGGAATTGAAGAAAAGGCTGACTACTGCCCCTATTCTGACCTTACCTTCTGGAACCGGAGGTTTCGCTATTTACAGTGATGCTTCTGGAAAAGTTCTAGGTTGTGTTTTGGAGCAGAACAAGAAAGTAATAGCATATGCCTCTAAACAGCTTCGACCCCATGAAAAGAACTATCTAACTCATGATTTAGAATTAGCAGCTGTCATTTTTGCTCTTAAGCTATGGAAGCATTACCTTTATGGAGAAAAGGTGGAAATATTTACAGACCATAAAAGTTTAAAATATATCTTCACCCAGAAAGAGCTAAACATGAGGCAAAGAAGGTGGCTGGAACTAATGAAAGACTTTGATATCACCCTCCAATATCATCCTGGGAAGGCCAATGTAGTTGCTGATGCTCTAAGCAGATATCCTATGGCGATGTACTTGACTATGGACAGACACCTGCTAGAGGACTTGAAAAGTTTAGGTATTGAAGTAATTATCCCAGGAAAAGAAGGCCAAATGATGAACTTGCAGATTCAGTCTACTTTAATAGATAAGGTCAAGGAGACTTAGTTTCAAGACGAAGGCCTGCGAAGCCTTCGAGGTCAAGTGCAAGCTGGATTAGTAGAAGATTTTAGAATTCATGAAGATGGATCACTGAGGCATGGAGATAGATTATGTGTACCTCAAGGAGACATAAGAGAAGAAATTATGCAAGAGGCACACAGATCGCAATACTCTATACATCCAGGAGCCAACAAGATGTACAAGGACCTGAGGACGCATGTTTGGTGGCATGGCATGAAAAGAGAAGTAGCCAGGTTCGTATCTCGTTGTTTAGTGTGCCAGCAAGTCAAGGCAGAAAGATAAAGACCTGGAGGATTGCTTCAACCACTACCCATTCCGGAGTGGAAGTGGGAACATATTACAATGGATTTTGTTTCCGGACTTCCAAGGACACCTAGTGGAAAGGATGCAATTTGGGTGATAGTAGATAGACTGAACAAGTCTGCACATTTTCTACCCTTCAAAGTAGGGCTATCTATAGAGAAGCTGGCAGATTTATATATCAGACACATTGTTAGGCTGCATGGAGTCCCAGTAAGTATTGTCTCCGACCGAGATTCAAGATTCACCTCTCACTTCTGGAAGAGCTTACAAGCCAGCTTGGGGACTCAACTCAAATTCAGCACAGCTTATCATCCCCAAACCGATGGACAATCGGAACGTACAATCCAGACACTTGAAGATATGCTCCGTACATGTGTTCTGGATTTTGGAGGATCCTGGGAAGACTATCTACATCTTGTGGAGTTCTCTTATAATAACAGTTACCAAGCAAGTATTGAGATGACTCCATTTGAAGCTCTGTATGGACGAAGATGTCGTACCCCGCTATCATGGGACGACGTTGGAGAAAGAGCCCTGCTGGGACCAGAGATGGTGATCGATTCAGCTGAGAAGGTAAAGCAAATAAGGGACAGACTTCGAGTGGCTCAAGACAGGCAACGACATTGGGCAAATAGCCACCGAAGGCCCTTGGAATTTGAGGTAATTAAATTTATGAAATTCAAGTCAATTTAAACATTTTTGATTATGGAACTAAGACTTGATTATAACTTTGTTAAAGGTTGGAGAACTGGTATTCTTGAAGATTTCCCCGACACGTGGCACCATTAGGTTCGGAAGGAGTGGAAAACTCAGCCCAAGATTTATTGGACCTTTTGGCATTCAGGAGAAAATCGGAGAAGTGGCATATCGACTGGCATTGCCACCCTCTCTAGATGGAGTCCATAACGTCTTCCACGTGTCGCAGCTGAGAAAGTACGTGTCAGACCCCAGCCATATTTTGGATCACTCAGAGCTCGAAGTAGGCCCAAGTCTGACTTACCAAGAGCAACCCGTGGAGATACTGGATCGATCGGAGAAAGTTCTACGGAACCAGGTCATTTCCCTGGTTCGCGTAGCTTGGAAGCACCATTCTCCCGGCGAATCCACCTGGGAGCGAGAAGACGAGATTAGAGAGCGATACCCCTATCTTTTTGAACCCTGAGGTATATTTTATTTCTCGGCCTTTCCTTTCGTGCCTTGTTATTCTTAAATTTTGAGGACAAAATTTTTGTAAGTTGGGTAGGTTGTAAACCCCCTGAATTTTCAATTTATTAAATCTTGGATTTTTCCCAATTTTCTAGAATTTTCTGGGAATTTTCTGTAATTAAAATCAAGGTTTTTAATTAATAAATGATTTTTAATTGGCAATAAATAATATTAAAATACCATGAAAATAACATTTTTGGGTGTAAAATGGAAAACTGGACTTAGGATAATTTTTCTGGATTTTTCTGGGCCTCAGACCTATTTTTAAATGCCTAAAAACAATTTTTATTAATTAATTAATTAACTGTTTATTTATTTATTTATTATTATTTATTTTTATTTTTTTTCTCTTCTCCTTGGGCCGGCCCGGCCCAATGGACCAGCCCGTTAGCCTCCAGCCCAGCCCGCCCCTTACCGGGTCGGGTCGGGTCAGCCAGACCCGACCCGCCCGCGAACCCGAACCCGACCACCCTTCTCCCCCACGCCCCCGCGAGACGCGGTCAGCCGCCGACCCGCCCGGCCACGCGGCGCCTCCGCCGGCCACCTCGCCCGCACCCCGCGGCCACGTCCCCCCTCTTCCCCGCCTAGCCCGGCCCCCCCTAACCGCCCTCTCCCCTATAAATAACCCTAGCCGCCTCTCCCCCCGGCCATCACCTCCCCAGACCACCCCGCCTCGCCGCCGTACTCCGCCAGCCGCACCCCCTTGCCGCCCCTCCTCTGCTCCTCCTCCTCGGCCTGCCTCAGACCCCGGCCGCAGCAGCTCGAGGTCGACCCGCAGCAGCCAGGACACGCGAGCAGCCGCCTCCGGCCGCCCTCCTCCCCGCGCGCCACCGACCACCGGCTCCGCCCAGCCCCGGCGAACCTTCCCCGGCCCTCTCCGGCGCCCCTCCGGTCGGCCCCCGCCGTCTACGGCCATCCGCAGAACCGAAACCCTTATTCCCCAATTTCCTCGTGTCGTGTCGGACACGACACGGACACAAAAATTCCTGTTTCTCGAGCCGGTTCAGGTACTCGTATCTTGCACCCTGTATCTCCGTTTTCGATTCTGTAAATTTCTACGCGAAGCCTGTATGACCCTCTCGGTGCCCGGACAAACCACTCGGGGCATCGCGTCCTGTGGTGATCGCACACCGCGATCCAAAAACAAGAAAAACCAGACCCTGTTTTACCCCGGAACTGAGTGCGCCCCGCCAAACGGGACGACTTGGTCGCGTGTGGTCTTCACAAATACGTGCGCGTCGTCGATACGGACGTGTGAGATTTTGCGGAAGCTGATTCGGGTGTGCGTGCACACCGAAATTAACGCGTATCCGCGGACATCGCCCCGTATCTGACTTTTCTGTAACTCGCCCTAACTTCTTGTACACTCGTCAGATCGAGACGAAACTTGCGCCATCGGACTCGTAGCGATACGCTGGTCCTGTGGGTCAAGTTTGGTTCGATTCTGAGAACGTTGACGAAATCGTGTGCCGCGGGCCCCACAGGTCCCGCTCGACGGGCGATTTTGTGTTCGGCTCATCGGAATCCAAATCTGGAAGTTCCGTTGGGTTCATATCAGCGTTCCTGACCTGTTGACACTAAGTTTGGTGAATTTGGAGACCTTTGACCCGGACACATTTTTCGGTGCAAAGCGGGCCCACCGGCGGACCCCGTTTTGACCCGAAACTGTCGTTTTTGCCCTTATCTCCAAATTGGATCCAAGGACAGGCGTTTCTAGCTATTTGACATCTTCTGAGCGTGATGGTAATATCTATTTTAGCTTTTGGACTCATCTCTGGAAATTTTTCCCAAGAACCAAATTAATCAAATCCAAACAACAGGCAAGTATCTGCACTTCAAGTTAAATCTTTATATTGTGATAATTAATTCCCTGCTTTACTAGTACCCTTGATGATTACACCTAATATTAGAAATGCTGGATTTCATGTCTTGAATATTTGGAGTTCATGTCTTGTTTTTTATGTCGGGTGGGAGAATACTAGAAGGCATGTAGTTTACCCTTTCCCCTGCCATATTTAATAGCTGTTGGTACACGACTCTACCTCAGCCGGATCTCGATTTTCCCTGTTTAATAGCCGTTTATGATGGCCGAATTAGCCTTATAAACCCCTACATGCCAACTATGTATTCTAAAAACAACACAAGTTCACACAGATAGTTTTCTGGTCATGTTATATTTCTTGCTGACTGTTGTAGTTTCACTTCCTGTTTCATTTAGTTGTGTTTTCTCATATTCCTGTTTACAGCATTAACTCTGAGATATTGATGTTCTCTTATGCAGTTCTCAACATGATATTCAATTTAATTGTCATAAATATTTAGTTTAACTTTGTTGTGCACTGTGTACTTTGCTCCTTTCCTGACTGGATCTGTTGATTTAGGCGATGATGAGGACCTTGCCCCTACTTATTATGGTCCCTATGAGGGTACTGATGATACTTATGAGGAGCCAGATCCCACCCAGGAGACCCCTGCTGCTGAGTAGCTAGCAGTAGCTACCTTTTATTTCTGTTTCTTATCTTATTTAATCGGGTTTGTCCCCGATTTCATTTTGAATTTCTGTACTAAAACATTTGAATCTGTTATCGTATTTATTTCAGTTGTAATCTTAAGTTCTGTTCTCATTATTATCTTGCCTATGTTATTTGTGAATGAGCTAGTTTAGTAAATATGGATTTGACCTAGACAGCGTACTACCGCCGACTCTGCGGCGTAGGCTGGACGTAACCACGCACTCGTGCCCGAATTTCCGGGTGCGGGTCGTGACATGATGTGTAATTAAATATAGTATTAGATGCAGTGTTCATTTATTTTTTGCTAGCAGACTAGACCTAGAAGCCCAGTAGATAACCACCTGTCCGAATTATAGAATTCTGAATTTAAATTCTTTTTTTCTAGAATTTAATATTTGGAGATTGTAATTAATTACCGTATTTTATTTAATATTATTGCGCATTGCCTCTGCTTCGATATTTGGAGCGCTATCCTGACTTTTGTCTTCCAACAAATTTCACCATCTTGCCCTAGACATGCCCGCCTTCCATTCTGCTATTTTTGCAACTCATAATTTTGCTCTCTGTACCTTGTTTCTAGCCGCACAAAAATCGTCGCGGACGTTATTTAATAAATTCCTATTTTTGTATCGTTGTGCGTTCTAATCGAAATTGGAGACAATCTTGACCTATTTTTCGTGCGGCCCAAATTAGGGTAATATCCTGTTCTGAGTCTACTTCATTATTGGTATTGATGACCTGACCTGATTTTGGCCCCATGTACTCCTAATTAATTTTAGAATACAACTTGTATTTTATTCTAATTAAATTGAGGATACTATTTTAACCAATTCTGAAAATCCCAATTTAATTCCAGTGCCCTGCAAATTGAGCCCATACCGATCTTACAGCACCCCCTGACCCTACAAAACACCAGATACCGAATCGCCCGCCAAATTTTCGTCATTTCATGTGTCTGTGCAAATATCCAAATTTAAGGGGGTTAATTTACAAATCTGCATTTTTGGTGTCAACATCCATTTGTTAAAATCAATGAGGAAATCTTTAATATTTAACTAGCCCCTCACCCTCATTCCCACATAAAAATTTATTCATGATCAATCTGGACCACCCATTTAATTGGGTCCATCCTCACCATTAGATTCAACACCCTCTTACTATTTAAAGCCCCATCAACACATTTCCCTAGAAAACCCTAATCCCCAAGCAAGCCCCCACCTCTCTCTCTCCTCTCTCCAACGTAGCCTCCTTCCCCATCCAAAATTTTCTCCTCTTCTTCTCTTTTCTTTTCTTCTTCTCTTCCTTCTCCTTCTTCCTTTCTCCTTCTTCTTTAGTGTTTTTCATTTAAATTCAAATAGGAAAGGGGAGGAAAACTGAAAGCTACTGTTCATCCCTATACCCCGACCTGTCCGGCCATTCCCCCGGCCCGGCGGCCCTCTGACCACTCCGGCGGATCAGCCAAGATCGAGCCCCCGGCGCTGCTGTTCTTCCTCGAGCTCCTCCCTCTGCCGTTTGACCTCCGGCGGCCCCTGCCCACTCCGACGGCCCGCTGGCAGCCACCCCGGCCTGTCCCCGAGCACCGACCCCTGCTGGACTGCTCCTCCCTCTGCGGTGAGCCCCGGCGGCCAAGCTGAACCGTTCCTCCTCCCTCTGCAGTTCAGTCCGACGGCTCTCCCTCCGCCTCTCTCTCCACTCCTCCACGCACAGCCCGCTGCACTCCGGCGAGCGGCCCGACCCAGCAGCCAACTCCTTCCTCCCTCCACCTGTACAGCGGGTTCTCCATCCATCCATCCACATCTCCGGCCCCCTCTCAACTCCGGCGGAGTCGACTGCTCGTTCTCCCAACCGAGCCTGCACGTCGGCGCTCCATTCTCCTCCCTCTGCGGTGAACTCCGGCGGCCATCAGTCCGGCAGCGCCCCGCTGCACATCCCCGTCGGCCGCTGCTATGCATCACCACCATCCGCCTCCTCTCTTCCTTCTCCCTGCTGTGTTTCCACCACCACCATCAGTACTCCGGCGGACCAAGAGCTCCACCACCATCATCGAGCCACCCCCTCTGTAAGAGTTCTTCTTCTCCCCTTCCTTCTCTATATATATATATATATATATACACATGAGTATATTAAAGATATGTATATAAATAGTATTATTTAATTAGTGCTTTAAATACATGAAATGTGTATAGTATATAAAGAAAATTGGTAATGCATAATTTAATATATGTACATGTATATGTTTATTTTTAATTAAATGTTAAACAGGTATAAACATACTATACTTTAGTATGTATATATATGATATATGAAAATGTTTTATTAGTATGTATTTATGCATAAACGTATTTTGGTGTATAGTACATGTATTTCATTTAATATATATATGTAGGTATTCTGGTATAAAAATATATAATGGTTGGTATATGTATATATATTTGTATATATATATATATATACTTAATACTTTTCAAATATGTATAATTAGTATAAATGTATATATATATATATACATATATATTTTGTACATACAATTAATATATTTTCTATATATATATGTATATTCTAAAAATGTACTTTTGCACATATATGATATGTACGCATTTTGACATATGTTAATATATAAATGAACGTATTTTGGTAAATATACAACTATAGCAGTGTATTTATATTGGTATATATTTTAGATATATATATTATATTAAATTCTTTTTGTATGTATACAATATAAATACGTATTGTATTCTTTCCATGAACTATGTTTATATGTATGTACATACAAGTATTAATTATTATGTTTATATATATATACAAGTATTATTTAATTTAAAGTATATATATTTTACATATATCTATTATTGTAATTGATAGAAATTATATATATATGATTAGTTAATGAGATGTATATTTATATATGTATTACTACTAGATGACCCTAGTCGGCTAGTGACATATTTGGCATAGCCCTAAGGCAAGTACATTCTATTTGTGTGTTAGGGTAGCACCTGATACGAGTATTATTGTGATGTGTTATAGGACTGTTGGTTTACCCAGGGGATACTCTGGAACAGAACATCCATAAATACCAGCTAAGGACCCAAGGCAAGTACATTCTCTAATAATTTCCAATTCCTTGATAATTTTTATAAATTAAATAATCATGAAATGTTACATCTGAATCCTTGACACTGTGTTACACGGACTAGTATAGCTTGGATCTGCAGTCATGAGATGTTACCTTGATTATCGTATTGACATTGTACACGACATGTATATTAGATATCGTACATGATAGATTGGACTTGCTCGTGTATCGTGACGTGTCATGGTTGGATCCACAGTACTAGTTGGGGGCGGGAAAGTAGTTAGTAAGAAATGTGATCATAACCTCTTATTATAGTGTAGAACATTGTAAGTGTTAATCATGCTCTTCACTCATGATTAGCCAGGCCCTATAGCTATCGTACATGTTCCCAAGCCGATCACATTTTGAAACTACTATTTCAAACACTTAGAATAGATTACAGTTCCCTATTTTAAATTATATACTACATCACCCGTATATGATGCTGTTCCTAGTTCTTTTCATTTTCATACATGCACTGACTATATCATATTGCCTATTGCCTGTCTCTTTATATTGCCTGTCTCTCTTTAATTGCCATTGCATTTATTTCACTATCTTCTCAGTAGCTAGCATCACATGTTTATTGCTTTATAGTCCTTATCAATTTAATGGAACTGTTATTTGAGATTGTACTTTGCTTCTTCCTGACTGGAAACATTTTTCCAGACTATGCCTTAGAGGACCGTTGTCCGACTCTTTATGGACCATATGGTGAGTAGCTGCAGACTTGGTAGTCTAGTTGTGATTCCGGGAGGTCTAGCCGGAAATTTTTATATTTTAGTTAGTTCTTTCAGTAGACTATTTGGTACCGGATTTGTCTCCGGTATTTTATTGAGACTTGGATAATTGTTGAGTTAAGTTATTACTTTTTGGCTTGTGTTGTAATTAATTTTGTTTCGCTATCTTATCGTGTTGTAATTCTGTGATTGAGTATGTGTTCATTTTATTTGTGTCATCCGTGCCTCCTTATGGAGATTGGATGCTTGTGTGAGACTGGCTAGATAGTATCAAGACCTTGACAGTGTTCTACCGCCGATGCTGCGGCGTAGGATGGACGTACTCGCGTACTCGTGCCCCAAATTCCGGGTGCGGGTCGTGACAGTCGTCCCCGATCGAGCAGCACCCCTCTTCCGCCGGAACCCTAGCCCGCTGAATCCGTCCATCTTCGCCCTCTCCTCTTCCTGCTCCCCTCCGTTACCATCTCAACTCCGTCGCTCACCTCCGTCTCCCTCTCCTCGTCGAGCCCCGCCCGACCTCGACGTAACCCGCTGCCACCCAGTCGTCTCTCCCGACGAGCACACCGGAATCCCCTGCCCTAGCTCGTCTGATCCCTAACCACTCCCCTCTCTCTCCTCGCCGTCCTCCGCCGTCGTCCCTGAGCCCACGACCACCCTCGCCTTTGACCCCGCAGAGCCACCTTCCTCCACCGTCTTCTCACCTCGACCACCACCTCACCCTCAGCCCCGAGCTCCGCTGCCCTCTTCCCAACCCGCAGCGCCCCGAGCTTCGCCTCGATGCCCTAGCCACCCTCAACTGACCCAGCACCCGGCCGCCTCCGCCCAACGATGAAGCGTCTCCTCCGGCGAAGCCCTGAGCCGCCTCCGGCGAAGCCCCCGTCCGCCTCCACCGTGTCCTCCGGCCGCAATCGCCTCCGGCTAACCGAAACCCTAACCCTAGGACGTGCAGCACAGTACTCAGACACTGTGTCGTGTCACGTCAAGATGACTCGCGGACACGAGAAACCTCGTTCCACGGAGCCCTGTTCAGGTAACCCGTTCTCTCTCCTCGTTGCTCCATTTTCTGTTCCGTCAGTTGTGACGTGTAGACTGTTTAACCCTCTCGATGCCCGTACAACTAGCTCGGTGCGTCGCGTCCTTTGGCGATCGCAAACCGCAATCCAAAAATAGGAAAACAAACTCCCCGTTTCCCCCCGGAACTGAGTACGCCCCGCCAAACGGGACAACTTGGTCATACGCGGTCTTCACCGAAACGTGCGCACCATTGATACGGACGTGCAAAATTTCGCAGAAGTTGATTTGGATGTGCGTGCACACCAGAATCAACGCGTATCCGCCGACAACGCCCCGTATGCGCCTGTTCTGGAATACGTTGTAACTTTGTGTACACAGTTCGGATCGAGACGAAACTTGTGTCATCGGGCTAGTAGTAATACGCTGGTCCTGTGACCCAAGTTTGGTTCGATTCTGAGAACGTTGACAAAATCGCGTATCGTGGGCCCCGTGGCTCCACTTGACAGGCGATTTTATGAACGGCTCATCGGAATCCAGTTCTGGAAGTTCCGTTGGGTTCGTATCATCGTTGTGGACTTTTTGACACTAAGTTTGACGAATTTGGAGACCATTGGTTCTGACACATTTTTCGGTGCAAAGCGGCCCACATATGGACCCCGCTTTGACCATAAAATGTCATTTTTGCTCTTGTGTCCAAATTGGACTTAAGGACATACGTTTCTAGCTATTTGATATTTTCTGAGACTGTTGGTGATATTTATTACAGCTTTTGGAGGAGTACCTGCAGAATCCACAGATACAGGGACAGCTGTTGGTATTCAAACCCCAGGCAAGTGTACCTTGCCAATATTGCAGTTCTTGTTACATATTTTCTTGATTTATTTATATCTTGTACATGCTTAACCTAGGACCGTGTGACTTACTTAGCGTCCGATTAATAGTCGGGTGCCAACACCGTACGCGGAGTTGTGTAATGTCACCTAGAGATGGATATCATGACCCTTTACATTCTCGTACTTGTCTTATCAAGTACATCATAACCCAGGACACTTGATACTATTCATGAGATAGAATCTTCCTGAGATATTCATGGTGATTCTGTATAGGATACAGGCTTTATGACATAGATATTATATTCATATACATTATATGCCTTATTATATTAGATATGATCTTGCGTGACATGGACATGAGGCATCGTGGACATGAGATGTGTGATTACATTGGGTGGGGAGAGACACACAGGCTACAGGCTGATTTCATATATATACTACATAGTAAACTACATAGTAAAATACATAGTAACTCTGCTCCCGGCTCCCAGACACAGAGCTTGTAGTGGTCTCAACCTGAGTTCTAGTGCTGCTCTCATCTTGTATTTCACTTAGCTGGTTATTTAGTATTACCCTATTTACTCATTTATTTTCTGTATTGCATTATTATGGCTTGAGTTATTTTGTACCTTGCTATGTCCCCTGAGGACCTGGATCCGGATTATGTCCCTAGGAGTAGCAGACGAGATCTATCCCGAGGTATACATGACAGGAGCATTAGCAGGAGCATTATCAGGAGCAGGCACTGGAGCAGTACCAGATCCAGTAGACGAGTGATCACCGAGGATTTCTTCTGAGTATATGCTTTATCCATACTCAGTATTTGCAGTTGTTATCATTATTCTGTATCTTGACTATTGTATCAGACCCATTATCGGGTTATTTCTCGAGTTTATATTTTATTGAGATTGATCTTGCTTTATGATTCTGATATTGTTGTATTCATATCTGTGGATGAGATTAGTATATTTAGACCCTTATTGTTGTACTACAGCTTAAGTACACCCTGATGGATCCATTAAATTGGGTTTGTCCATCAGTGTGTGCTGCTTGCCATTGCCACGTGGCAAGTACCTCGATATTTTGGGACTGGGGCGTGACAGATGATATCAATATTGCCTCGAAGGTTTGGTAGTCTTCACCTCTAAGTGAAGTCCCTACTAGAATCTCATTTCTCTCTCCAACTCTATTGCCACCAAGGTTGGAGGAAATCTGCTTTGTCGGCAAAACTCTGCCGCATAGCCGTCTACTGTCCTTCCGGCTTACTTGAGGTTAATGAACCTTTGTTGTAACTCACACTGAGCCACATTTCTAAAGTACTTTGCCCTGAACCAATTCTTAAAATTATCCCATAAAATAGGATGCCTCAATCCTACCTCCATCATGGTCCACTAATCTCTTGCAAGATCCTGGAGCTGTAAGCTAACCAGGTCAATATGTTTTTCGGCCGAAAGTTTAGATGCTGTCAGAATGGTCTCAATATCCTGGAGCCAATTATTTTTCGTGATTGCGTCCTCTGTGCCATCGAAATATATGGGGTTTAGTCTGCAAAATCTAACATATGCCTCAGAATATGTTCACCCACCTCGCTCTAGGGCCGTTTGCAACCTTGGTTCAACATGACATTCTGTTCCTGCTGCTGAAGTTGTTGTTGCTGATGTTTCTGTTGTTGTTATTGTTGCACCACCATATGGTGTTGTTGGACAGCCAACAATCCACGGATAATCTCTAGCAAGGCTGAGGTATCCAGTATTGTCAGCACTGTAAGAGGTACGGGAACACCTGGAGCCTGCTGCTCTTTCCCATTCATCGTGGGCCTCGGATCCTTGGCTGGGGTTCCACATGATCTTGTTCTACTGGCAACTCTGCATCTCTTGTTGCTGCAGTATCGGGGGAAGGAGAAGTGTCACTACCACATTCCAAAAACAGGGGTATTTTTGACTTTTCATATATAATTAATATTGCGTGTATTTAATTAAAGTAATTGTATAAAATGTTTATTTAAATATATATTATTATATACAGTGTAAATTAATGTTGAGCTGGTAGACTTGACCTAGAAGCCCACTAGATGAACACCTGATCGAATTATAGGGTTGTGTATTAATTTTTATTAATTTGAATTTAATTAATTGAGGTTGTAATTAATTGTCGGAATTTTATTTAATTATCGTGCCTTACCGTTGCTTCGATATTTGGAGCGCTACCCTATCTTTTGTCTTCCAACAGATTTCACAACCTTGCCCTAGACATGCCCGCCTTCCATTCAGACCTTTTTGTAACTCATAATTATGCTCTTTTGTGCTTCATTTTAGCCGCACAATATTCGTCGCGGACGTTTATTTAAATTCTAAATAAATTCCAACTTTGTATTGTTGTGCGTTCCAATCAGAATTGGAGGCAATCTCGACCCATTTTTCGTGCAACCCAAATTAGGAAATATTCTGTTCTGAGTCTTCTTCATTAATGATATTGGTGACCCAACCTAATTTTGGCCCCATGTACTCCTAATTAATTTTAGAACGCCAATTGTATCTAATTTTAATCAATTAAATCAAGAAACCTACTTCTGTGCAATTTTCCAATTGTTGGGAGCTTAATTGCAAAACTTTAATGATGTGTCACCCTCCTATTGGTTTAACCCAAATGAAGAAAATAATCCCCTCATTTTCTCCATATCAAATCCTGGCTACCCATTCAAAATGGGGGCTCATCATCACCACACATCTCCCATCACCTCTCCTATAAAGTGTCTCTTTCTCCCCACTTCCCAATGCACCCCTAATTTCAAGGAGCCTTGAAAACCTCACCCTCTCTCTCTCTCCTCCTCCCTCCCTACACACACAGCCAACCAAATTTTCTCTCCTCCTTTTCTCTTCTTCTTCTTCTTCCTACTTCTTCTCCTCTTTCTTTTTTTGAATTCAAAAAGGAGGGGGGATACTTCACTGTACTCCGGCCAGCTGCCCCGGCCAAGCTTCGGCTGTGCTACAGCTTCCTTCCCCGACCTCCTTTAGCCGGCCTCCACGCCGAGCCAACCTTCTTCCCGCCAACTCCTCCTCCATCTTCTCCGACGCTGCAACTCCTGCACCACCCCGCACCGGACTGAACCGCCACTCCCTCACCTTCGTTCTCCTCCCCCGCCATTGCCTGAAGCTTCCTTCTCCTCTTCCCTTCTTCTCCGATGACTCATCACCGGAGCATCAACAGCTGACCCCTACCCCGGGCGGTCGGCCATCCTCAGCTCCACATCCAGCCGGCCAGCCTCGACACAGCCAACCCTGCACCCAGCCTCATTCTCAACCCAGAGTTCATCCCCGGCCGCTCTCCACGTCAGCCCGGGCCACCCCGACCCCGCTCCCGGCTCCGGCCAACAGTCGAGCCTCCAACCACCCTACTCCGACCTCCTACTCTTCTTCTCCGGCGACCTAGCTCCACCATTAGAACCTCCACCACTGCACAGTCCTTCCTCGACTCCATTCTCTGAGCAATACCCTGACTCCCTGCTGCAACTTCGGCTCTTCCCTCCAACTCCGACGCTGGTACTTCGGCAGCCCGCAGCTCCACTGCCCATCCCGAGATTCGACTCACCATGACCGCAGCTCCTCCCACTCTCCTCGCGCCGAGCCACTGCCATTTCTTCGTCGGCCTCCCCTGTCCACCACCATCGTCGACATCCTCCTCCTCCTGTATTCCCTATTCCCGACCCCGGCGTCGAGCACCACCCCGAGTCCGGCTGCTGCACCGACTCCCTTCATTCCCTCACACCACCACCACACGACTACCACCACCCCGCTCCGCCTGAAGCCCCCGACTCCCTGCTCCGGCCAAGACCTCCTCCGGCGATCCAGCAACATCCCCACGAGCTTTACCTCTCCGGCGCAGCGACTTCTCTCCAGCGAGTTCCACCCTGTCGACCTATCATCAGCTCCAGTCACGACCCCGGTGAGCCTCCCCCTCCCTCTTCCCTCCTTCATTTAGTGTTAAATACCTATGTATTAGTATAACTTAGTGTATACGTATTCATATACATATACGTATGTATTGGGTTCTATGTAATAGTATATGTATCATACGTAGTAGTATATGTATTATATATATATATATACATATATATATATATATATATATATATATATATATATATATATATATATATATATATATATGTATGTATGTATGTATGTATGTATGTATGTATATTGGTTTATTTTCATATAATATGTATTTAATAAAATGTGTACTAGTATAAATTAAATTAATGTATTAGTATTTACGTATTCATATATATATGTATGTATTAACATATAGTGTATTCCCTATTAGTATATATATGTATTCAATATATATATATATTACTATATACGTATTCATACTATATGTTAGTATGTACTTTGGTATGTATTATATATATATATTTGTATTGGTAAATATATATATACAAGTAAATAGTATATGTAATTTTTATTGGTATATATATATATATATATATATATATATATATATATATGTATGTATGTATGTATTTCTCGAACTGATATATATGTACATATGTGTACGTATTGTACGTGCATCCCTAGTACCCTTTTTATATATATATATACATAGTATAATTTGATTAGTATGTATATGTGTACATATATATATATAATAGTGTAAATTTATTAAGTGTATATATATATATATATATATATATATATATATATATATATATATATATATATATATATATATATTGTATGCAATTAATTGGTAATATATTATGAGTATAATATGTATATTTATATGAATATCTCTACTAGGTAACCCGAGTGTAAATACGGATACCCCGTAACCACACATGACCTATGACCCGATGAACTGTTAGTTGACTGCCATACGTACATCAACGTACTGGCAAGACCCGTATCACCGACTGTCTGATTGCACAGCAATCACAGACGCGACGCCCATGCAACTTGACGCACACTGACCCTAGTTGACCAGTATCATACCTAGCGTAGTCCCAAATTCAGTGTATTTAGATTGTGTGTTAGTGTAGCATATAATGCAAATGTTGTATTATTTTATGATATGTCTGTAGGACTGTTGGTTCATCCAGACGATACTCTGGAACAGGACAGTGGTTTTACCAGCTAAGGACCCAAGGCGAGTACATTCTCTGATAATTTCCAATTATTTGATAATATCTATAATTCCAGTATCTAGAAATGTTACATCTGATTCTTGATACTGTGCTACACGGACTAGTATATAGATTGGACCTGCAATCATGAGATGTTACATTGATGATATATTGGATATTTCTCGTGTATCGTGACATATCGTGATTGGATCCACTGTACTAGTTGGGGGCGGAGAAAATATTAGTAGATTATGTGATCATACCCAACTCTACATGCATCATAGCTCACCCCACATCTCACGTCGGGTGCAGCCTGACCATTACATGCCTCATAGCTGTTATATATGATTAGCCTGACCTCTACATGCATCATAGCTAACCAAATGGTTAGCCTGACCTTACATGAATCATAGCTAATCATATATAGACAGCATAATTCTGTCCCAAGCCGATCACATGATAGACTGATATTTCAAACACTTAGAATAGTTACAGTTTTCTATTTTAGATCATATACTACATCACCCATATATGATATTGTACCTCTTTTTCTTCGTTTTATATATGCATTGGCTATTTCATATTGTCTATATTGTCTGTCTCTTTATATTGCATGTCTCTTTATTTTGCCATTGCATTTATTCATTGTCTTCTCTCAGTATATAGCATTATCTGTTTATTGTTTTATAGCCCTTATCAATTAAATGGAAATATTATTTGAGATGTACTTTGCTCCTTCCTGACTGGAAAATATTTTCCAGACTATGCCTAGAGGACTGTGTCCGACACTTATGGATCACAGGGTGAGTAGCTGCAGTCTTGGACTTAGTAGTTCAGTCGTGATTCCGGGAGGTTTAGCCGGAATCACAAGTTATCTAGTTAGTTTCTTAGCTGTCTATTTTGGTACCGGATTTGTCTCCGGCAAACTTATTTGAGACTTGGATTATATGTTATTGAGTTAGACTATTTCTATTTAGACTTGTGTTGCATATTACTTATTTCTATGAGATCTTATCGTGCTGTAGTTATGTGATTGAGTATGTTGTTCATATTATACTGTGATATCCGTGTCTCCTCATGGAGTTGGATATTCATGTGAGATTGATTAGATAGTTACATGACCTAGACAGCGTTCTACCGTCGTTGCTGCGGCGTAGGCTGGACGTACCCACGCTCTCGTACCCCTATACCGGGTGCGGGTCGTGACAAGAAGCCCTAAAGAAAAGCACAAGAAATATCAAGTACATGACGAGAAGGAACAAGGAAGCAACCAATCTGGAAGAATTCAAGCTGAGTATTGAAGATGACGAATTCAGGATTTCAAAAAGGATTATGTTTGATTGAGACTCCTATAACCATGACATCCCACAAGTCTAAAGAACAAACCTGCATGGGCCACCACTAGAACCCTGTCATGCCCCAATACCGGAATACGCAGACGGGCATGGCCAGCTATCCCGTACAAGGTACTATACGTCGTACGGTGATCACAATTATAATAAGACAAGGGGTGCATGCTACAATCAAGTATCCTATGGTCAAGAACTTCTATATCTCAATCATTCAAACAAGAAACAGTAAGCATAGAGCATATATAATAAGCAATAAGGCATCTCAAACGCTTTTTTAAAATATTCTTGAGACTAGTTGTGCAAAATAAGAAGCTGAAAGAGTAACAAAAGTACATGACAGTAATTAGTTGTAGTCTGATAAAATACAATCATGTAAGAAAACTAATGTCTAGACGAGAGGCTAACAGGTGCCTGTGGCTAAATGCCCAAAAGAAGTAAATGCACAATGATGAGCTAGAAAGAAGAAAATCCACTAGCTATCCCCTACGACCATGTTCCTGGTACGCGCCATGAGTAGGGGGGAAGGTAAGCTAGATCCTCGGGTCCTAGCTCGAAACTTGGCCATGCAAAACCAGTGGGGTTAGACCCCAAATAGTAAGTACCACAAAGGAAGCACGAAAGGGAGAAATAAAATCCAAGGAAAACATATATGATAAATACATAGGTTCGGTGTCGTAACTTAGGTCCATGGCATATCCTAGTGCAAAGACCCAACCCTACAACCAAACAAGAATAAGGGTTAAACCATCACACTATGATAGTCTATTTTCCTAGGCTACTAACCAAAATAATACAATCACAACCAAGTCCATTTTCTTATATCGGCCAATCACTTGTATGGCTTGATAATTGTGGAGTCTGAGTTTATCCCAGAAATAATACATAATAAGTATCTGTAGATCACGCCAGTGCCGAACATGAGCTAACCGAACCAAATAGATGAATAAAACAGGTATTCACGAGATGCACCAGTTTCCCGTAGGGTCACTGTGCTAAATATGTGGTATTAGCGGTTCCAAAGTTTCTATAGTGAAATAGTAGCTCGTCATAATAATAGGTCAGATGCTGCACTCCACTAAGGCAGATGATATACAATATCTGTGGTGGCCAGCCCACACCGCACTTAGAATAAATCTCTGTGGGAAGGTTCATTGGTATGATATAGGGATATCATTCCCTCCAATGTTACTACCACTTTTAGTTACTTAATTAGCCCTATATTGTGTTTGAAATCTCAAGGAGTAGTCACATAAAAATTTTCCTTAAGATGTCGTATAACATACGGGCACACTAGATACGAATCCATGGAAGTCAAATCTGGATTCACCCGAGCGTGTATGCAATATTCAATCAATCAATGTCCTAGCCACGCTTTGTTAGTTGACTCGCTTATTATGCCCGTGCTGGGGGAAACAATATATATATTTATAATATCACGCGTTCAGGAATTTAGAGGCATTCTCGACGCACAACCCAAATATAATCACTTAACATGTCACACGATGTATCACACCTCGACCCACATTAAATTATGGACAATTATCAGGCAATAGTGGTATCAGCACGGATACAGTATTCGAGTCCAATTATCAATTATACATTAGGTCACGAGAGAATAAAAAAATTTTAATCAAAACAAGCAAGGCCGCATGGGTCTCTAGGCCGCATGGAAAGTCCAGGACGCATATGACCCTAGGCTGAATGATAAGTCCAGGCCGCATACGAAATCAGGCCCTACGAACCACTTGGCCGTATATGAAGTCAGGCTGCATGCTTAGGGTAAAAGTCTACTCCTTGGGACAAGTGTTGAAGTGACGACCAATAAATAAAATACAGTAATGTAACATAAAATGATTCATGTGACAAGCCATAAAGTGTGTCAGGAAAAAAGACAAAATGCATAGAACGATGTGCCAAAGTTCAGAGTCGTGAGCTCAAGGAAAAGTGGTCGCATGCTCAGCCTGCCGCATATGGCTGCTTGCCGTATATGGGTCAGTGCCGCATGGAGTTCGATGTGGCATGGAGGTCTCATGGACTTAGCAAATTTCTTATTCGTTCAACGAGTGAACACACAAGGAGTTCAAGGATAAGCTCCAAAATACTTATTTGATGGTAGTCATGCGTCCAACAAGATGGACACGTGTTGGTCAATATGTGGCGAAAGCTCAGGCCGCATAGCCCTCTCAGGCCACATAACACTCTCGGTCGCATAACCCGCTGGACGTATGAAGACTTAGTCTTCTCCAAACAGCAGGTTCGGCCATGGCAAAAACTCCCAAAAATTAAAATCTTGTTTTGTCCATAAAATGCTCATTTTAAGTCCAAATAGAGTGAACCAAAAGCCAAAATGCTCTAAATAGAAAGCTCTATCATGTAGCAAAAACTAATTTTAAAAATACATGTTTAATAGATCAAAACCAATAAAAACTCATAAAATTCATAAAACCCTAAGTTAAAAATATAGATATACTCAAAACCAGCCATCAAAACAAAAAAAATCCAAGTTCTAAAAGTATTAAGAAACACATAATAAACATAATGGAACAATAATATGGAGGGTTTCTCCATTTCTCATGCAAGGTGTACTTGCCTATGGAAAGGGAAGAGAAAATACAAGAGAGAGAAACAAATAAAGTAATGAAGGAAGAAAAGGAAAATGTTGGGTTATATATGGTAGGGTTGAGGGTTGAACCAAGGATTTTCATAACTTGAACCAACCCACTAAGTGAACCATGAACCAGGATAAACCAAAAAATGGGTCTAGTCTCCATGCACATACAACCATGCTAAAATAAAATAATATTTCAAATATGTATATCGGGAACGGGGAGTGACAGGAGATCTCCTGTGCAGCTTTACCACTAGAGGTTCGGAAGTCATAGTAGGTGTTGAATCTTTCTTCAACAGTCGACTCGGTCTACGAAGGCGAACGGCCAAAGGTTCAGGTGCTTTCTTGTATAGTTTCACCATGAGGGGAGGGGCTGCGTCGGGAGCACGTACTTTGAGATAGTCTCTCAAGGGTTCATCCGATGTTGTTCCAGTCTCTGTCTTATCGTTGACATTATTGCCACATTTATCTTGGTGGACTTGCTTGTAGAGGATCGAGTCAGAGTAATAGGCCTCAACGCCTTTGAATGGATACACGTCGAATTTGTCTGTCTTGATGACACTATGATCGTCCATGTACTTCAAGTATTAGCACAAGGTCGACGGTATGATCAGGTAATAGTGTATCCACGGATGTCCCAATAGGACGTTGTAGGATATGTCTACGTCTATGATGTAGCAGGTGACCTCTATTTTTAAATCATCAATTTGATATTTCAAGCGAATCTTGCCCAGATGGTAGCTCCTTCCTGCGTTGAAGCCACTAATGGCAATATTGGTTCTGCCAGGCGATGCATTGGGATGCCCAAGGTCTGATACAGACTCTGCAGGATTATGCTGATTGACGAACCAGGGTCGATGTGCATCCGGTCCACCTTAATGGAGACAATATACCATGTATAATACATAGGACAATCGTACCAATTGTTCTTTAGCAATATGTCTTATTACGAGAATGTGATATTGGGTATCGGCTCCATCATGTTATTGCAGTAGGGGCATGCGGCAGGATCCTCAGCTTGCGGCTTGACCTGCGCCAGGTAGGTGTTGACATTCTGCAATGCCTCACTCAGAGCAACCCAAGTATCTTTGGAGAGTCAAAAAAGCTCGAATATTGACAACTTCGGTGGAGTATTGGCCAGTAGTGCCAAGATGTCAAAGTTGTAGGGCTTTTCAAGCCCCTGGCGGTATCTTTGTATAGCAGTCTATCGAAGCGAGTTTTTTCTGCTTAGACTTGTCCGCTGCTGGAGGCTTGGATAGAACCGGATAGGATTCGACGATTAGGAGCGCACCATTATCAGGGATATCATACTCTCGTTGGTACGCCAGGCCTGACCTTATTGTTCCTTCTATAACTTCTTTAGAAGGGATAAAAATCGTGTAGCAGGACTTGGTGGCAAAAGGTGTTGCCTATTGCATCAAGTCTGGAAAAAGATCTGGATGGACCCACATGATGTGGTGATTGGTATCAGCCCGGATATTTGGTCACGAACTGACGAAAGATTGACAACCTCCATTTTTTATCTGGGGATCGGGATCACTCTGTCTTGGGCTTCCATTGTCGAGAAGTTAATAAACTAGAGAGATACCTGGTTAGCGGCAACTGTTTTGTCATCGAAGTCCAAGGTAAGGGCCTTGGTGTCGAGAAGACACTGGATGTACCGCTTAGGTGTATAGCAATCCCGCGTCACATGGTGGACGTATCGATAGTAGTAACAGTACTTCGGATTATTCACTTCGACTGCCTCAACAGGGTGCTTGATGTCAGGGAACCGAACCTTATTTTTCCTCATTAGCACGTCAAAGATTTCCATGACGTCATCATCTTCGAAGGAATAAGTTTTCTTCGATTTTGGAGCCTCTACAGACTTTTATTTGGGCTTCTTGGTTATGTTGGCGACAAGAGCATGCTTTCCCTTGCCATCTCGGGCGCTATTGTCGATGTTGTTGTTGTTGTTGTCAGGGCATTTTCCCCTATCATCAGTGACGGTAATCTGTATTCCCAAGAAGCGGGTATCCTTTACTTTCTTCTCAGCATTGATAGCATTTATGATGAACGTCGTCCAATTTTTAAACTGAGAGTCTCTCATCCAGAGTCTAACTATTGGAAGGAGATTTCTTCGGAAGGTATCTATCAGCGTGGACTCAGGATTACCGGGGGTATCTTTAGCCCCGCTTGCCTGTACCGCTCGATGTATTCTCGTACAGAGTATTTCTCCCTTTGTGTGATGTCCATTAAAGAGGACATCGTCATATTATTTCCCCCATCACAGAACCGAGTAAGGAAAAGACCTTTGAGATCGTCAAACGATAAAATACAGTTGTCCTAGAGGCTGCAGAACCAATCGAAAGCTATTCCAGATAATGCCCCGACAAAGAGCATGGTTAAGAGGGCATCGTTGTGAGGAAGATGGCGCGTTGTCATCTTAAAATAACTCATGAATTGACGGAAAGATGTATTCCCATCAAACGGAGTCAAGTTAAAGGGCTTTTACTTGGGCGGATAATGTACGTCTCTCCACTCGAGGGGATACGGTTGTCGAATCCCAAGCTCGTGTAATGAGTCCCAATTTTCCATTGAGTCTAGGCGGGTCTGAAGTTCTCGCACCTTCCACATTGCTTCCCGAGCTTCATCGACTGTGGAAGGAGCAGATAAACCGGGCGGGGGTAATTACCGCCAGTGGGTCGAGCGGTCGCATTTGAATCCCCGTTGGTTCTGGGGTCCAGGCTTGCTTGACCAGAGGCCCTTGCTGGTTTTGAGGCTATATTTTCCTTGATCTCCAGCATTGTCTTGGTCAAAGCCTGCATTGATGCGCTCATGGTTTGCATCATGGCCTCGAGGGTCTTGAGGCACTGTTGATCGTTGGGGCCTTCGTGATCGTCCCCTGCCATGTATGTTATTCTCATATGTGAAAAATAGATGGGATGGTGGATATCGTACTTTTTTGTCTCAGACTCCTACCGTGAATAGTCATCCAGAAAAGTTGGTAGTGTTGCATCCTCTTCGGACTCGGAGGGAATACTATCCCTAATGTAGGAAGTTGCATCCTCTTGATGAGGGTGGCTACCCCCAGGGATCTCAGCATCTGTTCCTTGGGAATTATCGTCTTCTCGGAACGCCAAATTTTCATAGAGGTCTGGGGGATTACAACCCCCATCTTGCGTAGCTATGTGAGGTCCTAAGGAAGAACCACCCCCAATGGCTGACATATCCTTCTTTGAGCGGATATCCAGGAAAATACCTTCCGTGGGTTTTGCTACCTGTCCTCCTGGGACCCATCTTCTTGACCCGCTGTCCAAGATTGACGGACTACAGGTGCTGGACTTTTGATCTCCCCTTATGGAGGGGCCTTCCGAGCAGAATAACATGAGGCAAAGGGCAGCTCCTCTTTCTCTGGTGGCTGCACTTGTTCTCCGGGTTGCAGCCGGGTGGGTGCCTTTCGTTGCAGCCGCTGGAATACCGATTGCCTATTTGTGGGTACTGCTACTTTGTTATAGCATCAGTTGATGATAATACTAGCATAATTATGCCCTGAGGATTTATTCCCTCGCTTTGCGCTTGTGATTGATCACGTTACGCAAGTCAAGAAAGGGCTGATTCACCTTTGCACCCTTCTTATGAGCCTGGGTAGACCGAGCACATGGATACGTAGGTATTGACTTTACTTCCTGACCTGGGGTTCATACAAGAACTTTTCCCAGGTTGTTGATAGAAGACTTTTTAGACTGACCCTGTCCAATTGTCACTGCGGGCTGGACCATGAGTCAGTTTTGTACAACTTTCCGTCAGGAAAATGCATTAAAATAAGCGATGCCTGTTGACGGTCGGTTGAATGAGAAATTGCTTGAGCTTCGTGAGCTCGCATTACCCTAGACTTCTTTGTCCTACCACGCGGCGGTGCATAATATGAAGAATCCAAGTTTACGTCTTCGCCTTTCTCAATATGGAACATGGATTCAGCGCTGCATGAGATTCGATCGAAGATGGAACTTCTATTGTTGTCCTGGCCGCATGCGGCCATCTGGTTGTAGCTGTCGACCGGTGCTGCATAGTCCTCCTTATGAGAATTTTGACGTGGCCGCATAGAACGTGTCTTAGCGCTCGAATTTTTGGCATCATAGTATTTTCCTCTGCCAGATCTCAAGTGCCGAGCACTTTCCTTGTCAAAAAAGGTTGTCGCATGAAAGGCGTCAGCTCGTGTGGACGCATAATATGCGTCCCCTGCGGCAGAAAAAGAGACGGGGAGCACATGCTCTGCAGTCAGGTGAGATACAGCGGTCTTTGCAACCCATGTCCTGCAGGTTTTTTTAGGCTTTGCCAGCCTGGGAGAAGCGCCGCCCTCAGAGAGCATTTTCTCAAAGGCTTGATGGTCGAAGAGTACAACCACTATCCTCTGGGTCGAACCCAGCTTCGACGTGTCAGTCTGTGTCACGACCTTCTCATCAGAGAAGAAGAAAGTCTCCAGCAGAGTCGCCACCTTATTCGGCATTGAAGTAAGCTTGGAAAACTTTTATTTAATAACAAACAAAAAATTATAAACAAATCCTAGAGAAAAAATCTAAGTACATTATTGTTTATCTGGACAATGTGATGATGAAGATCGAGTATTACAGCGACTCTTTTACTCCATTTACGATCCAAAAAGGGAATAAGGATGCTCTCTTCTCTCTTCTCTCTTCTCTCTTCTCTCTCTCTCTCTCTCTCTCTTTCTCTCTCTCTCTCTCTCTCTCGAGCTTGTCTGCATGTACATAGCTCGCCTGGAGGGGTATGGTCTCTGAAGTAGAAAAACCTACCATTGGAACATCCAAGTTGCTTCTATTTATAGCAATCATATTGGTAGGCTATAGGTGCCGCATATTCTTTGGTTTGGTGGCCGTAGGGGGCTCCTTCAACATAACATGGTTGCAACTGTAGAAGCATATTATGGGCAGGTTGCCATGTGTACATCATTAACAGGATGTAGTTGAGTCCAGGCCGAGCAGCCACGTGGACGTTTGTTGTGATTTGTTGCTGTTGAAGATCTGGGCGGTTCTCATCTTTTATTTGCATTACTTGGCCAGCTTGACACGTAGCCCATATTTAGTTAGAGAGAATCACTTCAATCATAACAGAATGATTTTGTCTCAGGAAACCTTGCCACGTTGGACGCATGGAGTCTGGGATGCATAGGTAACATAGAATGCTTGGTGTCTGGAACACATAGGGCCAGAGACGCATGTGTTTGATAATAAACAAAAGAAATGGAAACGATAGATTTTATATAAAAACCTGCTCTTTGGTTTACAAACAAGATTGTACAATTAATCCTATACGAGGATGTTAAGTACAATTTTTAATCTGGATAAATATTGCTATAGGAGTCTGATCTGCAGTCGATCACTTTGTCCCTTGGACCACACGATGATAAAGAAGTGTCGTAGAGGACAGAAAGCAGCTTCGAAGGTTGCTGAAGAGAGTGGATGCTCGATGCCAAAGTCGTCGATCACTACTCTTTGCTTGAGCTCTAGATTCTTCTCTTTTTTGACCGTTTTCTCCACCAATTTTTGACCTTGGACCTCTGTCAATAGAGGTCTCTATTTATAGAGTTTTAGTGACAGTGACCACTCAGTCAGTGTAGAAACCGAGTAGTGGAAAGTACAGCACCCTTTTACACGATGGTTACAATAACCGTTGCCCGCGTATAGATGACCTTTTGAATGAGCGTGTGACGCATGTCCCATTAAGAGATAATGCGTATAACTGCTGCGAAGATCACGGCATACAAGCCACGTAGGTAGTTATCCTTCGCGTAGAAGAGGTTGGCGTAGAAGCCAATAACTGTCACTATGGCGTAGTAGCCGAGAAGGCGTAAAAGCCGAGTAGGCGTAGAAGCCGAGTAGGCATAGAAGCCGAGTGGGCGTAGAAGCCGAGTGGGCGTAGAAGCCGAGTGATCCTCCTTCTTTGACTGAGGCTTGAGCGAATTCTGGACCGAATAGCCTTAATACGCAGCAATGCAAATATGGCCTGAGTTGGCGTATTCCAAGGAGATAGCGTACAACGTGCTACCATAGCTGAGAATAGCCCGATGGCATAATGTGCCAAAGTGATGGTGTGGACGTTTTAGCCAAAATTATGACTTTTGTAGATATAATCAAATCTCTTGCATTAAATACAGAGATCTGCCATCATCCTGCGCATTAAATGCAGATACGTGCCTCGAAGATTTGCCATCATTCTGCGTATTAAATGCAGAGACGTGCCGCGAGCTCTGTCATCACTCTGTGCATTAAATGCAGAGACGTGCCTCGAGCTCTGTCATCACTCTGTGCATTAAATGCAGAGACGTGCCTCGAGCCCTGTACGAAGAGCAACTGATGACGTGGCAGTATGTTTATCTTCTGTGGAGCGTAAGAAGCTTACGTCTGCCTGTGAAAAACTATTCCCTTGTATGCGTAAAAGCAGTTTACGCCAAGGAAATGGCACTAAACGACAGCCTGGGTTGCTGTGCCGCGCCATCATTATAGCCGTCGTCTAGGTAGTCGTGCAGTACTCTTTGTCAGGAGTTCAGACGTCAGGTTTACTGCATGATTTGACATGTTCATTTCGGAGAATATGAAGCGTTCCTCGTACACTTCAATGCTGCATTAAAGCGGATGAGTTTTACGCCATAAAGGCGATATAGCACCATTTCTACGCTGAAGCATCCTGGACATACTGCTTTACGCGGATAGTCCATGAGCTTATATTTTACGCTGTACTTAGAGGAAAAGCTCTGTTGCACGTTGATGGCTCTGAAGTCATCTTTTTACGCTGCCCAGTGTCAACATGCTGCGTATAGCTATCCAGCGTATTTTTTATGCTTCTACAAGACCCCCTTCAAAGATTTCAAATTTCTCGTAATTTGAAACGCTTTGAATGAAGCATGAAACGGTCAAGTCTGACACGTTCTTCAAGGCTGACTTTATGGCAGAGTTATTGGAGATCCGTTGGGATTCGGTGGGTTCTCTCTCGCCTATATAAAGGCTGAGGAGTTAACCTATTTTTTCTACATTTCCTTCACCACACAAAGATGATCGCCGAAGTTCGTCGGGTCGATTTGAGAAAGAAGAAGACCATATTCTTCCAGCATGTAAGGAGCCGAAAAAGACGGCGTCTTCGAGCAAATGTCCTCTGCAACGATGGATCATGGAAGGATATCATAGCCTCCTTTGCTCGGGATAATCAGCAACTTTGTATGGCGGTTCTTCCGGAGAGAGGAAGGGTCTCATTTGACCACACAGCTTGCAAGCTGTATCTTCTCCTATTGTTCGTGGACGAGAGCAGACAAACTAGCTCTGTCCTCGAGTATTGAGTTGGGTAAAATACCTCAACTCAATCTGTCATGGCGTACGGAGCATGGGATCGGTATAATTTATGCAGGCCCAGTTTTGTATCCTCCCGCCATCTATCATTTTCTTGTTAGTCGGTTGCAGAAACTGACTAACTGCTGGAGAAGATGGATGAAGATCTCCACCCATGCGAGAACCTGGCAGAACAGACTCTGGGGGCGGCCTTCCGACGACGACGAGGAAATCCTTTGTAGATGGGATTTTCCTCATATGTAATCATAAAAATAAAGAAAAACCCTTTGTAGACTGGATTTCCCTCATATGTAATCATAATTTTATTAAAAATCGTCTTCTTCTGTGCATATAATTATTTTGCCATATACTTTGTTGTGAAGTCTGAATATGTGTAGCTTCGACACGTCTGGTAACTTTATGCCGACTCTGATAGAAAGAGTGCTAGGTCCCGTCCTGTCTTTTACGCATAACTAGGGATGCGTAGAAAGCCGCTTAGCATTCGAGTATTCGAACTGTCCTGCTGTTAGGAGTGAGGAACCGCGTAGAATTCTGAACTGTCACTTCTGATAAACAGAATTCTTGTTCAGACCATCATCTTCAAGAATGATTTCTCGAAAAATCCCTTGGAATAGGGCAAGAAAATGGCTGTCAAAAACTGAGTCGCCATCTTGAATTATAGATGAAATATTCAAACTGGATTCTGGATGAACCTCCAATCGACCCATGGAGAAGAGTAATTTTTAATGTTGAACTCTGTATGCTTTGGGTACTTGGGATATTTTGAGGTCAATAAGGAGTATCTTCTGTGTGAACTCTTGCAATTGACCGCCTTGAGAATTGTTCAGATATACGCGTACTCTGGCCTACGTATTTTCAGATATGCGGAAAGTCATAGATTTGTAACTGTAGATGAGCATAAAATCATAAGTTCGTAGCCTCTCGAGCGTAAAAGCTGCTGAGCATGAGAGTATCCGGGCGTAGAAGCTGTAGATTTGTAGCTTCTGAAAAGGAAATCTTCCGAGCGTGAATTTGTGGATCTGTTGTCTCTGAGCGTAAAAGCCACCAAGCGTAAAATCATAGATTTGTAGCTGCTGAGCGTGAAGTCGTAGGTTTGTAGCCTCTCGAGCGTAAAAGCTACCGAGCATAAAAGCATCCGGGCGTAAAACCATAGACTTATAGCCTGTGAGCGTAAAACTGTAGATCTGTAGCTGTCGAGCGTAGAAAGCTCCTTAGAATAAAACCACGAATCTGCTTTGCACGAAAACTTTTCGAATTCATTGACTGTCCGCCTTTCCTGAGTAATAGGCTGACGTAGTACCCAATCATAACTGAATATTAAATATCGAATTTGGTTTGGGATTCGAGGAGTCCATCCGAACTCTATATATACCCCAAGTTTTTGAGAGAAAAACTTTTCAACCGTCTTCTGCGAAAGAAAGCCTTCGACTGTTCGAGTTCTTCTTCGTTTCCTCTCCGAGCCTTCAAAGTTTTCAGTAATGGCCCCGAAACAACTCCCCTCCTCTAAGGGAAAGAAAGTTGATTCTTCTTCTCGCTCTTCTGCCCGAGCGAGAGCGACTTCGGTCGGGCAAGGCGAGCTTCATCCTGAACGAAGTGTCCCGCCGACGAGCAGCGCACCCGACTTTAAAGGTAGAGCTTTTGGGACAAAAAAGAATGACTAAAATCCTTCGCACACGTTGTACGTGAACGCGCTAGGTCGTCTTCTGTGCTGATAGCCTCTTTGAGGAAGATGATGCACAGAGACGTTTCATCTTTTACGCCCATATTTCTAATGTGTCAGCGTAAAAACTCTATATTTTCGCAGTCGGGCATAAAAGCACAGATTGTCGAAACTTGGCGTATACTATAAAATTTGAGTGTTACGCTTCTGGATGAGAATTTTGTCGTAATAACTCAACTTTGACAGTCTGGCGTAAAATACAGACTGTATACTGCCAACCTTGAATTTTACGTCTAGGAAATAGATTCCAGCGTAATGATCAAGTTTTTACAGTCTTGGCGTAAAGCATAGACTGTTGATTTTTGGCATATGCTGCAAGATTTGTAATGTCTAGTATAGAAACGGACGTATTTTTCTTGTACTTTTGCAGTTAACTTGCATATGTCTCCGCTGGCTGAGGTGATGGATTTCGCTGCCGGGATGCTTCATTCCAACTACCTGGAGGATTTGTCCTATGTGACATTTCCCATCTCTGGACCCTAATATTCTGAAGGAAGGGGAATCCTGATATCGGCTCAAGGCGAGCGAACGCTGTTGAACATGATCAACGGAAAGCCCCTGACGTATATAGACGGGGACCAATACATAAAGCCGGCTTTCCTCTTCGGGGACATGATTGACAAGCAGTCCCAGACGAAGCCCAAGAAAGAACTCTGGGTTTTCCCTGCCGGGGGCTTGGTTTTGTATCTGCCCAAGATGCTGAGAGACTATCCCATCTCGGCATTCTTCCATGCTACACATCCCAGGAGGATGTCGTGGACGCTGACTCCCGATCTTCACGACCGGGCGGGAAAGATATTTTATCTGGAAGGAGCTGACCAGGGGTCGTTTGTCAGCCGTCCTTCCGGCTCTGTGATGTCGTTCAGGGGATTGTACCCGGGCAGTGTCTCGAGTGAAGACAGCTTGGTGCTCCAGCCGGTCCAGTTATTGACTTTCTGCAACAATTTTATGGGGCACAGGGGAGTATACCCTAAGGTGAACCCTCGGACAAGTGGGTGGATCACCCCTACAAATCTTCGATGGGCTCGCTTAGCTGAATGGGCCCTGAAGCATTTTCAGACCGAGCTGGAGAGCATTGGTCTGTACGCAGTTGTGAGTGCTACCAGTGTTGGGTTACCTCTCAACCCCAAGCTATTTCTGGCTTTGATGGAGCGATATATCTCGCTCACCGGAACTTTCGCCACTCCACTGGGGGAGCTGGGATTGGCCCCCCACGAGATGGCAGAGATCTCGAGACTGCCGATAGGGGATACTCCATATGAAGAGTATGTTCCCACGAACCGGGAGTTGCGTGATTCAGACCCTTGGGTAGTGGCCGTGTACCAGGAGCTGATGTGCCACTACCGCGCTTGAACCGCTTTTTATGGTGAGCCCTCAGATTTGGCTCATACCAATAAATGGGCGTCCTACCTCTTCTTTCACCGGGCCAGAAATGCTAAGCCGGAGAAGGTCTTGGATAGCAAGGATCAGCCTTTGAATCTTCTGAGCATGCTTACTGCTCAGGTAGTCGACGATCTTATGGAGGATGTTGGGGCTCCGGACCAGATTCTCGACGAAGGGATAGGGAAATATCCTGCAGGCACTAAGGCCTACAGTTATTTGAGGCATTGCCGCAAGCCTCTGTCCAAGGAAGCTCAACTGGCTGGCTTCCTCTCTATATGGCTGCGCCGACTGGTGGTGCCCGGGATTGCATCTGCGGACCATATTCACCGCAATACGCTATGGCCTGCAGTGCGTCTGGTGTTCGGGGCAAGACTGGGCTTGCTCCCTACCATGGTGTGCCGCATACAAACTGGCCTGAGGGCCATGACTGATGGACTGCTCACCGATGAAACTCGGCGTGATAGCTTTCCCAGGGTAGAATTACCATACCTGTATTTGATGGGATGGTTAATTCTCCATAACCCCAGGGTGATGTCTACCAGATCTGGCAGTAGTTCGGGGGGTAGTTTCTTGTAGAACTACAAGAATTCCTCCTGGAATGTGACTACAGTTTTAGACTGTCGGCGGGTGCTGAATTTCAGTCACAGCTGAAAGCTTTTCTGCACTGTCCCCTCTGTACATCTTAATCAACAGGGGATCAGACTTCAGGATATAGGCGACGGGAAGACCGTTCTTTCTCCTGAGGCTTTCAATTGGTTGGTCTGTATTAGACCTTCCTATTTACTGTATAGAAGTGAAGACCATTGCTTCTTTGAGCCCTACCTGCCTAGTCGGTTTGCCAAGCAGTTTGGGTACGACCAATTGCATATGGGCAATACCGTTACCAGCTTCAGGTCCAGGGGCGGACTCATTGATGGAGCGAGAGGATGGCGATACTTCATCATGGGTTGCACTGAAGCAATTTTTACCATGCCCGTCATTTCACTCTCTACGGAGCTGCGCATCCTCCACTCGTATGTGCAGTTCTATGTGGCAACCAACACCTTCCATCGTGATTTTAATATACATGGAAGTTTTAGGATGCCCTCTTCCAAGCCTGGGGGAAGAGTCGAAATCCCCTCAGTTTCTTCTGACGAGGGTGAAGATTTCGATAATCCAGATAAGCCTCTGTTGGCAGTACCGAGGGGTGAAATACCTCCGCCTGCAGGGCCTCTGGTAATCTCTGGGAAGCGAAGGGCTCCTGCTCCGAAGTAGACTTTCCCTCGCAAGAGGAAGAAGAAGACGGTTACTCGTCCTCTCAGGATTCCCGGCAATAAGGCTCCTAGAAGTGAGCCTGCATCTCCCCCTGTTGGGGATAATTCTTTGATTGGAGGTTCCTCGCCTATTAGAGAGGGAACCTCTTCAGTTCCGGCTGGCGGTGCCAGAGAATCTCTACTTGAGGCTGCTGTCGCTGCTACCGCTTCAGGTAGTGGTATGAGATCGCCTTCGGGCCCGAGCCGAATAAGGATATCTTTATCCAGGTCAGCATCGGGAGAAACCCCTGCCGTGTCTGCTAGTGTACCCAGCGAGATTCCAGCCGATGAGCCTCGAGTGGGTCTCGGCGAAGATTCGGAAGAGTACCTGCCGATGTTAGTTAGCACACCCCCTTCTCCAGGTATGACAGCTTGCCTAGCATCATTAAGAAATAATTTAGCTGTACTAGCCACAGACGCGACATATACACCATCGGCCATGGGTAAATATCGTCTTTACGCCTCTTTTTAGAAAAGTTGACATTATTTCGATATTAACTTCGTTTTGTCTTCTTTTCAGGGAAAGACATCTTCGGGGAGGGCAGTGTTGACGCACCTTTTGGCTCTGTGTCGGCTCCTGGCGATGACATGGAGGTGCCCGACTTTGAAGAGGAAACATTTTTGGGTGCCGGCTCGCCCGAAGTGGTTCTGATATCTCAGGAGGAGGATGAGCCTGTCACTACGACAATGCCTCCTTCGAGTACGCTAGTCACTTCGTCCGGTGTTGGCGCATCTTCTTTTATCGTACCACCAGTTGAGGCGACGGCTGTGGCAACATCGTCTACGGTCGTTCCGGAGAGAGGTTCGCCAATATTGCAGCCACTCCCAGCGTACATTCGGATCTAGCCATGCTGACTGAGCAGTATACAGGTATCTTCTACACCACTATGAAAACATTGATATGAATGGTGTTGGAGAAGAATCTGAGCTTTGAGGCTCTGAGGAGGTCATCTCAGTTCGCAATAGTGCCGATCAGAGACTCCAACAACACTGGGGTAGCTGACGCACTGGAGGAGATAGTTAATGGTTTGGAGCAACCCATTAACGAATATCTACGACTATCTCGATGCAGCATTGAAGACCTGGTCCAGGCTGAATATGATTCCTTGACTGCGCAGCTTGCTGAACATATGGAAGGCCTAAATAAATCTATCCAGACACATCAGCAGGAGATGGATGAAGAAAAAACTGTCTTGGAGGAGGTCATTCCTCTTCAAACGAAGTGTCAGGCCGAGCATGAAGGAAATGTAGCGAGGGTCCGCAGACTGGAAGCAAAACTCGCTCAGGCAAAGGAGTGGGCTTCTCAGTCGTCGAAAGCTCTAGATGTGGTGAATGGTCGACGGGGCCTAGCTCAACAGAACTTGGCGCGTGCAGGAGTCGCCTGTGCTGGTTTTGTTCGGGCTAGATCCGAACTGTCCCTCCTGAGCAATGATGAGGCACGGCTGGAGCTGGCCTGCGCCCTTGTTTTAAGCTCCCGGACTGAGAAGATGACCGCACTAGCGCAGCAGATTCGTGACCTGACCGCTCCTCCCAAATGATGTACTTTTTTGCTTTCCAATGTAATTTTGCTCTTTCTGGGAATAATAAAGAGGCTTTCATCTGACTTTGTGAATCCATCATTTTGGAATATAAATGACAGGTTTGGGTGAAAGTGATATCAGAGGTAATATGGACGTGATATACTCTCGGTAAGTTTTAGTAGGACATATCTATTCAGAGGTTATACGGACATGATAGAATACGCTTCAGCTAAAATTTGTACACAAAACACTATCAGAGGTAATATGGACGAGATAGGTCTTGAGGTTCCAAATTAGTTTAAACATATCTATTCAGAGGTTATATGGACATGATAGAATACGATCCAACTAGTTTCGTTTTGGAAGTAGTATTGTCAGAATAAGATTTTTGCCATATTCCACTTGAGCAAAGGAGGTTAAGCATAGTACCTCTTCAGGAATTTGCCATTGATAGGACCCATCAATAAGTCTCCGGTAGGATTGGCTAACCTGTAAGCACCGTTTGAGAAAGTTGTCTCGATCACATAAGGGCCTTCCCATTTGGGCTGGAATTTATCCTTACTCCTGTGGGTAAGAATCATCGGCCTTCTCACAGCTAAAACTAGCTCACCAACTTTGAACACTCTTTCCTTTACTTTTTGATTAAAAGATCTGGAAATGCGTGCTTGGTAGAACGCGATGCACTGTTGAGCTTGGAGACGTTTCTCGTCTAATCCTTCTAGCTCTTGAAGACTTAATAGGTCATTCTTTTCTTGAGTCAACTCATTAGCCACGGCTATCCTGAGTGGCAAAATTTGGATCTCGATGGGGAGAACTGCTTCGCTCCGTAAACTAATGAGAATGGGGTGCTACATGTCGGTGCTCGTACCGTTATGCGGTATGCCCAGAGATATTCTCCCAGCTTCTCATTCCAATCCCTCTTGTTTGAAGAGACGAACTTTTTCAAGAGCTTGATAATAGTTTTGTTGAAAGCTTCCGCCAAACCATTAGCAGCAGGATTATATGCCGTAGAGGCCACATTTTGTATCCGATTTTTATCGCAAAATCGATGAAACGCTTGGCTGATAAACTGAGGCCCATTGTCATGAATTATCCTCCGGGGGATTCCAAAGCGATAAATGACATGATGCTTGATAAAGCTGATCATATTAGATGCCTTTACCTCAGCAAGAGGGATCGCCTCTGCCCATTTAGAGAAATAATCCGTGATGGCCAGTATGAACCGGTGACCTCTGGAAGAAGACGGGTGAATAGGACCAATGATATCCATACCCCATGCTTCGAAAGGCCAGAATACAACCGTAGGATGTAGATGTTCAGAAGGTTGATGGATAAAGTCTGCGTGGACCTGACAGGCTCTACATTATCTTGTATACTTTATTGCATCTATGATCATAGTAGGCCAGTAATAGCCCATTCTCCTGATACGATCCTGTAGCTTAGGACCAGGTTGATGCGCTCCGCATACGCCGTCGTGAGCTTCACGGATAATCCGATGTACCTCATCACCAGAGAGATATCGTGATAATAGTCCGTCATAAGCCCGGCGATATAGACATTGTGAAGACGCGTCGAAATAGAAGCGCAATGATCGTCTTTTGACGGATACTGCTTCTTTAGGGTCTTCCGGCAAGATTCCGTATGCCACAAAATCTATAAAGGTACTTCTCTAGTCTCTCTTTGGAATATCTGTGTTCATAGCGTAGCTGTGTTCTATGTGAAAGTTATTTTTCATACAGAATAAATCTCTGTTAAGAAGGATCACCGAATTCTGTCTTCTTATAGGGGTAGCTAAATCTGCAACTAGACTGGCTAGGGCATCAGCTTCCAGATTCTGAGATCGAGGTACATGCTCTAGGAAGAACCTTTTGAATGTCATGGCTATCTCGACCGTTGCTCGGTGATAGGGGATGAGGTCTGGATTTTGGACTTCATATATTCCTTTGACTTTATTGACGATCAGCAGAGAATCACCAAAAGCTTCCAGAGATTCGACGCCCAATTCTTTAGCGACTTAGAGCCCGATTAGTAGAGCGTTATACTCCGCCACATTATTGGAACAGGGCTCGCTAAGAGAATATGCCCGATAGATGATGAGTTTATCAGGAGTAACCAGGATAATTCCTACTCCCGAAACCACGTTTCCCCTGGGACCAGTCCTGGAGGCACCATCGAAGAATAGTTGCCATGCATCACTTTCCATTGCGGAATTATATTCTGCAACTTCGCTGGAAATGTCCTCGTATAGTTTGGAGACCTCTGGGATCGGATGAGCAGCTAGGAAATCATCCAATGCTTGGCCTTTGATGGACTTCTGAGGGACGTATACCATGTCATACGGTGTTAATAACATCGTCCAAGTCGCGAGTCGGGATTAAGAACACTTGGCTTGTTCATCAGTACCCGAAGAGGATTGATCCTGGAGATGATATAAATAGTCTGGCCTGTGACATAGTATCGCGTTTTCTGGAGAGCGAACATCAGAGCCAAGCATTCTTTTTCTACTGGATTGTACCGGTGTTCGGCTCCGACCATCATCCTGGTGAGGTAGTAGATGGCATGTTCATGACCCATATTGTTCTTCTGTTCGAAAAGAGATCCCAGAGAATGATCCATCGCTCGAATATATAGCACGAATGGTCTTCCTATGACAGAAGGCACCAGAACTGGTGGACTAGTGAGGTAGCGTTTGATATCATTAAACGCTTGCGGACAGGCTTCGTCCCATGCGAAGGATACACCTTTCTTCATGAGACGAGAAATGAATACTTTTTAAAGGTTTATCGAAATGCACTTCTTTTTCCTTCCCTTTGTCTGTCAAAATTTGTCTTGAAGGACCGGCCTCTGGTACAGCGGGCTCTGGTTCTGAAGGCTTGGTAGCTGAAGCGTCTGCCGGTGCATCTTCCTGACTTGCTCCATAGTCCTTGAGGTAAGCTTTTCCTGAATGGGTTCCAGTAGCCAAGACCTCGTCTTCTGATGCCGAGTGTACCGCAACCATGTGAAATGGTTTACGCTATGAGTTCTTCTTAGACTTAGCCTTAGCAGCTTGAGTCTCTTTCGCGATCTCTGGCACCAGATCTGGATGAACCCATATGATCTCGCCCCGCTGGGTAGTTAGGGGTAGCAGGTCATGATTTTGACCATTAGCTGGAGGAAGATTAACGATGTTCATCGTCATCCAGGAAATAGGTGTAACACCGTCCGGGACTTCTTGGGGAGGCAGATTGCCAAATTACAGAGAGATCATATTGGCTGTGACCGTCTTCTCGCTGTTGCGCAGAGTGATGGCCTTAGCATCGATCAGCTCCTGGATCTTCCTTTTCAGTACATAATATGCCTTTGTAGGGTGGTGTATGTATCTATGGAAGATACAGTACTTATGTTATTAGTACTGTCGACATCATTAGGCCGCTTCTCCTCAGGAAGGGTAATCTTGCCACTTTTGACGAGACACTCGAATATGCTCGGAATATCATCGTCGTCGAAAGAGTATACTTCAATGGGCCTGGAAGTCCCAGGTTTTATCTGCGTGGTTGCCGCAGTCTTTTGTCTGGACGTATTGATTGCCAGAGCTTCTTTTTCTTTGGAACTACGGGGATGGTCGCTGTTGGGGGATGACCTCTTGCCTCTATCAGAGGTAGAGATCATGATGCCATTATCACGCGCCTTCCGACTGTTGTCCTCGGCGGCTACCGCTGAGATGATGAACGAGGGCCAATCATGGAACTGATATGGTCCTGTGAACACCGAGATTACGGTAAGAAGGTTCTTCCTACAAATGTCGACCAATGTCGAGTCTGGAACTCCGGGAGGCATTTACAAAGTGGCTTGATAAAAATGTTCGATGAAGGTGCGAACGTCCTCTTTTTCCTTCTGCTTCACTTCGATGAGAGAGGACATCGACATGTCCATCCCTCCCTCGTAGAATCTTGCGAAGAATAAGGCTTTGAAGTCGTCGAAGGAAGTAATGCAGTTGTCCGCCAGGCTGCGGTACCACTGGTAAGCCACTCCCGAGAGACAGCCCTTGAACACCCGAGTGAGGAGGGCATCATTCCCCTGTAGTAACACTGTCATCATACTGAAGTAGTCCATGTACTGACTCGGTGATATTTTTCCCTCGAACAGAGCCATGGTCTGTGGTTTGTATTTAGGAGGAAAAGGGGCCTCTTCCCAGATAGCTGGGTAAGGCTGGTTGATCTCCAATTTCTTGAGCTGATCTTTATGCTTCAAGGCATCAAATTGGGCTTTCAACTCCGGTATTGCCTGTATCAGATTTTCAGCCGGTAGCGGGACCACGGAGTGGTGAGGAGTCGGTTGCATCGCGACTCCAACGGGAGGTAATACATTCTCCGAGTGAGGAAGCGGAGGAACTGCTGACTCCTGATCTAGAGCAGGCTCTTGGATCATATTGGTTGGTGGTACATCCACTCCCATACGTATCTGAGTTGGAGGGACCGATGCTTGAGCCATAGCAGCTGTGTGTTGAGTCAGCATCATCTGGTGCATGTTCTCCATCATGGATTGCATCTCTTTCAGAGATGTCTCTAGTACAGTAATGCGTTGCTCAGCGTTCCCCGACGGGGAAGCTTCCTCGTGTTCATCTCCAATGGCATAAACTCCCATCTCCCTGGGTGTCATTGAAAGATTAGTATAGGTCTCTGTAGAAGTTGACTCTATACTTTCGGCATCTGATTCGGGAGACTGGCGACCCCCAGCATCGGAATCAGAAGAGTACGAAGCCGGTTGTCGTGACCTCGAATGAGTGTTTCGGAATACCCCAGCTTCAGTGTTCCTAAGGATCTTGTTGAATCTCCTTCGGCTCAGAGTTCTAGAGGGATGACATCTTGAGCTCGACCTTCCTCTAGGTATGTATAAAGCCATGTTCACTGATGCATGTGTGGGCTCTTCTTCCTAGAAAGATGGAGAGTAGCTCAACCGGTCGAAAACTGACCATTTTGCTTCAGAACAGCAATAATTAATTACAATCATATGACTATTATAATAGTGCTCGTTAGGAGGCGTAATAGACATGCTGGAAGACCCCATATCCTTGCGTTTCTGGATCAGATACTCACGCAGGTCAGGAGGATTTACAGAAGAAGAAGAAGATGGCTTATTCCTTCTGTTCACATTAGTGGGCATGCGGATGTTGGGAACCATAGTTTTCCCTGTGCCACCCGTATACAACAGGTTGGCCATCTGAGTAGCGGATAATTTCCGAGGAGGGTGTCTTTCCACGCATTGAGCCTTCTTTACGCTGAGGGACTTCTCCTGGCATAATTTGGTCTGGCGTAAAGCTGAGGAGGTCCTCAGTCGGCCATCAGCTCCTCGCGTAATCCGAGGGGCGGGTAGATTCTTCCCTTGCTGGCGTAAAGGCCGAGAAGTTGAGCAGTCCGCCACTTGCTTTCCCTTGCGTAGATTGCAGGGATCATCTATTTTTTCATGGAGGGCAGATGCATTTTTACGCGTGGAGCACGCTTGGAATTTCTGATTTGGCGCTAAGGCATTGTCAGAAATTCTGTCTGCCACATCATCGACGGGAGACTGGATTTTACGCGCAGTGCGCGGTGTAGGCTTCGGGACTAGCGCTGAGACATTGTCCGAAGTTTTGTCTGTTCCATCAGTGACGGAAGACTAAGTTTTACGCACAAGGTGCGATGTATACTTCTGGATTAGCACTAAGGCATTGCCAGAAGTTTTGTCTATTCCGTCAGTGACGGGAGACTGAATTTTACGCGCAAGGCGCGGAGGGAGCGATGCTACAACCTCGTTGGTCGAAGAGGTCGGAGAGTAGACAGGAATGGTAGGGGGTGTCTTGGGCATCCAGACCTTACGCAGCTTTCTGTTGTCTTGGACAGAGAGAGAGTGAGAGCTACCCCCTGTTCGAAGCATGTCTTCGTAGGCAGACTGGTCGAACTGGACGACCAGTGTCTTCTTTACGGATCCCACGAATACCGTATCGTGTTGAGCAATTACTTTCTCATCAGAAGAGAAAGATGTCCCCAGCAGAGTCGCCATCTTGTGTTTGATAATAAATGAAAGAAATAGAAACGACAAGTTTTATACGAAAACCAGCTCTTTGGTTTACAAACAAGATTGTACAATTAATCCTATACGAGAATGTTAAGTATAGTTTTTTAATCTGGGTAAATATTGCTATAGGAGTCTGATCTGCAGTCGATCACTTTGTCCCTTGGACCACACGATGATGAAAAAGTGACGTAGAAAACAGAAAGCAGCTTCGAAGGTTGCTGAAGAGAGTGGATGCTCGATGCCAAAGTTGTCGATCACTACTCTTTGCTTGAGCTCTGGATTCTTCTTTTTTTCGACCGTTTTCTCCACCAATTTTCGACCTTGGACCTCTGTCAATAGAGGTCTCTATTTATAGAGTTTTAGTGACAGTGACCACTCAGTCAGCGTAGAAACCGAGTAGTAGAAAGTACAGTACCCTTTTACACTATGGTAATAATAATCGTTGCCCGCATAAAGTTGACCTTTTGAATGAGCGTGTGACGCGTGTCCCATTAAGAGACAATGCGTATAACTGCTGCGAAGATCACGGCATAAAAGTTACGTAGGTAGTTATCCTTCGCATAGAAGAAGTTGGCGTAGAAGCCAATAACTGTCACTATGGCGTAGAAGCCAAGTAGGCATAGAAGACAAGTAGGCGTAGAAGCCGAGTAGGCGTAGAAGCCGAGTAGGCATAGAAGCCGAGTGGGCGTAGAAGCCGAGTGGACGTAGAAGCCGAGTGATCCTCCTCCTTTGACTGAGGCTTGAGCGAATTATGGACCGAATAGCCTTAATACGCAGTAATGCAAATGTGGCCTGAGTTGGCGTATTCCAAGGAGATAGCGTACAGCGTGCTCCCATAACTGAGAATAGCCCGATGGCGTAATATGCCAAAGTGATAATGTGAACGTTTTAGCCAAAATTATGGCTTTTAGAGATATAATCAAATCTCTTGCATTAAATGCAGAGATCTTCCATCATCCTGCGCATTAAATGCAGATACGCGCCTCGAAGATTTGCCATCATTCTGCTTATTAAATGCAGATACGTGCCTCGAGCTCTGTCATCACTCTGTGCATTAAATGCAGAGACGTGCCTCGAGCCCTGTACGAAGAGCAACTAATGATGTGGCAGTCTGTTTGTCTTCTGCGGAGCATAAGAAGCTTACGTCTGCCTGTCAAAAACTAGGCAGCGTATTCCCTTGTACGCGTAAAAGCAGTTTACGCCAAAGAAATGGCACTAAACGACAGCCTGGGTTGCTGTGCCGCGCCATCATTATAGCCGTCGTCTGGATAGTCATGCAGTACTCTTTGTCAGGAGTTCAGACGTCAGGTTCACTGCATGATTTGACAGGTTCATTTCGGGGAATACGAAGCGTTCCTCGTACACTTCAATGCTACATTAAAGCGGATGAGTTTTACGCCATAAAGGCGATATAGCACCCTTTCTACGCTGAAGCAGCCTGGACATACTACTTTACGCGGTTAGTCCTTGAGCTTATATTTTACGCTGTACTTAGAGGAAAAGCTCAGTTGCACACTGATGGCTCTGAAGTCATCTTTTTACGCTGCCCAGCATCAATATGTTGCGTATAGCTATCCAACGTATTTTTCATGCTTCTATAGCATGGACCGCATGGAGTCTAGAATGCATAGGGCCAGAGACACATAGAACGCATGTAGTTTGAGACGCATGTGGCCTCATACACGTGGCGCTGCACGCCTGTCAGGAGTAAAGTTTATGCTGATATGAGGTTATGTCGTTTAGCGTGCTCTCGTCTTTCTAGGCGTTCAGATGATCCTTTTTGTCAGAATTCTTTGTCAGACATAATCTTTGTATCAGGCATTTATGTGGCCAGTATTGGGGCACAGTGATGCTTGAGGGAGTACTGGCAGATGGCATTGCTGGCGCATGCGGACACTAGTTATGAGGCACATGGCATTGATAGAACATGGTAACACTAGTTATGAAGCGGTCGGCGCATGACACTGAATTATTATGGCGTCGGGGCTTAATCACTGCGGCGCATGGCCTTTGATTACTGTCGGCGCATAATAGCTGATTTTTTGGGCCACATGGTCATTTTGTGGCCTGATTTCTTCTGAGTCGATCTTGGAACGCATATTTGTTGGGCACATGGATCTAGATTTTTTTATGCTTCTACACTCTTCTCTAACACAAAAACCTCCGGAGTCTTCTAGACCAAAATTAAAATATTTCTTTGACGAGAGCGATGTCTACAATATTTTTGACTGTCTGATAAAAAGCAACAGGTTGCAGTTACTGGACATCAAGCGACCTAATGAGGCCGGTAAAACGATAACCCAAAGTATTGCTTCTAACACCAATATGTACATCACCCAACAAAGGCTTGTTATATGTCTTGAAAAGGAAGATACAAGAGTTGATAGATGCTAAAGCTATCACTCTTCATAATAATGACAAGACAATCACTGCCAATATGGTGTCTCTTCAATTCGATGACTTTCTAGCAAAAGAAGTCCCAAATGGCATCATTCTAATACCTCGAGCTACGATGGAAGTAGTAAATCTTCCACCCGCTCAAAGTCAAACAGAGTGATTGGTGCCCCCTTACCATAAATCACGGTGAAATTATGTGGATCCATCCTGACTTACTGCCAGATGGGGACCAAGAAGTAGCATTTTATAATTCAAAGTCCAAGAAAAAGAACCATAAAAGTAAAACATGTAACATGATTTCTTCCAATAATCACTTGGACAGGGATCAATATCAAGGAGACATACTTCTCGAGATCAAATTTAAAAATCTGAACATAGCTTCACCAAGCTTTACTCGCAAGCATGGCATGACCCACCAACAATAGGGCAAGACGGGCTATACCCCTTTGTTTAGGACACAACAAATCTTTGTTGCGCACGAAGTATTCCATAAGCACATTCATCTCCAGCCTACAACAACTAAAGCATCAACCTCAACTAGTATCGCAGAGGAAGAGCAACCCCAATTTCATCAATACAGCCAGTAATTTGTACGCTTGATACAAAATATGGGGTATAATTTTTAGAAAGCTGAAGGTTTAAACTTTGGCAAGGGACGAGGCTATCCTCTATAACTCCAAGGTCAGTCTAGTAAATTCTATAGTGGATTGGGCTGCAATAAAACTAACCTACAAACTTGCTCCAAAAAGAGGCATGCTAAGAAGAAAATCAAAACCTGTAACATGGTGCTTCTTTCTCCGATGCCCGAAGAAGAGGTCATGACTAGTACCAGGTCCAAAAAAGATTATCATAAAACTTACGAGTCTATCCCAGAAGATGTTCATGATGCTCCTCCTACTTTGCCAACTTATGTTGTTCCAATCACAACTGAACCTGGTCCTTCGAAGCCTACTGCGACGGAGAAAGGGAAGTAGAAGGAAGTGTGCTTCGACAAATCCTTGAAGAAGAACGCACCTCAAGGACTCGAAAAGCCCTATAATTTTGACATATTGGCACAACTGGCAAATACCCCAGCCCGACTTTCCATTTTTGAGTCACTTCGTCTGTCAAAGGAGACACATGACGCTTTGAGCGAAGCTCTGATACATGCAGACTCATGCTTAGCTTAGCTCAAGACTCCGGATAAAGAGCCATTAGCGTGCCCTCGGTGCCGCATCGTGATTGAGAAGATTCCTAATATCACCTTCACGCAAGATGACATGCTGCTCAAGGATAACCGACATGAAAGGCCTCTGTATTATACCGGTTATATCGGATCAATCAAGGTGAACAGAATTTACGTTGACCTCGGTTCTTTACTTAGCATCATTCCAAAAATTCTATTAAAAGGTTTGAAGATACCGATGCACAACATGTCTGCCACCAGCACTACCATTCTAGGCTTCAATGCTGGAAGAAGTAAACCGCTGGGGAAGATACGCCTAAAAATTCAGATAGGCAATCTGCGTACTAAAGTCACGTGTTATGCGATTGACTCTGATGTATCCTATAACGTCTTGCTGGGACTGCCATGGATACATGAGCATAAAATTGTACCCTGCATCCTGCATCAATGCTTCAAATTCGTGGACAGTCAGGGAGAGATCAAAACAGAGGTAGCTGACCTCAACCCATTCAAAGGCGTCGAAGTCTATTTATCTGACTCAGTACTCTATATATCGGGGTACATGAAGGAATAGGCTAATCAAGGTGATGATGAAGTTGGGAATAACTCAAAAGGAGAACCTCTGATGATCCGAGTCAAAGGACATACTACTCGTATGATTCCTTAGGAGCCTCTTGTCATTAATCTGTACAAGCCGTTGCGTGAGGTAAAAGCTGGAAAGCCATTGGTGATAAATCTTTCTAAAAATTTACCTCCATTGGTCATCAACCGTCGATGCAATGAAGAGTCTATACCAGAGAATGAACCACTTGTTATCGACCTTCGTCGTAACAAGCAATCAACATTAGTAGATCAACCCCTAGTCATCAATCGTACCAAGCCTCCTGTTAAGGCTGAAGTTTATCTTGACTATGTGGAGCAAGAAGAGATCTTGTATTCTATGAATAAAGAAGACACTTATTTGCACTATATTGATGTTGATCCCCTTGCTAAAAAATTCTTAGAAGCTTTTCATACTTACGAATCTCTATTCATACCCGTAGCATCTCCATTTCAATATGGTTCATCATATGGACCATATCAGACGGCATACTTCATAGACCCACAAAAATAAGACAAGCAACGTTAGATACTTTTTGGCAAGGCTAGAAACAAAAGAGTCACACAGACCAATGATTCTAACGAAGATAGTGGAAAAATATAGCTGTATCATTACAGCCAACCAACTAAGAATATTATGCAGGGGATGGGCTATAACTTGAAGTCTGGTCTAGGGCTTAATTATAGAAAAGGCAGACGGACTCATATACGTCACTTTTCTCCAAAAGGAAAATCTGAAACATACTATCAGCAAAATGGTCATAGTTTAGGGTATGTCACACTGCCAACAACTCCTAAAAGTTCAAAATCGAAAGAAGAGATTCATTCTTATTCTTCTGACACATCATTGTGGGATTATGATGAAAGTATGGTGACGTATTCAAACATGTTTTTTTTCTGTGAATATGTTGTCAACTTGCCCAGATGATGAAGACAATGAAATCTCATAACCATTCGAGAATGATCCATGGGCACAACGGATGGATACTCAATGGAAACTTTGGTTTGAGTAACGTGAACCACCTACAAAGGATGAAGTTGTCCAAATTGACGTAGGAGAAGAATCTTCCGCAAGACCAATCTTTGTCAGCAAGAATCTTCTTAAAGAGGATAAACAAGCTTAAGTTCGGTTAATAAAAGATTATATTGATGTATTCCCTTGGGATTACATGGATATGCCTGGCTTAGATCCTCAAATAGCCAGACACAAGCTCAACATTCTTCCTAATACTAAACTGGTAAAACAATAACAAAGGCAATTCCGTCAGGATATGATGGTTGCAATCGAGGAAGAAGTCAAGAAACTAATAGCATGTGGCTTCATTTGAGAGGAGCAGTATCCTGACTGGGTAGCCAATGTTGTCCCAATCATAAAGAAAAATGGAAAGGTCCATGTCTGCATAAACTATCGAGATTTAAACTCTCCATGTCTAAAATATGATTTTTTTCTCTCCCCATCACAGATGTCAAGATCGACAATATATGTGGCTTTGAACGTATGTCTTTCATGGATGGTTCTCAGGATACAACCAAATCAATATATCTTCCAACAAAAAAAAATTATATCTCTTTTTACACACCAATAGGGGTATACTACTATACAGTTATGCCCTTCGGCTTAAAGAATGCGAGAGCAACGTATCAACGGGCCATGAGTACAATCTTCCATAAGAATTTATCGAAGATAGTAGAATGCTATGTGGACAATATTTTTGTCAAGATTCGTTTTAAAGATGATCACCTTCAAGATCAAAAGACGGTGTTTGAATTAATGCGGCACCACCAATTGAAAATGAATCCAACCAAATCATTCATGGGAGTCTCTAGTGGCAAATTTATCAGATTCGTTATAACCTCCAAGGGTATTCATATTGATCCCGATAAAATCAAAAATATCCTCAAAATATGGCTCCCACGTAATCTCACAGAACTTCGTGGTCTGTACGACCGTCTGGCATACATTAGGAGGTTCATCTCTAATCTATCGGGACGATGCTGACCCTTCACTTAGTTAATGAAGAAAGGTGTGTCCTTTGTCTGGAATAAAGCATGTCAATGAGCATTTGATGACATTGAACAATATCTCAAAAATCTACGAGTTCTTGTATTGTAAACACACTAATTTAGAATTAAATTTTATATTTTATTAATATTGGTATTATGTAATTATTGTGATTAAGAGAGAATTTTTTTATTATTTTTAGCTAACTAGAATATATTATATTCATGGATTGATAATTATGTATATTTAATTAATTGTTAATATTATACAGAAAATATATTTTTGGGTGCACAACTATTATTAGAGTATTGTAGAATTTTTCTGTAAATTATTGGGGTTCAAACCTATATATATATATATATATATATATATATATATATATATATATATATATATATGGTTAATATAATAAAAATTATTCATAAATAATAAAACCCTAAACCCGATAACCCACTTGCACCCGAAACCCATTTCCCCCGCTACAATAACCTTCCCCCTCCCCCGACTCCTTTGATTCCTCTCCCTGTAAACCCCCGCGACCCCTCTTTCCCTATTCTGAACCCCCCCCCCCATTCACTTCCTATATATACATCAGAGCAGACCACCCCCACCATCATCTTCCCTGTGCCATACGACCACCGTCGACCGCTGCCAACCGCCGTCGACCGCCGCCATAAACAGTCGCTCCGACATCACGAACAGCAGCGTACACGCGAGGTACCATTCTTCTCACCTCTGTTTCTCCCTGCACAATAAACCAATCAGCAACCGTCTACTCCTATGTGAAAACCACACGACCTCCATAAATCTTGTTTAATTAGTTTAGCTTATCGTGTTCTGTGTCGATCGTAAATTGTGACACAAAACAGGAAAAAATGACTTAATTTTAAGATTAGAAACTGTTCCAACCTCCCATGTTCGTGTCTAATTTTATTCCAACCTAGTTAATATTTTAAAATTCTACTTTAACATTTTTTTAGATGCCATAACCTAGTTTTAATCCCTTTAAACACTTTCTTTTAATTCGACCTATTCTGTAATTTTTTTGATGCTGAAATCTATCAAAAACTTGATTTCCTGAACCAAATTTTCTCGATACGGGGTGCGTTCTGCCAAACGAGGCAATTTCGTCGTGTGAGGATTTTATCGAAAGGCACGTATCATCAACAAGAACGTGTAGGATTTTATGAAACTTGATTTAGATGTGCGTGCACACCGGAATCAACGCGTATCCGTCAAAAAATACCGTATCGACATATTCTGATACTTGTCATAACTTCGTGTGTGCTTGTCATTTTGTAACAAACTTGAGCCATCGGATTCGCAGTATTACGCAGGTCCTGTGACCCAAGTTTGGTTCAATTCTGAAAACGTTGACGAAATACAGTTTTGCGGGCCCCACGGTTTTACTTGACCGATGATTTCGTGATCGGCTCATCGAAATCTAGTTTTGGATATTTTGTTGGGTTCGTATCATTGTTCTGGACTTGTAGACACTAAGTTTGCTAAATTTGGAGAACTTTATCTTTGGCACATTTTTTGGGGCGAAGGCCACATGTGGATCCCGCTTTAACCCAAAACTATCAATTCTGCCTATGTGTCCAAATTAGACTTATGGTTAGTCAATCCTAGCTATTTCATGTATTCTGAAAATAATAGTGATGTTTATTTCAGCATTCGAAAGCGTACTTGGAGATTCCACTTTTACAGGAGCAACTGACGTAGTTCAGAGCCCAGGCAAGTATACCTTGCCAAACCTGCAGAGATCATGTTATATTATTTGTTGTGTTCTTCTATATATATACTCTTGTGATACACCTATTCAACTTAGGACCGTAAAACGTTGATTAACGTCCGAACAAGATTCGGGTGTCGACGCCGTACACGGAGTCGTATAACGTCATTTAGAGAGTTGATTCCACGATCATATTCTTTACGTGCTTGACTTATTAAGTGCATCATACCATAGGACACTTGACACTATTTTATGTGACAGAATCTTTCCTGAGTTATTCATGGTGATTTTGTATAGGCTTATATGATTCGTGATATGAGACTTGCATATATAGAGATATCATTACGACTCGTTGTACTAGCTAGAGGTCATGATCTTGCGTGCTATGGACATGAGATATTGTGGACATGAGACGTAAGGTTACATTGGGTGGGGAGAGACGCACAGGCTATATGCTAATTATTTATATATATACTATACTAGTGGAGGTGCCTTAGACTCTGTCTCAGATCTTTGGCACATATACTGGAGTCGTGATACTACTTACTGCTATGGGCTCCCTGACACAGAGCCTGTAGTGGTCTCGGCCTGAGTACTAGTGATGCTCTTATTTTTATTTCACATAGCTGGTTACATAGCTTGTCTTGACGATCTATTTTTATTTATTATATTTTATTTAGCTTGAGTGTTTCTTATACCTTACTATGTCCCCTGAGGACCTGGATCCGGATTATGTCCCCAGGTACAGTAGAGGAGGATTACATTGAAGTTTACGAGACAAGAGCTGATGTTAGAGCGGTACGGGCACCATAGGACGAGGTTGAGCCAGAAGATTTCTCCTGAGTATTCAGTTACTTACTCAGTTATCTATGCTTATTATTATTTTATATCTGACTTGTAGACATAAGTATTGGTGTTATTCTCTTTTCTTATTTTGTTGGGTTGTTCCCCGAGACACTACTGATTTGGACCTGTTGATGGACTATTTTCTTTATCTATTATCTTGACTGGTCTATCATATTGAATTGTGTTTACTTTTTGTGGATGAGATTAGAATTATACTGAGATAGATGGGGTAGACTTGTATTTATATTTGTTACAGCTTAAGTGCACTCTAACGGGTTTATTAAATTGGGTTTACCCATTGGAGTTGTGTTGCTGGCCATTGCCACTTGGCTAGTCCCTCGATATTTTGGGACTTGGGCGTGACATAGTTTTTGTGGTGGCCCGTGCAGTTCTACGAATATATTGCTTTGGTTTCAACTAAGGAACCGAGCAAGCCTACAAATTAGGATAGAATAAATTATAAGATCTCATCCACATGTTGACACGTTCTTGACCTCTATATCAGATTCGAATTAATTTCTTAACTTGCATCATGCTTGATTCAACTATTCAACCCTACACTGATCCTAACAGAAGAAGAGAAGGCGGAGAAGTTCTTTGACAGACTTAGCTTTGAGCTACAGAGATTAATCGGCTCTGTTGTACTTACTTCATTCACAGATGTCCTTGCTATAGCCCGACGCATAGAGTGCGTCACCAAGAGAGAGTCCAACCAAAAATGGCCGTTCACATCAGCACCAGCCAGAGCACCACAGGAAGAAGCTGCAAAAAGACCTCACATGCACCAGCCACCCAGAGCAGCTCACAGGCACTGCCTACATGTCAATATTGTGTCAAGCGAGGTCATTACGAGAGCGAGTGCAAACGCAAGTTGGGATTATGCTTGGTTTGTGGATCCAGACAACATTTAGCTAAGGATTGCCCAGAGCATCGAGAGGGAGCACCGATGGTAAACCAACAAGCTTTACCAGTACCGAGACTAGTCCAGCAGCCACATCGACCAGCTTATCCAGCACTAGGAGCATCAAAGGCAGAAGATGGAGGATTCAGACTACCAGCTCCAGGAGGGTATCAAACGAGGCCACCTTTGGCATCACATATAGCACTCTTCCAGCAGGCCCAGCAACAGCAGAGGAAACTACCACAGGGACGTGGGCAGGCTTTTGCGATAACAGTGGAGGAGGCACGGACTCGAGAAGTAGCAAATATAAGTAAGATTTAGTTTTATCATAGCTAGCTATAGTAACGAATATTTCTAGTAATAATTTAGCATGTGCATGTTAGTTCCATTCCCTAGCCTATACCTAGTATTATGTTAGCATAAACTTGTTGGTCTAGAGTAGTAATATGTAAGTGGTACCCAAGTTTTCAGAATATGTAGTTGATCCTCGCTCTAATCAGACTCCTACTCTTGAGTTACTTATCTCGCATTGCCTAGGAAAAAAAATTTATTGCTTCCCTACGTGTTCTGCTTGAACAAAACCCTCACCCTTCCTCTCAATTTTTCTCTTGTTCATGGTCTCTTGTCCTTTGTGTCGTGCTTCAACAAATGTCGTACAACCGCGTCATCTCTTCTGAAGCAAACATTTTCGGACCGGTTACGTTTCGTTTTCTTAATTACGAGGATGCAATTCTTTTAAGTTTGGTAGATTGTAAACACCCTGATTTTTAGAATTAAATTTTAAATTTTATTAATATTGGTATTATGTAATTATTGTGATTAAGAGAGAATTTTTTTATTATTTTTAGCTAATTAGAATATATTATATTCATGGATTGATAATTATGTATATTTAATTAATTGCTAATATTACACAGAAAATATATTTTTGGGTGTACAACTATTATTAGAGTATTGTAGAATTTTCCTGGAAATTATTTGGGTTCAAACCTATATATATATATATATATATATATATATATATATATATATATATATATATATATATATATATATATATATATATATATATATATATATATATATAATAGAAATAATTAATAAATAATAAAACCCTAAACCCGAAGCCCATTTCTCCCGCTATAGTAACATTTCCCCTCTCCCGACTCCTTCGATTCCTCTCCTTGTAAACCCCCACGACCCCTCTTTCCCTATTCCGAAACCCCCACATTCACTTCCTATATATATATCAGAGCAGACCACCGCCACCAGCATCTCCCCTGCATCCAGACGACCACCGTCGACCGCCGCCAACCGCCGTCGTGCGCCACCGCGAACAGCCGCTCTGACATCACGAACAGCAGTACACAAGCGAGGTACCCTTCTTCTCATCTCTGTTTCTTCCTACATAGTAAACCAAATAGCGAACCGTCAACTCCTATGTGAAGACCACACGACCCCCATGAACCCTGTTTAATTAGTTTAGTTTATCGTGTCCTATGTCGATCGCAAATCGCTACACAAAATAAGAAAAAATGAGTTAATTTTAAGATTAGAAACTATTCCAAGCTCCCATGTTCATGTCTAATTTTCTTCCAACCTAGTTAAGATTTTAAAATTCTACTTGAACAGTATTTTAGATGACATAACCTAGTTTAAATTTCTTTAAACACTTTCATTTAATTTGACCTATTATGTGATTTGTTTAATACTGAAATCTGTCAAAAACTTAATTTCCTAAACCAAATTTTCTCGATATAGGATATGTCCCACCAAACGAGACAACTTCGTCGTGTGAAAATTTTACCGAAAGACAAGTATCGTCAACTAGGATATGTGAGATTTTGTGAAACTTGATTTGGATGTGTGTGCACACCGGAATCAACGCGTATCCGTCAAAAAATATCGTATCGGCATATTCTGACACTTGTCATAACTTTGTGTGTGCTTGTCGTTTCGCAACGAAACTTATGCCATCGGATTCACAGCAGTACGTTAGTCATGTGACCCAAGTTTGGTTTGATTCCGAGAACGTTGACGAAACACAATTTTGCAGGACCCACGGTTCCACTTGACGGGTGATTTCGTGATCGGCTCATCGGAATCAAGTTTTGGACATTTTATTAGGTCTATATCATCGTTCTGGACTCGTAGACACTAAGTTTGCTAAATTTGGAGAACTTTATCTTTGGCACATTTTTTGGTGCGAAGTGGGCCACATGTGGACCCCGCTTTGACCTGAAACTGTTAATTTTGCCCTTGTGTCCAAATTGGATTTCTGGGTAGTCAATCCTAGCTATTTTATGTGTTCTGAAAATAATAGTGATATTTGTTTCAGCATCCATAGGCGTACTTGAAGATTCCACTTTTACAGGAGTAACTGACGGAGTTCAGAGCCCATGCAAGTGTACCTTGCCAAACCTGCAGAGATCATGTTATATTGTTGTGTTCTTCTATATATGTACTCTTATGATGTACCTGTTCAACCTAGGACCGTGAGACGTTGCTTAATGTCCGAACAATATTTGGGTGTCGACGTCGTACGCGAAGTCGTATAACGTCATTTAGAGAGTTGATTCCACGATCATATTCTTTGCGTGATTGCTTTACTAAGTACGTCATACCATAGGACACTGGACACTATTTCATGTGATAGAATCTTTCTTGAGTTATTCATGGTGATTCTGTATAGGCTTACAGGATTCGTGATATGAGACTTGCATATATAGAGATATTATTATGACTTGTTGTACTAGCTAGAGGTCATGATCTTGTGTGTTATGGACATGAGATATTATGGACATGAGATGTGAGGTTACATTGGGTGGGGAGAGACACACAGGCTACAGGCTGATTATTTATATATATACTATACTAGTGGAGGTTCCTTAGACTCTGTCTCAGATCTTTGGCACATATACTGGAGTCGTGATACTACTTGCTGCTATGGGCTCTCCGACAGAGAGCCTATAGTGGTCTCAGCCTAAGTACTAGTGATGCTCTTATTTGCATTTTATATAGCTGGTTACATAGCTTGCCCTGAAGATCTATTTTTATTTACTGTATTTCATTTGGCTTGAGTGTTTCTAGTACCTTGTTATGTCCCCTGAGGACCTGGATCCGGATTATGTCCCCAGGTACAGCAGAGGAGGATTACCCCAAGGTTTATGGGACGGGATCTGACATTGGAGCGGTACTGGCACCAGAGGACGAGGTTGTGCCAGAGGATTTCTCCTGTGTATTCAGTTACTTACTCAGTTATCTATGCTTATTATTATTTCATATATGACTTGTGTACATATGTATTGGTGTTATTCTCTTTTCTTATTTTGTCTAGTTGTTCCTCGAGACACTACTGATTTAGACTTGTTGATAGACTATTTTTTATCTATTATCTTGACTGGTCTATCATATTGAATTATGTTTACTTTCTATGGATGATATTAGAATTATACTGAGATAGATGGGGCAGACTTGTATATATATTTGTTACAGCTTAAGTGCACTCTAACGGGTCCATTAAATTGGGTTTATCCATTGGAGTTGTGCTGCTGGCCATTGCCACGTGGATAGTCCCTCAATATTTTGTGACTGTTGTGTGACATATATCCCCAATCAAAGGGAAGCATTTCGTATTCTATGTTCAAGTAATGGGTCATTTCCTATGAGCTCTTCTTGCATATAAGAGTAATGAAGGCTATGAACATGCAATATATTATCTTAGTCACATGATGGTCGGTGCCGAGCATAGATACATTCATGTCAAAAAAGAATGTCTCTTCTTGATGTTTGCTATTCAAAATATGTGACACTATGTGATGGGACAAACTATTCATGTCAAATCCGGGGTGAATCCCCTCCGAGTATTGATGACCAAGCCGAGCACACTAAATTCTCGTTTAGCTACATGGGCAATGTTGTTATCGCCTTATGACATGATATATGTCCTACAAAAAGCGATGAAAGGTCAAGCACTAGCTTATTTTCTGGAAGCTCATACCATACCAGAAACGTCGAAGATGTACGATGATATCCCAGATAAAGTATTAAAATCTAATATGAAAATGGGAGATGATACTTTGTAACTATTCTTCGATGGCGCATCAAGAATATGACCCAAAAGCAACATTGTAGCCGGAGTAGGCGTAGTCCTAGTATCTCCTGACAAGCTACTCATTCATCGCGCATATTCTCTCAGTAAACCATGTTCCAGTAATATAGAAAAGTATAATGCTTTGCTCATTGGACTCCAACTTGCCAAATAATTGGACGTAGAGTATTTGAAGCCTACGGAGATTCCAAGCTAATAGTCAATCAGATTATGTAAGAATATAAAGTTCAACACGAAGACCTCATCCCTTACCATCAAGCAGCACTGGAGTTAGCTTTTACCTTCAAGGGGTTCTTCATTGAGCATGTACCTCGATCACAAAATATGGAAGCAGATGCCCTTGCCAGTTTAGCAAAATCATTGGCCATCCCTCTGAAAAGATAATATTCGATCACATTGACGATTCGAGAGTTGTTATGTGTCAAGAACAATATGCACAATGAGCAGAGCTACGTCATAAAGTCGACTTCCATCGATAAAGATTGGAGAAAACCATTTATAGACTATGCTGCTTATGGGATCCTCCCAAAAGATCCGAAAGAAGCGACTTATATTAAGAGGAGCTCACTCTGTTTCTATTATGAGGCATCGTCCAGGATATTATATCGTCGTTCAAAGGACGGGCTGTGGTTTCATTGTCTCTCCAATACTTAAGCTAGACAATCACTTCATGAAGCTCGTGATGGCGTCTGTGGAGCACATTAACAAGGTCCTAAGTTACAAGATCGTCTTAGGATAATGGGTTACTATTGGCCTACTATGGTGGCAGACGCGATAGATTATGCTCATAAATGTAGAGCATGTCAGATCCACGTCGATTTTATACATCATCCTTCAAAATTCTTATATCCTATGGCTGCATCCTGTCCTTTTAAAGCATGGAGAATGGATATTATTGGTCATATCCATCCACCTTATTCTAGGGGACATCAGTTCATACTTGTAATAACCGATTAATTTTTAAACGGACAGAAGAAGTTTCGCTCATCGAGGTGAAGACATCCAATGTGATCAGTTTCATCAAACACCATTTGATCTATCATTTTGGTATTCCCCAAAGGATAATACACGACAACGAACCACAGTTTGCTAGTCAAGCATTTTATCAATTTTGTGGCAAGAATCGAATCCAGAATGTGGCCTCTACGACTTATAACCCGAGAGCCAACGGTTTAGCAGAGACCTTCAACAAAACTATAATCAATCTACTCAATAAATTTGTCTCATCCAACAAGCGCAATTGGAATAAAAACTCATAGAATATTTATGGGCTTATCGTACGACAGTCCAGACTCCAACTAGTTGCACACCATTCTTTTTGGTCTATGGATGTGAAGCGGTCCTTCCACTCGAGATCCAGATTTTCTATCTCAGGGTAGCTATTGCTAATGAGCTAAAGAATAATGATCGTTTGAGACTTCAGGAGTTAGAAGCCTTGGATGAAAAGCATTTACACGCTCAACAACGTATTGAGCTATATCAAGCATGCATTTCCAAAGCTTTTAATCAAAAAGTGAAGGAAAGAATATTCTGAGTCGTCGAACTAGTTCTTACAGTGAGGAGACTATGATCACAACCCACAAGAGCAAAGGCAAGTTCCAAGCTAAATGGGTAGGTCCTTATGTGATGGAGACAGTATTCTACAATGGTGCTTATAGGCTCGCTAAACCTAATAGAGATTTGATAATGATGCCCATCAACGACATGTTTTTTAAGAAGTATTATGTCTAGGTACGATATGTTCTTCTCTATCTCCAACAGAGTAAAATAAGATGGTCATCAAGTATATTTTATCTAGTCCCCAGCAAGTCTAACGTAAATATACAGTATTTGCATTTACATCAGTGTTAGCCTACATGATATCTCAAACTATTATCTATATTAATTCTTGAATATGACACAGGTAATGGTTCCTCAAAGTTCATCAGTGAAATAGTCCTCAGATCCAACGAAATGTTCTCGTTGAGATCATCCAAAAAATTCTCTTCAGCAAAATTATCATATTCTTAAAATTCAGTCATTTTAAGGATATCATATTCCTGATCCCCAATTGGATTGGGTATAATCTCACATGTTTCCTCATCAGTCAATATGAACAATGCAATTCATGTCCATATTACCTATGAATTATATTCTATTCATCATTCCCACATGGAGAAAATAATAGTTCACCTTTGAACTATCATTTTCTATCTTCTCTCCAGTTGCCTTACAATCTATCATGTCTATATTACCTCTGATAGTGTTTCATTCTCAAAACTTGCTACCCGTACTTGGTATAAGTACGCCATGGATATCGAGTCCACTAAATAAATCCTACCAAAATATTTTTCCATGTCCATATTACCTCTGAGCAGATATATTCGGTGGGATCCCATTCAAAAATATATCACGTCCACACTATCTTTGATCTCTGATACCATTTTTGCTTTAACTTATTATGGTATATGTAATGTATAATAAGTCCACAAAAGGACTTTTGAGATCTATGACATTGTTGATATTGTTATACAGATCACTAAAGTAAAACAAAAAAAATTATCGATGGAAAATAAGGAAAGAACAAAAAAATACTTAGGAAAAGGATGGATCAGAATCTTTCGAGTTGATCATGAACATTGCAAGAGCATGCAGAATACAAACGTCTGACGATGTAAGCAATTGACGTAGAGCTTTTGTTTCGGCTGGTTCTTCTTGTTTTCCTGAATCAACAGAAGGATGGAGGAAATCAGTGATCTCATTCTGTAGTGGGGAAGGGCCATCCGGTAAGGGACTAACAGGGTCTTAAAGAAGGTCTGATGTCACGTCTCAGTACCAAAATACAGAGATGGACATGGCCAGCTACCCCATACAAGGTACTATATGTCGTACGGCGATCACAGTTGTAATAAGACAAGGAGGTGCATACTACAATCAAGTCTCCTATGGTCAAGGACTTTTATGTCTCAATTATTCAAACAAAAAACAGTAAACATAGAACATATATGATAAAGCAATAAGGTGTCCCAAACGCTTTCTCAAAATATTCTAAAGACTAGTTGTGCAAAATAAGAAGCTGACAAAGTATCAAAAGTACATAACAGTGATCAGCTGTGGTCTGATTTAATATAATCATGTAAGGAGACTAATGTCCAGACGTGCTGGCTAACAGGTGTCGGTGGCTAAATGCCCAAAAGAAATAAATATACAAGGACGAGCAGAGAAAAAGATAATCCACTCGTTATCCTCTGCGACCATGTTCCTGGTACGCGCCATGAGTTGGGAGATAGTACGTTGGATCCTCGGGTGCTGGCTCGAGACTTGTCCATGCAAAACCAGTGGGGTTAGACCCCAAATAGCAAGTACCACAAAAGAAGTACGAAATAGAGAAACAAAAACCCAAGACATAATTATCTAATGATACATAGGTTCAGTGTCGTAACTTAGGTCCATGACATATCCGAGCGCAAAGGCCCAACCCTACAACCTACGAGGACAAGGGTTGAACCATCACACTATGATAGTCCCTTTTCCTATGCTACTAACTGAATAATACAATCACAACCAAGTCTATTTTCTTTTATTGTCCAATCACTTGTACGGCTTAATATTTGTGGAGTCTGAGGTTATCTCAGAAATAATGTATAATAGGTCCTCAGATCATCCCAGTGTCGAACATGAGCTAAACTATCCAAATAAGGAATATACAGGCACTTGCATGATGCACCAGTTTCCCGTAGGGCCACTGCGCTAAAAATACGGTATTAGCGGTTCCAATATTTCTATAGTAAAATAGTGGCTCAACATTATTTATAATAGGTCAGATACTGCACTCCACTAAGACATATGATATACAGTATCTGTAGTGGCCATCCCACAGCACACTTAGAATAAATCTCTGTGGAAAGGTTCATTGGCATGATCTCGGGATACCGTTTCCTCCAAATTTTACTACCACTTTTAGTTACCTAATTAGCCCTATATTGTGTTTGAAATCTCAAGGCGTGGTCACATGATAATTTTCCTTAAGATGTCGTACAAAGTACGGGCACGCTAGAAACGAATCCATGGAAGTTCAATCTGGATTAACCCGAGCGTGTATGCAACATTCAGTCAATCAAGATCCTAGCCACACTTTGGTAGTTGACTAGCATATCATACTCGTGCTGGGGAAACAATTTATATTTATAATATCACGCATTCAGAAATTTGGTGGCATTCTCGATACACAACCCAAATATAGATCACGTAACACATGACATGGTATGTCGCATCTCGGCGCACATCCGATCATATACACTTTCAAAAAATAATTTGTATCAGCACGGATACAGTATTCGAGTCCAATTACCAATTATACATTGGGTCACATCTCTCAGATCATATTGTAACACGAAGCTTATGTCATGCACAAAGTCGGTAGTCATTATCCACTTAGTCTGGTTTATACTGAAATCTCAGTTCAACTCTTGCCAAGTTCACAGCCAATATTAGCACATGGTCATGTCTGACACGAGGTCTGGATACTAAATCCATTCTTTCTTAGAATCATAACACAAGCATTAACCAATTATAAATCATAAAAGAATAATAAAATATCTAATCAACAATCAAGACCTCATGGGTCTCTAGGCCGCAAGAAAAGTCCTGGCCGCATATGAAGTTAGGGTCGTATGGGAAGTTAGGGTCGCATGAACCACTTGGCCGCATATGAAGTCCAGGATGCATATGAAGTCCAGGTCGCATGCTCAGGGTTAAAGTCTACTCCTTGGGACAAGTGTTGAAGTGACATTCAAAAAATAAAGTGTATATGAAGTGACATAAAGTGACTGATGTGACTGATGTGACAATAAAGTGATTTATGTGCCAATACAATAAAGTATGTCCGAGAGAAAGGACAAAGTAAAAAAAATATGTGCCAACGGTTCAGAGTCATGCAACCTAAAAAGGTGGTCGCATGCTCAGCTTGCCGCATGAGGTCACATGTCCGCAATTACTCCTTGGACTTAGCGAATTTCTCATCGTTCAACAAGTGAAAACACAAGGAGTTCAAGGACACTTGTGTAAATAAGCAGTCATGCTTCCAACAAGATGGACACATGTTGTCAGTATGCGACAAAGATTTTAGGCTGCATAACCCTCTCAGGCCACATGGCACTCTCAGCCGCATAGCTCGCTGGCCGCATGTGAACTTCGTCTTCTCCAACAATAAGTTCGGCCAAGGCGGAAGCTCCAAAAATCGTAATTTGTTTGACCATAAAAACTTTATTTTAAGTCCAAATCAAGTGAAACAAAAGTCAAAATGCTCGAAATAAAGTACTCCATCAACCACAACACTGATTTTCTAAAATATCATGTTTATTAGATCAAAACCACGAAAAACACATAGCACCCATGAAAATCCTAACTTAAAAATATAGATCTACTCAAATCCATCCATCAAAATTAAAGAATCCAAGTATTAAAAGTGCTTAGAAACACATAACAATATAATAAACCAATAACATGGAGGGTTTCTCCATTTCTTATTCAAGGTGTACTTGCCTATGGAAAAGGGGAGAGAAAACACAAGAGAGAGAAAGAGAATGAATAAATGAAGAGAGAGAATGAGAGGTTGGCTTATATATGGTAGGGATGAGGGTTAAACCAAGGGTTCTCATGACTTGAACTAACCCACAAAATAAACCATGAACCAGGTTAAACCAAAAAATGGGTCTAGTCTCCATGCACGTACAATCATGCTAAAAATAAAAATACGTTCCAAATACGTATATCGTTAATAGGGAGTGGCATCCGCCCTACATAGCTTAGTAAAGACTTATTTCTTTTCCCAGGTAGGAGGTTGTACAATAGCAGTAGAGGCGCAACCAGAGTTAGTTGTAATGGGTGGGAGAATAGTTGATTCACCATACTCTCTTTCCTCCTTTAGAGACTCGTTATGGAAGTCATCAGCAAATTCGAATGAAGAATGTTGAATTGAGTAGCCGACTCTTATTTATAATAAGTGGGGCAACGGTTCAAATTTCTCTACTTGATTCATCGGTAAAAAGGGCAACAATTCAGAACCACATTAGTCGTGAAGGAAGAAGATGCTTCAGATCCTCATACACGAATCATAAAGGGTGCAACGATTTATTTTCCAAGCGAAGAGCATAATACAAAATATAAAACTGTTTTATATGATGGTCCGAGGGTTCCCATGTGCGCACATTTTTTGGATTGACAAAAATGTTGCATAGTGCGCATGACTAGACAATTTGCAAAAATAATTACAAAAGTGCATGTGACAAACTGCACAGTACGCACAAAACCCAGTTTTCTCTGAGTACATATTTGTGCGAGTATTAGGGGGATGAGAGAGAAAAGGCAACATATTCAATATTTTTTGATGCACGTCCTCCCAAAAACAAAGACAACCAAAGTCTTCAGTCAGCAACACACATACAGCACAATAAAGTCAAGCTAAAATTCTATTGATGCTTAATCATGATTATATATGATGGAGATCTATCACACCTAGATTTTTATTCTAAAAATCATGATTATACATATGAAAATCTATTACACCTGGATTTTCATATGATGGAGATCTATCATAGATCCATCCCCATCTCTGTGCACCGTCTGCTCCCGATGCAAATGAATTAAGGCACAAAAAAAAATGAGCTCCTCAGTGCAAACCACAATACATGAAAAAAAATTATATTGTGGACAAGCAAGGATGCTACACAAAACTGGACATGCTTAAATTAGCACAGACCCACTTCTGTCAGGACAATGCGACGCCACTAGATGTCTCGGTTGGGATTTCAATCCTAACCTTGTAATCAACATAGGGGTCATATTAAGAGGGTTATTCCAGCGAGCTGGATTTGAAGACAACGAACAGTCTTCTGGATAATATGTCAGTTCAACATGAATGACAAAGCCTATAATATCCTTCCATGCTCTATCACACAAAGAGCTCAGCGGCAACGATCTCCAAACGAGCCTCTCATCCATCATTGAGAAGCGTCTCCTCTTGCATCTTCTTGGCGGCCAGCAAAGCCAATGGCTCCATTATGTTACGGTCATCTTCTTAGATTCACACTTAACAATGGCCATACTCAAGTCTCACATCAAAAAAAAAATAAGTCTGGAAATTTTGGTAAAGTTTTGCTCCTATTTGTAAGAGAAGACGTACCAAATTCAACATAGTTCTCGAAAACTGCTCCTGAAAAGTCGCATGTATCTCCTCAAAGACCGCATCAAAACCAAAGAGCAAGTCAAAGATATGTGCATTTGTCGTGGCCACGTCAGAAAAACTTTTCGAATTCTGCCTAAAATGTCACTACTAAAATACAGAGATTTAGCGACAGAATATTGGGGAAGGTTGATATCTGACGCCAAATAGCGACGTCTCAGCGGCATTATAACAACCAAATAAAATAGATCAGAAATTTAATATAATTGCATCGCCAGGTTGTCGCTAGGTCATCACCGTATTGCACCATATTATGCGGAAACTACGCGGTAAACCTTTATAACATATTGGCGACAACTACTCGATTGTGGCGACGTACTAGGACGTCGCTGGTCCGTCGCCTATGTTTGTGCCCTAAGTTAAAAGAAAATGCGGCTGATCAAAATTTAATATTTCGATCTCTCTCTCTCTCTCTCTCTCTCTCTCTCTCTCTCTCGACTTTTTCTCTCTCCCTCTCTTCGGCGTTCCCCTTCCCGTTGTCCCATATCTCAGGAGACCCCCTTCCCGTGGTCCCCTCTTCTCCGGCGATCCGCTTCCCGTGGTCTCCTCTCTCAGCTCCGACGTGGTCGTGCCCACTCCCCTCCGTGCCTGTTCCCCCTCTCGGCTCCTCCATACCCCCTCCTCCTCTGTCGTTTCTCCTCCTCCTCCAACGTGTCCCCTCCCACTGTAAGTTCTAGATCACTTTATCTATCAATATATGTTGTTGTTGACATTTAGGGTGTACCATTTGGGGATAATTTATGTGATAATTTCTTGTTACTACTTGATATTTGGGGATAATTTCTGTAATGATTTCATATTATTGCTCGAACTACGTGATTGAAAACTTTGTCATCGTATTTTTCGTAGAACTTGTTGAGGCTTACAGTGCAGATTTAATATGAGAGCAGTTGTGCAGACTTTGCAACAACTGTGATTATATATGTGGCTGCATAGTGAGTGTATGATATATTAGTGTGATTATATGAGGTTGAGTGGCTAGGTATCAATGTATCCATGATACGTTGATGTGAGGAAGAGAAGAGGTATGTGGCACAGTGTGTTATGGGTGTATGAGTGTGAGGATAAGTAATATCAGTGAATACTAAGCTTTTGGGGGTAGAGCTCAAGTTCGTAGGTGTTTGCAACTTTGGATGAACAACCACCATAGAAAAACGAGTTCATAAGATCAAAATTTATATTGTCACGGGATGTCCTAGCTCCAACTAAAGCATATCATACAAACTAATTAGAAATTTTGGGTTACTTCTCTAGGAAACAAGGACTTGGCCCAATAACGGCGAGGCATAGTCCATGCAGCCATTTGACTGGCGAGGTAGAGACCATGCAGCCGTAGATAATATTGACTGTCCTTCGGCCTTCATCCCTCGGCAATGATGATACCACAACCCATCACTATATTTTATATTGTGAGCTGATGCCTTAGCATTATATTATGTGGGTTTATCTTAATTCTATTATATCCTTCAGATACTACATTTGATAAGAACATATACTACACTAATGTACAGAACTTAGATGATTCACACTAATGTATGCTAAAATGAATTTTGGGTAGTTTTCTGAGCCATCGATAACCGAATTCATGTCGATACTATACGAAAAGGCATCATATTGAACAAATATTGATGTTGTAACTTTTACTTGTTTCTCTACTTTTCGCTATGGTAGAATACATAAAGTACGAATTATAATGCTTTTAGAATGCCCATCTAATGTCGTATGTACATCTAATTGCTTATGTATTTTATCTTATGATACAAAAAAATTCACACCCACCAAACAATGGATCGTTACTTGGTTGATCATACGTGGATGCACATGTGGCAACACGAGAGCAGGATTGGTCTGAGTGACGATTTTAAGGCAGGCATTGAAGTATTTCTTAAGTATGCCATGAACAAACCTGATTACATGGATGGTCCAAAAATTAAGTGTCTATGTTCTCATTGTCGTACTAGATGTTACAAAGAAGAGGTGATTATGAGGAAGCATCTGACATTTAAGGGTTTTGTACGTGATTACGACCTGTGGGCATCACAAGGTGAACTTCATGCGAAAAGACAGTCTACTTTTGTTGTGGATGTCGCTACGGATGTTGCCATCGAAGATGTTGTGGACTATACTGAATATGGAGACCACAAGTTGGCATGAGATATGGTGTATGATGCGACAGGGCCTAATTTTAATCCAGAGAATTCGAATCCCGATGCAAAGGAGTACTATGATATGTTTAAGGATGCAGATACTCATATATATCCTGGTCATAAGACTCATTCAGTATTTTCGGTAGTGATGCACTTGTTGAACATAAAGTCTGATTTCAACTTACCGCAAGCTTGCTATGATCGGATCGCACAATTAGTCAAAGAGGTGTTACCGAAAGAATCGAAAAAGCTTCCTAAAAAATTCTATAAATCAAAGATGATGGTCCGATAGCTCGGACTGGGTTATGTCATTAATGGCTTGAAGTTTAAAGAAACTAAAAATCCTATAAATACTGAATTTCTTACTAACGGCTTGAATACAAAGGATTCTGGTATTTGTATAAGAGGGACCGTCTACAATGACGATCCAGACTTTGACTATTATGGTGTACTTCGAGATATTGTAGAGTTACAATATTTGACCCCATATGACATGAATATTATGATGTTCAAATGTGATTGGTTCGACACAACACCAAATCAAGGATGAAAAATTAATAAATAATTTGGATTTGTCGATATAAACCATCGTAGGAGATATAGAGGGTCCGACTCATTTGTGATAGCAAGTCAAGATATTCAAGTCTACTATATAAGTTACCCAAGACGTCGTAGAGATCGATTTAACCGGTGAACGGCATATAAGACTAAAGCTAGAAATACGTTCAATGTTGAAGACCCAGCATACCAAGAGGACCAGGTCGAAGAGCCTCAATATTTGGGACAGCAGTCGGAAGAAGATGTCGTGGATAATATTTATGTTGAAGCTATTGTCGAAAAAAATAGAGGGGAGAAAGAGGTTGATATACAAGACTTAGCTCGCAACCAAATTATTGGCCTTGTCCACGACCACGAAGACGTCTCTGAAGAAAAAAAAAAGAAGAAGAAGAGGAAGAATATGAAGAAGAGCTTGATGAGGATGATGACGACGATGGCGATGATTACATTACATATATTGTCTACATGTTGTACCTAGAGATGGAGTTTGATTTTGTTACTAAAAATACTTTTATCTCTTACTGAAATAGTTCTATCTCAGTTTTTATAGTTGTTTTATTGGTTAGTTCTATTTATTAGATTTCTATCTGGTTGCTTAGTTATATTTATTAGATGTCTATTATGTTGCTTAGTCATATTTATTAGATATCTATATAATATGAATTGTGATCATAGATGGCTGGTGGTCGCGGTCGTGATCGTGGTCGTGATCGTGGTGATCGTGGTCGTGGACGAGATCGAGGTGGTCGTGATCTTATACTACCCGGGGATGGATTATCTCCTCGATAACGTGATCCCGATACCCCCTCGTCGGTCGCAGGCACCTCCACTATGTCATCGGCTACAGGCACAGACACTCTGCCATTTGTCGCAAACGTTTCCAGCGCTCCATCATCGATATCTATGCCCCCATCATCATCTGATGCAGATCCCGGCACCCCATCGTCAGTTCATCCACCAGATACTCCAGCAGTTGTACGATGGGCCCCAGAGTATCCATACTTAGAGTATGATGCTAGTGGTCGGTATATCCCCCGACCGGGTGGTCCTTCGACACAACCAGAGAGACCGGAGGGACAGTTCAGAAAGGAGCTTTGGCCCGCGACCAAAGAGCTGTAAGTAAAGCTATATGTTTCATCTGATGCAGTTAATTTCATATGTTTTATTTATTTATTTAACTAAATAATCTATTGTTATTTTTTATTGGTTTTTTCCTATAGTGCTACTCCAGCACTTGGAGAAATCATTAGGAGGAACTACCACGGCCTCTATCTTAGATTCTCCGATGTGCCGTCCGACATGCAGTATATATGGCTTGACCAGATGAAGGTATATGCGATCTTTATGTTATTCTATTTATTAATTATTTTTTAATCTATTTGTATTAATTGTTAATTAAATTTGTATGTCAGAAAATCTACTGGTGGTCCGAGCATCGCGATGCGGAGATCAGGAAGACATATCGCGGTGCCTGTAGTAAGAAGATGCGGGATGCGAAGGATGATTTGCAAAAAAGGGTAAATGCTGGAAAGGGCAAGAAACCCTAGATCCGTGATAACTTTTGGGAGAATATGCAGAAGGAGCTCGATACTCCTGAGTTCAAGAAGATGTCCGAGCAAGGGAAGAAGGCGCGATCTCATGGGAGTCTGCATACTGGTGGATCGATCCCCATCGCTATGCACCATCGAAACCTGGTAAGATAATGCGAAGTACTTAAATATATTTTTTTATATAGTTAAATAACATCAATAATCAAGCTAATATATTTTTTTAATGTTTCATACACAAGCGGAGAAGTTGGCGAAAGAGGGGGGAGATCTCTCTAGTATCAGTTTCGTCGATGTTTTTGAGTATACGTACAAGAGGAGGAAGGACGGGAGCTACGTGGACGAGAATGCCAGAAAGACTGCTGTAAGTATTTCAATTTATATTATAAGTTAGAATAATATAAGGTATTATAATTTATATTATCATCAACGGGGTCGAATTCGGATTCTTCAAATCCTCCTGGAGTGTGCGCCACCCCCTTCATTTTCATTATGGCTACAAAGGTGTGAAGCCGTAACATGATACAGCTGGGGAGTCGTCAGAGCTTCGAGTGATTTCGGACTACGAGTGGATGCCCTATGGTCACTCAGTTAGCTTATGCGGATGATGTTCTCATCTTCTCTTTCTGGAGATAAAAGGATGAGCCGCTTAATCGGTAAAGTCCTTTCGAAATACGAATGCATTTCGGAGCAGAGAGTCAACAAAGGGAGGCGGGAATCGCCATATCAGATGGAGCAGATAGATGGGCAGTTATGGCGGAGAGAGAGATGTACAGCATACTCTGCGACATGAAGGCTTCGCTCAGCATCAGCTCCAATGATAGGGACTGTAACATTGCCATTGTCACTGATTGGGACCAGGTCAAGAGCCTCAGACTTGACAATAACAGCCTCTTTTTTATCACCAAGGGCATATTGCTTATTTTCTACATAAGATGTCTCACAGCCATGACTATTTACATTTAGTTCACAGCTGTTACCATTGGATCGGACGGACCCCACACAGGGATCGGGAGTCCCATTTTTGGAACCCCAGTTTCGAAATATATATATATATATATATATATATATATATATATATATATATATATATATGTGTGTGTGTGTGTGTGTGTGTGTGTGTGGGAGGGGATCGGAAGTCCCGTTTTCAGAATCCCATCGAAGCTCCGCTTTCTCCAACCGTTGGATCGAACGGAACCTCACGCTGGTCCCACGCAGACCTTCCGATCCGACGCTCGAGAGGGTGGAGGGAGGGACGGAGCTTTGACGGAACTCCGAAAATGAATCGTTTGATCCGCTCCCTATATATATATATATATATATATATATTAATTATTTTGGGGTACTTGTGGACAGCCAACATAAATGTTGACCCTATGTCTAGGTATCAATTCAGTAGCTAGCTAAGCAAGTAGAAAAGGAAATTAATGCCTAATTCTGTTATTGATCTAGTCAGTGATAATATTGGTTCATACAAAATTGCTTCCGCTGTATATGACTTATTTGTATTATCTTCGATTACTAATGTCTAATTCTGTTTCTTCCGTCTTAATTTTCTTACTAAAATCTTTCCATTTCATCCATTTCTTAAGTGTTATATGTATTTATCCCCGTTACTAATGTCCAATTCTTGAGAAATGGGGTACTATAACAAAATTAAAAGTGGTGGAAAACAGGAATAGGCATTAGTAATTTGGAAGGGGATGTTGAATACAAATAACTCAACTATATATTTCTACTAGTCTTGTTCACACCCAATGAGATGCAGTACGAAAAAAAAAATAATAATAATATTATTGAAAAATAGATAAAATTTTAAATATATTAAAATTATTTTAATTTAATTTGAATATATTTTATTTAAAATTTATTATAAATATATATTTAAAACTTTGAATATATATTTAAATAATATCATGTAGTTAGTTTAAATATAAGCTAAATATTGAATATATTTTAATTTAGATTTGTTATATATATGTTTATAGTATTTTTGATAAATGTTAAGTTAGGTATAAGAATTAAAAAAATACATGAGGAATATATATAGGGTGGTGGCAGTTAAAAAAAATTTAGATTTATAAATCCAAAATCTAGCAAATCCAATAAATCCAAAAATGAGGCCTTAGACATTTATTTTCAAGTTTTATTTAATTCTTCTCTAGGCAGTCATGAGATTTCCTAGACCCAGAGTTTTTTTTTTTGCTCTGAGCTAGTTGCTTCAAAAACACTAAAATTAAAAAAAAAAATGGAGGCCCTACACAGTGGCCTAGCCTGCCTCCTCAGACATATAACTAGCAAAGAATATATATACTCTTTGGTATTTGGATTTTATTTTCCCTAAAAAGTGACTTGGAGGCAGCAGCTCTACGCTATATCAAGGAATGAAAATGCCTTAAAGTAGTATAGGCGTTGTTAAGTCCTTCCTTCTTCATCCTATGGAGAAATGGAATTTATCTCTTCTCCGTTAAGCTTGCAAGTTGCTCTAACCCACTTCTCTCGGTCCCTAATCGTCATCAGAAGAAGAAGAAGAAGATTGGGTGGCTTGGATTAAGAGCTTTTGCTCCTAAGTGGTCGTTAGCTCACTGTCGCTCGTCTTTATTATTTTAATAAAAATATGTCTTAGGCTCATAATCTTTGGTCAAACTCCAAAACCTAGGGTCTGCTTGGTAACGGTGTTTTTATCGATTTTTGGGTGTTTTTGAACCAACCGTTTATAAAAACTCTTGTTTGGTAATTTTTATGAGACACTGGTTTTGGTCGGCTAAAAAAAAGTTCAAAATCGATGTAATATAATTTATTTTGGCTTTATAAACACCCACAATCGGTAGGTTTTGAACGCTTTTATTAATTTTATTTCACTTATTCTTATAAAAGCTTTTCAGAATCGTTCGTTACTAAACATGAATTGGATTGGTTTAAAATTCGCTACTTAAAACCACTCAAAATAGGACCTCTTTTTTTTTTTTTTTTACTTCCCTGCATAAGGGAGGGGGTCCGATGTAACACTCGAAACTTTGGTGCACACTGCATTGCATGTCTTTGGGCCCACTATCGTCCAACTTCCACCATTTATAAATGGAAGGAATAATACGCCCTCGTGGCTCGATCCACTGACCTTCTACCACCCAGTCGGAATCTTATACCTCTTCTCGGTAACCACAAGAGTCACTAGAGTTAGATAGTATATGGTAATGTTGATTGACAACTTGATCACCGTCCAGATTTTTAATCAGTTAATATTCAGTCTCCTATCTACATTTATGCATCGAATACTTCTATTTGCAACCAATTTATTCCCAATTCGTGCATGTAGGGATTTGATCTGGTCATAACAAGCCGGACTGTGTTTCTTATAGTCGTCGCCTATTTGGGAATCCCTACTATCAGTTAATTATCGTGACTTGTTGTGTATTAGTTGACCCGTAAACTCAACAGTCACACTTTTCCGAGTTTTTTTTTTTTTTTTTTTTTTTATCCGCAAAAACTAGAATAGATATTCATCTCTTCCTCTCAAAAATTGTTACATCATTTTCATCTAACTTAAAATTACTTTGAACGTAATTTTGTGAACATTTACACTAGCTTTTATTACTAGTTTGATACATGACAACCTTTGAATAGAAGGATGAACGTTCATCCTAATTTTAGTAGATGAACAAAAATAGACTCTACCTTCCCACATATAACATATTTCTATCATAGAAATGCGGATCTTGGTGCAGTATGGACACAGAAAAACATCGCCCTACTTTACTACTTTCGAATCCGTTTTTTCTTTGCACTAAAACTCACTCCAGGATCGACCCAAAGCCATAATGTCATAAAATGAAAAAAGTTATAGGCCTAACACCTTCGTCTCGAACTTTGTTTCTCGAACATTGTTTTGCAAATGGGCAATCGGAACCTTTGGCTATGCAGTCAAGACGTACGATGAACTCCTACCAAAGTTGGGGTTGACGAGAAGCGAGAGAACCTCCACCCAAGAGCAGTTCGCCTTAAGCTAGTTTTCGGTTGTAGCCTGAGGGACTAACCAGTTAGCAAGCTATATATGTATACTCTTTGTATTTTTTACCCTTTGCCGAACGGTTATCCCTGCAGTAGACATACAAGTTAGCAACAATTTGCATAAACATAAATGTTTTAAGGTTCTCTATTTTTCTGTCTGTCTCTACGTCAAACAATTAGGTATGCAAGAAGGCTAGCCTAGCATGCGCCTAACTATATGATGGCCCATGAGTTACCCCATTGATGGACAAAGAATACCCCCCTAGATCCATTAGGACCGGAACATCGGGGTGCTCTAACAATCTCCTCCGGACTGACTGATTCCCAATGCCCCAGGAATCGTTCGAGAGACTATTTTCTTGTGCATAAGTTGTCCGAGATCAATACATGACAAGCAACATCTATCAGATAAAACTATCAAGATGCACTAAACATGAACAAGCATATCACAATCTAGTAGTCACACCCCCTAGATCTCATAGGACCGAAACATCAGGGTGGGCTACTAGACTCTTCTCTTTTATTCTTTTAAGCAAAACACATCTTTCACATATCTAATAGCACACCCCCTAGATCCCGTGGGACCGGAACATCAGGATACACTATTAGTCTCTTCTTATACGAATCAAAGACTTATAGCAGTTTGATATAGCAAATCAGGCAAGCGAAACATATAATAGCAAGCACGATATCGATTTTATAGCAACTAGCGTGCAATATCTATCTCTTTCTTAGCATATAACAAAGGAAATTGTTCAAGCAATTCATTTACTTATCTTTTTTTAGCATGGCAAACGTTTGTTTGATAGCGGTGTCCGTGTATCTAAGCATGCAACATTTCTTATACTCTTGACTTAGCATGGAAAGGTTCTATCTCTTTTCAGACAAGCATACAAGTTCTCTAGTTAAGCAAGTAAGTTCGTTTCAATGACAAGCTATACGAGTTCTCTTATCTAGCATGCAGAATCAGGTTCTATCATTCTTCTTTATGAAACTATCTTCTTAAGCAAACAAGCATTTTAAAAACTTAGATTCATTATTAAGGCATGCAAGAATCAGAGAATGTCGTTCTGCCCACTCACTTAGATCAATCGTCTTGTGGTTCGGTCGAAAACTCTCCGAGAAGACTTTCACTCGAGCAAGAAAAGCGATATCACGTGTACATAGTGCCTACGTGGAGCGGGACACTACATACTTATCCACCAACAAAGAGTTTCGTCCTCGAAACTCAGAAAAATCCAGAGCAGCGATAGTCCTCATCCCTCATCATTCTCAATCAAAAATACAAGCAAATCACAAGCACAAAAGCACAACTCTCAAGAAACAAATCAAATCCAAAAAACTTTTGCACGCATATTTGAGAATATCTATGGACTTATTGTATGGAACGTTCATTGCAGCACAATATCAGGCACATCTCAGAGTCGGAAGCAACAGAATGGGCAAAGAATCGAGTCGCTCAGATACCATTATGTCATGTCCTGGTCCCGTAAGGGCCAATCGTCCTCGCTTGGTCCCTATGGGCCGATCGTCCTCGCTTGGACGTGATACCGTGCAAGCCTAAAGTATGCTTGCACAAGGCCAAAGCTTTGAACAAGGGCAAGTAAGCTATTCAAAATGGAAGCAGCAGCACATATGTTGCAGAAAAGTAAAGAACACAATGGCATATGAAAATAAGCTCTTTATTGATATTCAAAAGTGTTACAAGCGGAGCTTGGACGAGGTTACAAATCGCTCAAGCACTCTCTTCTCAAGATTACAATGACACTATTCCATACATTATGTCACTCTATACAAAAGCAGCTCAAAGCAATCTCGATACGGCTTAAGGCATCGACTCCAGATTTCTGGGTCCTGGGGATGAGGCACGCCTATCGCTTCCTCGGACGATCCAGCACCTGAGAACAAGTAAACTATTGGTGGGTCAGCACTTTGGAAAAAGTACTGGTGAGTATAAAATCAACAAACAGAAGCAACACCCCCTGAAACCCACACTAAGTAAGTATGTGGCAAAATATTACATTACTAGTGATCTTGCTACTTTTACCTAAGTTCATTTCATGCAGCTCAGGATTTGAGTCAGTTTACTTCTTTCGAAAACATAGCTTAGGAAACAGTTTTGCATATTCAAATAATAAGCATACAATCGGGACAGTGTTCTATCGTACCGTGTGCAGCATGTATCGTGCACTGTATTCTAACTCTTAGGAACAAAAGTTATCTCTAGTGGACTGTTCATCTCGAATCAAAACAAGTGCATCAAGTGGACTATCATTCTTTTCAAGCAAACAAGATAACATATCTATATGATTTTGGTCCCCGAGAAACTCAGGATCAGTAGCGGTAATCTAACTAACTAATGATTCTTTTATCTGATGCTATTAGCAGCTGTGACACATGGTTGCTTTTCACTAACATAGTAGCAGCCGTGACCAAGGTTCAGCTCTTCACTAATAACCATTGTCCAACCAATATGAATGCATGAAGCACTATCAAATAAACTCTACGATACAAACGAGCTATATATGTATACTCTTTGTATTTTTTACCCCTTGCCGAATGGTTATCCCTGCAGTAGACATACAAGTTAGCAACAATTTGCATAAACATAAATGTTTTAAGGTTCTCTATTTTCTTGTCTGTCTCTACATCAAACAGTTAGGTATGCAAGAAGGCTACACTAGCATGTGCCCTAACTATATGATGGCCCATGAGTTACCCCACTGATGGACAAACAACACCCCCTAGATCCTGTGGGACCTGAACATCGGGGTGCTCTAACAATCTCCTCCGGATCGATCGATTCCCAGTGCCCCAGGAATCGTTCGAGAGACTATTTTCTTGTGCATAAGTTGTCCGAGACCAATGCATGACAAGCAACATCTATCAGATAAAACTATCAGGATGCACTAAACATGAACAAGCATGTCACAATCTAGTAGTCACACCCCCTAGATCCCGTAGGACCGGAACATCAGGGTAGGCTACTAGACTCTTCTCTTTCATTCTTTTAAGCAAAACACATCTTTCGCATATCTAATAGCACATCCCCCTAGATCTCATGGGACCGGAATATTATAACGCACTATTAGTCTCTTCTTATACGAATCAAAGACTTATAGCAGTTCGATATAGCAAAACAGGCAAGTGAAACATATAATAGCAAGCATGATACCAATTTTATAGCAACTAGCATGCAATATCTATCTCTTTCTTAGGATATAACAAAGGAACTTGTTCAAGCAATTCCTTTACTTATCTTTTTTTAGCATGGCAAAGGTTCGTTTGATAGCGGTGTCCGTGTATCTAAGCATGCAACATTTCTTATACTCTTGACTTAGCATGGCAAGGTTATATCTCTTTTCAGACAAGCATACAAATTCTCTAGTTAAGCAAGCCGGTTCGTTTCAATGACAAGCTATACGAGTTCTCTTATCTAGCATGCAGAATCATGTTCTATCATTCTTCTTTATGAAACTATCTTCTTAAGCAAACAAGCATTTTAAAAACTCAGATTCATTATTAAGGCGTGCAAGAATCAGAGAATGTCGTTCTGCCCACTCACTTAGATCAATTGTCTTGTGGTTCCGTCGGGAACTCTCCGAGAAAACTTTTGCTCGAACAAGAAAAGCGATATCACTTGCACATAGTGCCTACGCGGAACGGGGCACTACAATCAATACATAAATGCACTGATGGGGAGGCTTCTCGCCCGCTCGACAAATCTAACACGTTATATTAGTTCCGTGCACCAACTATTAAGTTATCTTACTATTCTTTCCTTAGAATCAATTTCATGCATAAGATACAAAGCCTATCTCGTGTGGCAGTGCGTCGTGCGATATACAAGAAATACGACGATACTTACCAACTTACCATTTGTCCTTCCCTGTCCAAGTATAAAAGCAAGTTAAACCAAGCACGAATATAGATATATAGAAATTCCAAGATCGCATAACGAACACATGTATGCTACTAGCGTATTTCTAAACCAAGTGCACGATATACACAGTTTACAATACTCTTATCATTTTGTGACTCAGGTTGTGCAGATTACTCAGATGTCTTATACTCATTTTACACTGACATGTTATACTTGTATAGGCATGTTTTACTCAGACTACTCAAATGTGTTTTAAACTTCAGGTTACTTTATATTCGTTACTTGCCACAAGTTCCTACGAGCCCATACGCGGGTTGCCGCCACGTATGCAATATACTAATGATACAAACTTGGTCTTATGTCCTGATGAGCCGCCATGGACAAGGTATAGTCTCGGTACGGGAATAAAATGCAATGCAGGTAGCGAACCTCGCTATACGCCTTTCCGTCCGAAGCAAACGACTATCTGAAATATTCCTGACCAGTTCAGATAGGCCCCGGCGCGACCAGCGTACCGTCCGCAAGAACCTGAAGCCTGTACACAGGTTATCCATGACCATTGACGATCAACACTAAACTTTTATTATATACAACATCTTAAGACCTTGAATGAACATAGCTATTTGATACAATGATTATTTATTACACTCGTTCAGAGATCTAATGATCTAGTGTGTTTCTATTCCCATGTACCGTTTATGTTGACGGTTTACTTCTTATTGTAGATCCTATTTTGGGCGTTGCCTTGGCGACCAAACGATCCCGAAGACTTTCTATATTTCTGTTATTTGGCTTAGAACGACTATCTTGATAGTCTTCTGCCACAGGTAAGTTAACCAGAATCTATGTTGTGCTTCTGTGTCGAGGCCGTATCTATGTGACGAGCATTCAAGACGTATGAAGTAATGAACTTCAAAGAACATATAAGGAACAAAAGCAACACTATAAAGTAAAATTATAAGAACTGTAAAACGAGCCTACCATTTCGTTCAACCGATCTTCTTCCATGTTCTATACAAAGATGTATCAGATGGGTTTATTCTCTTAGCTAGATGTGTTGTATTCTTTATTAGCATACAAGGGGTGATTCGTCTAGCGACTAGCATATATCAGCCGTATTTTAAGTGTGCTGACTTAGCAAAGAAAAGTTTATCGTAGCCACCCACCTTAGCGATGATTCGCCTCGGTCAAGCGATACTCTGAGCGAGCCTCTGAAAGTCTAAGTCTGAACTCCTGAAGGGCCAAGTCTAAAATTATTTGCCTCAAGTAAGTCTTCTCGCTGAGCAAAGCATGTCGGGTCATCGCACTTATGTCGTTTGAATCGGCTATCAGCATAGATGCGGAGCGGGTCGTTACATTATACACTACTCAAAACAAGTCTCGTCTGTCACGCCCCGATTTTTGCTAAATCGATAATCGTCCCTGATGCGTGATGTCGTGTATGCGTAAGGTGCGCGTGCACAAGGCCTAGGCATAATGATATACTTTTAGAACACATGCAACAGAGTACGCAAATAAGATAACACACATTTGAGGCATAAAAAAGTTTTTTTATTGATAATGAACATCTGCTTACAGACTCTTGACCCAAAAGCGATAAGGATGCCACGCGGGCTTACAACTTGGACGCAAAATGAGATAGCTGTTCCATACAATACATCATTTACTAAAATTTCAAAATATAATAGATACCTGCTGGCGAAGCTATCGCCTTTTCTCGGAGCTACATAAAAGGGTGCATGAGCTCCGGATGCTTTATATAAGTTCCAAAAGGTACGAACGGAGTGCGTCGAGTACTGGGCTGGTTGGGGAAGAAAAGCTTTAGCTCCTTGCCGCATCGTCTAGGCCCGGGGAACCTGCTGCAACGAGGGTCAGTACTTTGAAAAGTACCTGTGAGTCGACACAATATTCAGGTGAGGCAAACATATTATTGATGTGGACTTTCTATCTTGCCTTATTTCGAATTTTAGCAAGCAATACAATGCATATATATAAATGTGACTTAATAACTGTGCCACCGTTCGATGGCTTTTTACCTGCGGTATTTTACCCACCTGCACAAGACTTACCATGTTCTTTCCTGTCAAGAAGACATTATTAGCTTGAACAAATAATATAGTAATATGTTGGGTCATGGCATGTGTTGTCACCGTGGACAATAGCTACAGTAAGACGGTGACCCTTGCAGCGCGGGTAGCAAGCCCCGCTACAAGGCCCCGCATTACCCGTGTTAGTCTTGCTAGCATATCTATCCGAGTTTCGCCCGGAACAAATTGGCCTCGGTGCCCCGGAAATCGTTCGCAAGAACTAAACCTTGTGCAAAAGTTGTCCGACCAAACTACGTATCAACACTAAGTTAATAATTGAAGCAATTCAAGCCACCAGAATGTACATATCTATTTTATCATAGTGCAAATGGCATAGTCTACCTGCTCAAGTGATCGCATTTCATTTAATTTCACTAAACATTTATACAATTATAAAGAATAAGTTCTAGGTATAACTGAAACATGAATATATAGATGCAAAACGGACAAGAACGCATAAAATATGATCGTATGGAAATTTGTACAAAAAGCATCAGTATCCCAAGTTACTTCATGTTATCTTGACTCATGCATTATTATTCTTATGGTATCGTTGATCGGATCATACAAACGAGTCATATTGTTTTAGAATGAAGACTTGGAAGAAGGGAGCTAATTGATGTAAAGACACTCACAAGTTAGTGAACTGGTAGAGAAAAGGGGAAGATCTTCAAGACTCCGATTGCGCGTCGCCTACACGATCATCTGCATGTACCAACAGATGATCAATATTTCATGCTCGGGTCTCCAAGGGTTCGATACGAAATACGAAATCCCAAGAACGAAGGCAATAAAATTCATCGAAATCGTTCAAGAAAACGCAAGTCATAAAACAAACAAGAAAGCAACCAAGCGGCATCAAAAATAGGCAAGGAAACCAACGCAACGGAAAGGCCCCTCTCGACTCTGCCGTTGAGTCCTTCCTTGAGGCACGATCCATTGAATGTGGGACCTGATTCCGAAGAAACCAATCCATAACGAGAAAAGTATCTTGATTTAATCTGTCCCGATCGAACGATACCAAGTATTTCTTAGCCGTGCTCCCCGAAAATGGGGGAACGGGGCGCTACATCATCCTCGAGACTTCCTGAGCGCAATTGATCTATCTCACACTATGGAATCTAACTCAAGCATATCAATCTATATTATTAGATCCGTTCGAACACAATTTCCTACTCGCTTCTCATTCCGTGTCACGTGCGTGCGGGGTCTGCCTCATCGAATGACTTTATCATTCAATCCAACTTCTGACTCGGTCTATACAACGACTTAGCACGAAACATATATCTCTTAACGCGGAGTATGTCATAATCCATCACAAATAATGATATTGGGTTAAGGCAGTCTTTCTAGTTTAGTTGCTATACTCGTCAATGTGAATTCGAATATTTTTATTTGCAGCAGCATTCAAGTTATACATATCGCTAAGTCTGGATCGTACCCATATTCAAGGCGTCCCCCAAATATGTGTATTTCAACCAAGCTTAGTGACAGCTAAGTCGGACAAGCTACTCATAAAAATCATTCGAATCGCCGATCACTTCGCTACTCGAATAACCGAACTCTGGTTCGGTTTTTTTTTTTTTAGTTATCGTCCGTTCCAATCTCACCCAAACTCAAGTATCACATTACTAGCAACGCACCTCTTTCAAGCAACGATTTAACTTGTTATGTCAACTTATCTCGAACATCACCAATTCCAATCCTAAGAGTTTCGTCCGACAATCCTCTAATACCGTCTTATTCCTCACTGTCGCATAACTTATCCAACCAAATCAATTGTCACTCAAGTCCTATCTTCTATTGCGTTCATTTCAATGCCAACGTTGCTAGCATACACTTCCAGTTTCAAGTCCTAACTCTAAGTCTCGTTGCCCCAGTTCTATCATTTTTTTGAACGATATTCTGAAGTCGGTCACACAATTCTTTCACTCGGCATAGGATCGTCTGCCTATTCTATAGGTCAGCTCACAAGGTCATAGGTACATTCTAAATTCATGATTCTTATCGAGCAAATTCGTTGCCCGATACTCGCTCCAAATTTCTAAGGTCAAACCATTGTTCTTTCGTATGGGATATTCTACTCAAGCTCGTTTCACTCAGATTTCTAAACATCAAGCACTGATCATTCTATCCACATCGACGTTCATTTGCACAGTATCCATGTTTGTTTGGTAAAATCGTTCCTAAGATACATTTGTTCAATCAAATCCACGATATATCCACGTCGCATATCCAACACATCGATTTGCATAGTCTATCCCCTCTATTATGTTTAATAGAATCCACCTATCCATCATTTTCTAAGCCTGGACCACTAAGTCACAATCCTATTCTAAATCATCGATGTATATCATAAACTTTAAGTCGTCCAACACGATCTATGTATCCGTTCATGAAACCATCCAGCATATCTTACTGCACGTTCTAGACTAACTCCTCAAAAATACTTAGATTCATTTGTATCCGAAAACCTGTCTTATCGTGTCGAACCACAAGTCAAGACGATCCTTTAATTATCATGCTCCGGTCTCCCACAAGTTCAATCATCCCCGTTGGACGTGAAATTACCATGCCAACGCTCCCGCGGGATAACCGTCCTAATCCGGACGTGACGCATGTACGAGCATAGAGTTACGCTCGGACAAGACAAGAACGTTGAACAATATGGTTATCCCCGAAACGATCGAGACGCCTTATCATTTTACTTTGCTCCATCCAAGTTATATATACTTATCCATCAAGTCATATCCGTTCATGTCGTGATTATAATTCGTCTAGCAAAATCATCCAACTTTAACGTTTCCGTTTAATAAATCCATAGTCTACTTCTAGCATTCCTCAAATAACTAAGTTTTAAATTCTAAACCCAAGTCTATTCACTTTTGATACATTCCATTTTATCGAGTTCTGTCACGACCAGCACCCGGTATATGGGCACGAGAGCGTGGGTACGTCCAGCCTACGCCGCAGCATCGGCGGTAGAACGCTGTCTAGGTCTTGTAACTATCTAATCAATCTCACATGAATATCAAACTCCATAAGGAGACACAGATATCACCATATAATATGGAATATACTCAATCACATAAGCTAAAGCACGATGAGATATCAAAGAGAACAAATAAAATACAAGACAAGTCTAAACAACAATAAATAGTCTAACATGTAATCAATACATCCAAGTCTCCAAGTATGTCGGAACAAGTCCTCTATGTCACAGTCTGAAAAAAATATCCAGTCAGGATTGGAACAAAATACACCTCTAACAGCAGTTCCATGCATATTGACAAAAACTATAACACAGTGTAAAGAAATACAAGACAGATAGGAATACTGGAAATAAGAAATGATGGCGAGCATGGATATACTAGAAATAGAAATACTAGAATAATGGAATACTGGAGCATGTCATCATCAATGTACATCTAGCAAATGAAATAGAAATCCAAGTACACGCAAGAACAATGAACTGGTATATAAATGTGTACAAGAACAACAACTAGAACATGTAGAGATGCTAGATCAATATACTAGAGATGCATGTCAATGATCCTCTAACCAAGTGTGTGAAACATTAGTATATCATGTGATCGGCTTGGGACTGATCAGGCTTGTTACATATGATTAGCTATGATTCATGTAGGGTCAGGCTAACCATCCGGATAGCTATGATGCGAGCAATAGTCAGGCTAATCACATGTAACAGGCTATGAGGCATGTAATGGTCAGGCTGCACTGACGTGAGATGTGGGTGAGCTATGATGCATGTAAGGTTGGGTATGATCATATAAGCTACTAACATTTTCCCATTTCCCAAGCTAGCACGATGGATTCCAATCACGACTCCTCGTGACAGGTCTCAATGATGCCAACTCGTGTAAAGAACAGTGTCAGAGTCATGTACGCTATACAACAAGAATTATAGAGATAATCAACATAATGGAAACTGTCAGAGAATGTACTCGCCTGGGGTCCTGCTGCTGGTATGAATCAGAGTCCAAGTCACAGTCCAAATAGCCTATGTATTATAATTTTACCATGTCAAAAGATAATTTATTTTAATTTATTTAATTCTGGAATAATTACTCTAAAATTCTATTTTAATCTTATTATTCTAATTTTTAGGTTAATTCCTAAATTTTTTGCCCAAAAGAACCTAAATTTTATCGACTCGAGACTCATGGCACGCAAATTGAGGCGATCTGTTGACCGAAAAGTCAACCGACACAAACTCAACTTTTATGCATGATTTCCTGTAGATTTCAGCATCAAAAATATGTTAGAATTTACGGCTCATCCGAATTCAAATTCGTTTGGGAATTATGGCACATACAAGTTTCGTATCGTGCACCGATGGTTAAATTCTAACCTAGAAGTTCTACAGGATTAACAATATAAAAATACTTTGAAATAAATTCTGAGAAAAATATATGTCAATGATATCGACATTAGCTTTCCGAAACTTCAAACGGTTCATGATTTGGATTCCTGGTTCTCCCAAAATCATGAAAACATCGAAACACGTCTATTTTCGGACATGCTGTGCTCTACGAATTTTCCAGAATTTAATACTAATTGTTTCGAAGAACAAATTATATAATCAGAAAGCTAACCTCAATATCGTTCTAACACAAAAAACTAGGTCTCGTTTGGAGTCCGGAGCTATGCGCAATGGCTTCTGGAAGATGAAGGAACCCTAGATGGCAATTCTTCAAAAATCGGCTGAAGAAAAACCCTAAAAAATAACTAAACTAATATATATATATAGAGGAGAGAGAAAGAGCAGCCGCGGCTCAGGAGCTTGCCACGTGGCAGTCATCCGCGCAGCCCCGCCCAAATCAAATGGTCCCGGTCGGACGCGGCTCGGCTCAGCTGAGTCCGACTCGGACTAGGACGCGGCTCGGCTCGGCTCGGCTCGGCTTCACCCGCGGTCGCTGACAGGCGGGCCCCGCACTGTTGGCTGCGGGAGGCTGACAGGTGGGCCAATGTCTGCTGACTGGGCAGAATTAATTACTTTTTGGGTTTTCTTTTTCAGAAAATAGTTTTTAATTCAGTTTTTCATAATTAACTCAAAATAAATGCTAAAAATAATCAGAAAATTCCCAAAAAATTCTAGAAAATATATTTTATTATTTAGAACCTAAATAAAAGTTTGGGTTATTTTTAATTATATTTGACCCTAAAATAAATTCTTGAAAGTCCTAGGAAATTAGGGTTACTAGTTTTTAATTAACAAAAAATTATGGAAAAATTCCATTAGCCCCAAATTAACCTAAAAATAATATTTAAGCACGAATTTCAGGATACGGAGGTTACAAGTCTATCCACCTTAAAGAAATTGTGTCCTCAAAATTTAAAATCCTCAATAGTTGTATGTATTCATTTATATTATTTCTCCATCAAGATTTTAAATTCATCGAATCACATAATCATGAAGTGAATCCATATTGCTATTTCACAAAATTTCTTTCCAAATTCTATAAGTATCATATTCCCGCAAACATTTAAAATTAAAAATCAAATTCTATTCTTATCAAAATCTCGTCAAGAATTTTATGCTATTAACTAAATACAAAACTTAATATTCAATCCTCTAATTTTAAATCCACTCAATGTATATTTATAAAATTTAAAAATCTCGTCCAAAAAGTTTATATTCAAATACTAACCCATTAATCATCTTACTCCTCAAATTTAAATCCAATTGATGCATGTTTATAAAATTTAAATTCTCATCCCAAAATTTTAAAATCGAACACTAACCCATTAGTGATCTTAATCCTCGATTCATTTTTTTCACACAAAATCAAATAATGTATTAGTTATGAAATCTTCAAATACCATATTCAATATAAGTTCATAACTTACAGTCCAATGAATATAATGATAATCTCCTTAATTTTCTCGAATTTTAATGATAGATTCAATCATATCTTAATCTTCATAAAAATTAATGTTTTAGCAAAATCGTCAATTCCGCCATATTAAATTCTCAACTCTTTATTTAAATTAATGTTTATCCTCGATATTTAAAGTACCTTGTCTCTCTTTGTCAAGTCATATCCTCTTCATAAATCTTTACTATGGTCCAACCCCCAACAATCAAGGTCTAAGAAAGTCCTACCTACAGTCACACAACATGCAATCTAGAGAAAACATACATGGTTATGGTCTCCTTTGTTATGGTATTGCAGTCTCTGCTAAGGTGTACTACTAACTATATTCTAACAAGAAAATTATTGATACAAGCTATGGTACTAAGGAATCAATCAATCAAACAAACAGATGGAAAAGGAATATGAGGAAAGAACAGAACATAGCCTTCTAACCCATTACTTGGACATCTTAATCCTCTAATATACACTTAACTCTGGCACATTCACTCACTAATTCCTATCTCTATATACTGATATCCATACCAACTAATCATTAGTCCACAACATCCATGAATACATCCTCATTGCATACACCTGTCTATTGATACCTAGATATGATACCAAGAATCTCTAACACAACCATAGTTTAATAATGCATCCAAAGTTTGATACCCTTATCCTTTTAGGAACCACTATTTCTACTACAAGCACATCCACTGCTAGTTCTCTTACCTACTATAACTGTTTATACTAGTTGTTCTTATCACTCAAGTGCACACCAAGTATAATATACCATACTAAGTACTACTCTCTCTAATACAACTCTAGATGGACACACAAGTTAGTTTGTAGTGCCATCTCAAACATTCTCAAGCCAATAGATCCTTACACATGCAAATCAACCACTCATATACTAATATATATCTTACTCGCCATAAAATTTTATCCTCAAAATAAAATCATCAAAATCTAAATTCTCGAACAATTTAAAATAAAATGCATATACTTTCCTCAAAAGTCAAATGCTCAATATCGAAATAAAATTTTTAATCACTTCTAAAATCCTTATAGCTTTGACCATGTTTATTGAATTGAATTTTAATCCTCAAAATTTTAATAACATAAAATCTTAACTCCTCAAAAATTCTTTAAAAATTAAAATTCATTTTCACTCTTCAATTTATAAATTTAAATCCACAAGTATACATATAAATACTCGCAGTCTCTAATACTCAAGGTGCACTCAATACACCAATTGTCTACAATTCTCAACTGTGTACTGAAATTTGTACTACCGGATTACTTGTAATATTACTTCCAATAATCAAAGTTATCATCACACATATTTTCTCCAATGATTTTCTATCTATATTAATTGATACACCAATCTAACTATCATCACACGTAGTACTTACTGTTATTAGCACCATTCTCAATAATCCTTGATATAGAATCACTAGCACTATTGGTATGGTAACACTAGCTTCATCATTAGATCACCTCGTCACATTGACTAGAACTTATGATCACTTGCAATTTCTATAATACCCATGCTTTACTTCAATCTCAAGGACAGGCATATGGTTCCATATCTCGATTGATGTATAAGCATATCTCTTAAACCTTTTACAGCCTGTTAAACTAATATGTGATACATTTCATAACTTTCATTACCAATCTTGATATTTTTCTACTCATGGCATCTCACTAAAACCCTTTATGCATATATATTTCTTTACTCTTGATACACCCAGTATAAATCATCAAATTGAACATCATGCTCCATTAATTTTTAACACAATTCCTTGATACTTAATTGTTTACATAGATCATCCAATTACATGAATTCACGACTAGTCAGGACTGGCATGCTGACTCTGATACTTACTCTTGGAACCTTCACTGATACTCTTTTCTCCTTCTATCTATAGTGTAAATACTAACTATAACACGCCTATCATAGAACTATTGCTACAAGGTACTATGCTATGGGTATCTCTAGATTAATGCCTACTGCTCCCATGTCCAACTAAGAAACACTTACAAACTCACAAGTCACACTCAGTCAAACTAATACAAGACACAACCAAAATTGCAAGTCACTAATTATCATACTAACAAGGAATCCTCAAAAAAATAAGCTCAAAAAGGAACTGGATCAAGGACTGAAGGTATCTTTACGGCTAGTAAAAAAAAGAAGCGATAGAACAAAGTCTTGAAATAACATAAATAGATAAATATTGAGATGAGACTTTAAGAACCATTTTAAGATACAACCTGATAATCATAAATGTCTGTCAGAAATCATGACAATCAGAATCCTCGCCACGCCAGTAAGCATAAATGCGATAAACGACAGGTTCCGTAACTAAGGTATGCAGCTCTATAATCATGTCATCTAAAATCTTCGCCACGCCAACCGGTATGGCTTCGAGAGACTCTAAGTTTCATAACTACAGTATATACATCCAAGCCAGGTTCCTACGTTCTCGTCACGACAGCTAATATGGCTGCGATAAACTCTAGGTTTCATAACCAAAGTAAACGTTTTACCTTTCTCACTGTCCTCATCAATATATGTCATCAGATGATACCGTAAATTTTAGCCCATAAAATTTATCTCGATATGAAATCAAAACTCAACAACGATACCAAGAATTAAATTTAACAACTGGTCAACAAGAATCAAACTCAACTATGATACCAAGATTTAAATTTAATAATTGATCATCAAGAATCAAGTTCAATAACAACAAGCGAGAGCGGACGAAAATAAGGAAAAATATTTAAATTAGAAATTATAATAAGATTCTCAAGGGGTCATCCCAGGAATCTCTTAAGAATTTTTTTTGTGATTGAGTATCCTCTCTCATCCTATTATCCTATGTCCTATATTCTATAGCAGGCACGCAGTAGTACAACTAAGATGTCGCACTACTATGACATCGCACAACTTGCGAAGTCTGACCTGCATGGGCCACCACTAAAAACGTGTCACGATCCGCACCCAGTATATGGGCACGAGAGCGTGGGTACGTCCAGCCTACGCCGCAGCATCGGCGGTAGAACGTTGTCTAGGTCATGTAACTATCTAATCAATCTCACATGAATATCCAACTCCATAAGGAGACACAGATATCACCATATAATATGGAATATACTCAATCACATAAGCTAAAGCACGATGAGATATCAAAGAGAACAAATAAAATATAAGACAAGTCTAAACAATAATAAATAGTCTAACCTGCAATCAATACATCCAAGTCTCCAAGTATGTCGGAACAAGTCCTCTATGTCACAGTCTGGAAAAAAATATCCAGTCAGGATTGGAACGAAATACACCTCTAACAGCAGTTCCATGCATATTGACAAAAACTATAACACAGTGTAAAGAAATATAAGACAGATAGGAATACTGGAAATAAGAAATGATGGCGAGCATGGATATACTGGAAATAGAAATACTGGAATAATGGAATACTGGAGCATGTCATCATCAATGTACATCTAGCAAATGAAATAGAAATACAAGTACACGCAAGAACAATGAACTGGTATATAAATGTGTACAAGAACAACAACTAGAACATGTAGAGATGCTAAATCAATATACTAGAGATGCATGTCAATGATCCTCTAACCAAGTGTGTGAAATATTAGTATATCATGTGATCGACTTGGGACTGATCAGGCTTGTTACATATGATTAGCTATGATTCATGTAGGGTCAGGCTAACCATCCGGATAGCTGTGATGCGAGCAATAGTCAGGCTAATCACATGTAACAGGCTATGAGGCATGTAATGGTCAGGATGCACCGACGTGAGATGTGGGTGAGCTATGATTCATGTAAGGTTGGGTATGATCACATAAGCTACTAATATTTTCCCATTTCCCCAGCTAGCACGATGGATTCCAATCACGACTCCTCGTGACAGGTCTCAATGATGCCAACTCGTGTAAAGAACAGTGTCAGAGTCATGTACGCTATACAACAAGAATTATAAAAATAATCAACATAATGGAAACTGTCAGAAAATGTACTCGCCTGGGGTCCTGCTGCTGGTATGAATCAGAGTCCAAGTCACAGTCCAAATAGCCTATGTATTACAATTTTACCATGTCAAAAGATAATTTATTTTAATTTATTTAATTCTGAAATAATTACTCTAAAATTCTATTTTAATCTTATTATTCTGATTTTTAGGTTAATTCCTAAATTTTTTGCCCAAAAGAACCTAAATTTTATCGACTGGAGACTCATGGCACGCAAATCGAGGCGATCTGTTGACCGAAAAGTCAACCGACACAAACTCAACTTTCATGCATGATTTCCTGTAGATTTCAGCATCAAAAATATGCTGGAATTTACGGCTCGTCCGAATTCAAATTCGTTTGGGAATTATGGCACATACAAATTTCGTATCGTGCGTCAATGGTTAAATTCTAACCTAGAAGTTCTACAGTATTAACAATATAAAAATACTTCGAAATAAATTCTGGGAAAAATATATGTCAATGATATCGATATTAGCTTTCCGAAACTTCAAACGGTTCATGATTTGGATTCCTGGTTCTCCCGAAATCATGAAAACATCGAAACACGTCTATTTTCGGACATGCTGTGCTCTACGAATTTTTCAGAATTTAATACTAATATTTTCGAAGAACAAATTATATAATCAGAAATCTAACCTCAATAACATTCTAACACAAAAAACTAGGCCTCGTTTGGAGTCCGGAGCTATGCGCAATGGCTTCTGGAAGATGAAGGAACCCTAGATGACAATTCTCCAAAAATCGGCTGAAGAAAAACCCTAGAAAATAACTAAACTAATATATATATATATATATATGAGAGAGAAAGAGCAGCCGCGGCTCAGGAGCTTGCCACGTGGCAGTCATCCGCACAGCCCCGCCCAAATCAAACGGTCCCGGTCGGACGCGGCTCGGCTCAGCTTAGTCCGACTCGGACTAGGACGCGGCTCGGCTCGGCTCGGCTCGGCTTCACCCGGCGTCGCTGACAGGCGGGCCCCGCACTGTTGGCTGCGGGAGGCTGACAGGTGGGCCCCTGTCTGCTGACTGGGCAGAATTAATTACTTTTTGGGTTTTCTTTTTCAGAAAATAGTTTTTAATTCAGTTTTTCATAATTAACTCAAAATAAATGCTAAAAATAATCAGAAAATTCCCAAAAAATTCTAGAAAATATATTTTATTATTTAGAACCTAAAATAAAAGTTTGGGTTATTTTTAATTATATTTGACCCTAAAATAAATTCTTGAAATTCCTAGGAAATTAGGGTTACTAGTTTTTAATTAACAAAAAATTATGGAAAAAATCCCATTAGCCCCAAATTAACCTAAAAATAATATTTAAGCACGAATTTCAGGATACGGAGGTTACAAGTTCGTTTGTAAAATCTTCGAACATGTCCCTGCGATTTGATTATTCCCGCCGGACGTAAAATTACCACGCCAGCGCTCACGCAGAATAATCGATCTCGTCTGGGACTGATGTCGAGCGTTACCTTTGAACTCGACTTAAGATCGTTCGTCCAAGTCAAGATTAAATCCGTTATTGCCTACCTTAATCGTTGAACCAAGATTTTTTAACTTGCATCAATCCATGCTATCTTCCAACCATTGATATGATATAAAGTCTCCCAATTTTAAAACTGTAGCATTCATACTCAGACCGAACTCTATCGAGCGATATCCTACTCAAATCCAAATTTTTCATGCGCGCTATCATTCGTTCACGCCATTATTTTCAATTGTACTAACTCCGATCGCATCCCCGATTATTCCATCTCAACTCAAGTTTTAATTCATTTGATTCAATTTAAAATCGCTCGTACGATCCACTAAGTTTTTCCGACCATGATCTCAATTCCAAGTAATATTTATTTCTATTTGATGTAAGCCTTATCCCATATTCAACTCATTCTAACTTGTTCGAATCAAATCATGCATGATTCCTTCGAATTCGCTTACTTGCTAGGCATTATTTATACTAAGGCTTCGCACAATTACGTCGTTTGCTGCTAGACCCGTTTAATACTCTGAAACTCATGATTCGTTTGAACATTTCTAAGTCGACCAATACACCGCTCAGGATTCGAGCTATATCTATGAATCTTTATAGCTTATTTTTATTCTCAATTCGCTTACTCGATCCTGAGATAATCGAATACACCACTCAGTAATTGAGTTATCTTATTAACTCCTAAATCGCGTTCGCGCCATTCACTCATATATCTAATTCGTTCCTTAGAACTCCAGCACAGTCCCTATTCGCTGCCTTAACGATCTTAGCCTCGCATGTACCTCTATCGATAGTCCTCCATACAAACTATGTTCTGAATCATAACTTATCGCTACAAATAACCATTCAACTATATCTCAAAAATCCAAACACGATTTCTATTATTCGCCTTAGCGGTACTCCGATAACGTCTCTATCGATTTCCATTCTAAGTCCAAATTTATTCTTATCCGAACGATACCAAACTCTCGGGTGCAACTTGCTCATACCAAAAGATCTAAGTGCACGATACTTAACACAACTTAGCCGGAAGGTTGTGTGCATAGGCAACTGTCCGAACGATATTCAATCTCGCACCTTAACCCGCTTGGTGTTCTCGTATAGGCATTTGGGTTCACATATAACTTGCAGATTCTAACATAAGTCTATTCCCACAAAGTCTGATACAGATTGGCACAAAGGCCTTCGCATCCAAATCCCGATCAAGCAATCATATCATTCACATGCACCTTTCGAAAATATTTATACTAATTGTATGAAACATCCTGTTGGAACTTTGAGAGAGAGCGTCGGTAACATAACCCACGAACGAGCTTTCAAAACTGAGAGAATGGATAATAAGTCAAAGGACGTAAGCCATGCTCTGATACCAATATGTCATGCCCCGATCTTCCGCTGGAATCGTTCGGCCCCGCTAGGCGCGAATCACCGCGCCAGCACTCCCGCAGGACGATCGTTTCCATCGGGATGTGATACCGTGCGAGCCTGGAGTTACACCCGCTCAAGGAAAATACCGAAACGGTCGTTGATAACTAGTTCACCAAGTCGATATAGCGAAAACATAGAATAAACACAAGTATGAATACAAAACAGCTCTTTATTGATAATGAATAAGATTACAAGCGACGCTGGGCCAAGATTACAAGTCGCTCAAGCGCTCTCTCTCTCTCTAAGAATAAAGACGTGCCAAGCGGCTTACAACTTGGGATGATATGTAGGCGATGTTCCAATATTATGTCCTGTATATGTGCTTCGGCTCCGGACACAACACTCCAAGGCTCCAGAGCGAACTCTACGCCTTAGCGCGCACGAGGGGATATTACGCACCAAACGAGGTTCTCTTGTACCCTGCAAGCAATTTGGTGGATTATCAGTACATGAATGCACTGGTAGAGAGGCTTCTCGCCCGCTCGACAAATCCAATACGTTATATTAGTTCCATGCATCAACTATTAAGTTATCTTGCTATTCTTACCTTAGGATCAATTTCATGCATAAGATACAAAGCATATCTCGTGTGGCAGTGCGTCGTGCGATATACAAGAAACACGGTGATACTTACCAACTTATCATTTGTCCCTCCCTTTCCAAGTATAAAACCAAGTTAAACCAAGCACAAATATAGATAAATAGAAATCCCAAGATCGCATAACGAACACATGTATGCTACTAACGTGTTTCTAAACCAAGTGCACGTTATACACAGTTTACAATATCTTTTGTGAATCAGGTTGTGCAGATTACTCAGATGTCTTATACTCATTTTACACTGGCATGTTATACTTGTATAGGCATATTTTACTCAGACTACTCAAATGTGTTTCAAACTTCAGGTTACTTTATATCTGTTACTTGTCACAAGTTCCTACGAGCCCATACGCGGGTTGCCGCCACGTATGCAATATACTAATGATACAAACTTGGTCTTATGACCTGACGAGCCGCTATGGACAAGGTATAGTCTCGGCACGGGAATGGAATGCAACGCAGGTAGCGAACTCGCTACATGCCTTTCCGTCCGAAGCAAACGACTATCTAAAATGTTCCTGACCGGTTCGGATCGGCCCCGACACGACCAACGTACCGTCCGCAGGAACCTGAAGCCTATGCACAGGTTGTCCATGACCATTGACAATCAACACTAAACTTTTATTATATGCAACATCTTAAGATCTTGAATGAACATAGCTATTTGACGCAATGATTATTCATTACACTCATTCAGAGATCTAATGATCTGGTGTGTTTCTATTTCCATGCACCATTTATGTTGACGGTTTACTTCTTGTTGCAGCTCTCATTTTGGGCGTTACCTTGGCAACCCAACGGTCCCGAAGACTTTCTATGTTTCTATTATTTGGCTTTGAACGACTATCTTGATAGTCTTCTGCCATAGGTAAGTTAACCAGAATCTATGTTGTGCTTATGTACCGAGGTCGTATCTATGTGACGAGCATTTCAAGACATATGGAGCAATGTACTTCAAAGAACCTATAAGGAACAAAAGATATACTACAAAGTAAAATTATAAGAACTGTAAAGCGAGCCTACCATTCCGTTCAACCGATCTACTTTCATGTTCTATACAAAGATGTATCAGATGGGATTATTCCCTTAGCTAGATGTGTTGTATTATTTATTATCATGCAAGGAGTGATTCGTCTAGCAACTAGCATATATCAACCGTATTTTAAGTGTGCTGGCTAAGCAAAGACAATTTTATCGTAGCCACCCACCTTAGCGATGGTTCGCCTCGGCCGAGCTATACTCTGAGCGAGCCTCTGAAAGTCTAAGTCTGAACTCTTAAAGGGCCAAGTCTGAAATCTTTTGCCTCAAGCAAGTCTTCTCGTTGAGCAAAGCGGGTTGGGTCATCGCACTTGTGCCGTTTGAATCGGCTATCCGCATATATGCGGAGCGGGTCGTTACAACGCCAACATTTATATTATTTATGACTTGGTAAGTAGCCCACAAAGATATATATAACTGCTTGTGGATCCAGCTTGCTCACCATCATTTTGTGATCTCGCACAAAACATGTACAGCCAAACACTCTGGGAGGAACAATAAAAATATTAGAGCCCAAGAGCATCTCGCATGGTGTCTTCATCCCTAATACTCTTGACGGCATCATGTTGATTAGATAAGTTATTGTCATAACAGCCTCACTTCACAAGAATTTTGGCACATTCATTGTCAGAATCAAAGAACGTGTCACTTCTAGTAGATGCATGTTCTTGCGTTTAGCCACCCCATTCTGAGCAGGAGTGCCTGGGCAAGTGATTTGATGAAGAATATTCTGACTAGAGATGAAATTAGTAAACTCCTTGTTGGTGTACTCGGTCTTATTATCTGTTCAAAGAATCTTCACATGTACTCCAAACTGGGTCTTCACATATGCCGAGAAGTCTTGAAAATATTTGTACACCTCAGATTTTTGCTTCATCATGTAGATCCAGGTCATATGTGAGTAGCAATCAATAAAGATAACAAACCATCTGAATCCACTAATAGAAGTAGTAGGACACGGTCCCCAAACATCAGAATGAACAAGTACAAATGGCTCAAAACTTCGAAGACCAACCATTTTATAAGTAGAACGTGTATGATTTTCATGTTCACAAGCATTACAAAATGACATTTTTGTCTACTTTATTCATTATCTCAGGTTCTAACTTATTCAAACTATCAAAAGATAAATGTCCCAATCTGAGTGTTGGAGCATTGCTTCTGTCTATGGACCTCCAATAGTAGTAGCAGCAAGCATTGCAGCCTCCCGGTCTAGGTACCAAATGTCACGCCCCAATCTCTCGCAAGCTCAATCGTCCCCGTTGAACGTGAATCACCACGTTGCAGCGCTCCCGCAGGACAATCGTTCTCATTGGGACGTGATGTCGTACAATCCTGGAGTTGCGCTCTCACAAGACGATGTTGTCAAACATCAAAGTTATCATTGAAACGACCAAGTTGCAACAAAAGTCAAGTATTGTGTACCAAGTACACATCAGAGTATACGCAGCGAAGCTCTCGATAGGGTCCAAATAAAAATGCCACAAGGGAGAATGCCACAAAGGCGGTGCAATACCCTTGCTCTTTCTCTTGCCCACAAAGGTACTTATCGTTCATACATCATGTCTCGTATATCCAAGCAGCGCCACTACACCTGCGTACCTGAAATAATGCCCACAAACGTGGGTCAGTACACAGCCGTATTGGTGAGCGGGATAACCCACTCGTCTAAACCGACACTAAGTAGAATAGTGAATGCAAACAGTTATATGGTGATCTTTCTACTTGAATCCTAGATTCATTTCATGGCAAAGGTATGACATGTTAAGGAAAACTGTAAAGCAAGTTAAGCATGCAAGCATTCAACTCAAGCAAAATATACAAGCAGATATATCCAACTCAAAAGAAAACTAGCATGCAAACCGTCCTACTGAAATTCAAGCAACGCGTGAACCTATCGAACCACAATCCAAGCCTCAATATCCATCCTCAAATCAAGCCTCAATATCCATCCTCAAACCAAGCCACAATCCAAGCCTTATTAATCCAATCATCGATATGCACATCTTGTCAAGGCAAGGTGGCCGTCGCCTACACAAAAAGCACAAAACAAATCCAAGCAAAGCAAACCAACTCTTATCTATATGAAGTCACTGGCCAAGCCATAAAGGACTGATCAACTGCAGTTCTACCCGATCCAGCGCTGAGTAGCTAGCCCGCCTGGTCGTATTTAACTGTCGGTACCACACCCAAGGTACGTTACCATTGTCTCCTCCATGGACGAACGGGCCCGGTGCCCCGGAGCCTATCTCGTTCGAGAAAACCAAACCATGTGCGCAACAGGTTGTCCGTGACCGATGCAGATACCAAGTAGGTATGACGAGAGAATCGAGCATTCTCGCCCCACCAAACGATACTCGCCTCAATCCAACCAACTATCCATAACTATTCTCCAACTTCTATCCCAAGGCACCATCTCAAGTTATCCCCATAGGCACTATGCCGCTTCGACACAATGCTCCAATTGGTGCAACACCCCTCACTCAGAAGACTCCGTGGCATAATCCCCAACAATGGCACAATGCACTCACCGTTGCAGTTGTCCGGTTTTGAACCACAACTGCACGCTTTGCATGACAAAGCGCCCAACTGATACTCGTGCACGGATTCACGCTTGCTCGCCCGTCCGAAGTGCCTTGATATTCCAACCAAGATGCTCCACTCAAGCTCCAACTGCTCAAACGTAAATCCAACTCAAGCCACAAATCATATCCAACCAAACGACGCACACTCTATGAACGCCACAGTGTAGTGATTTCCAAGTTTCAGTCCAAGTGTTCAAGCCATTACATGTGTTCCATATTATTAGGCATGAAGGAGTAGAGGAGAAGGGACAGAGCCCACTCACCAAGTTTGATTCCGTTAAGCACCATATCTTGCCGATACGGCCGATCCCTTGAACCCGTGGTCCGATGCACAGCACGATCTACTCAATTGGTATGACCGTGCGAGCAGGTCATGCTCTCCAAATCATCTGACCGGTCGGACTAAGGAAGACGGCATTATCTCTCCAATCCTGCTATCTCAGTACTGCTCTGAACGAACATCTGATTCCATCGAACTCCGCTAGCAATCTGCACATGAAACCAACTCAATCAATACTTGTTCCCAAATCCAACAAATCAAAAATGTAACCAGTTATTGCCTCATTCAATCCGACTCAGCGTAATGCACCGTGCGGTTGCGGGACATTACACCAAAGACCACCACGCCTTATGCCAGTCCCAAGCCTCTTCCCCATGGCCTTCTCCTGGAAAGAACATATATCCCGATCAAAAAGAATAATACAATTCAATTAATCAATGAGAGGTATAACAGAAAGTAAGTTGACCGAAAACGAAGGAACATGCAATACAAATGACAGGGTAACAGATGAAGTACAATGGACCGAGCCAGTACCCCTGATGGGTCGGGATGTCCCATCAGCAGTCTGAACTGTCTCGAGATGCATATGCTTGCTCAGATAATATAATGCAAACTCGCTAGATGCACATGTGATATGCCTAGATGCATCTGAGTTTATGAGCAGCGTAACCAGTAAAGTTACCAAGGTAGGTAATGTTATCCAGATCCTGAGTGGCCAGTTTCTTGTCCTTAGAACTCTTAACCCGAAGCATGAACTGACATAGTTCCTCCAGCTCTATCATCTTAGCCCCAGTCATTTCGGTAGTGGTCTCCTCCGTCACAGCTAGGTGAGCAACTCTCCGGCCTCCGTGTCCCTTGCCTCCTTAACCTGCACGTTCACCTCTCTGTCCTCTGCCTCCTCGACCACGACCAGAATTGCGGGGTTGAGGACAGTTGTAGCTGAGGTGTCATTTCTTCCCGCGATCGTAGTACTGCCTGTCATCGCTGCTGAGAGCACTAGGAACCACCAATGCAGAACGGACAGCTGGTGAGGTCTCGCCTTTCATCACCTTATGTCGGATCTCCTCTTGCTCCATCGATGCAATAGTTTCATCCAGGGACGAAAAAGATGGCAGATGACACATTGATGTCCTCCTAGCCTCAAACTGCAGGTTCAGACCCTTGAGAAAATGAGCCACACCCCTTCGCTCAAGGTACTGATTTTGCAAGGAGATTTTGCACCATGGATATAACTTGCCGAAACAAGGACTAGAAATAGAGATTTGTGCAAAACTTTTCAGGAAGTATGCTCTCTAATCTCAGAACCCACGTTGAGATCGAAATCAGAAGATCACACAAGAGTTCCTCTCTGATTATCCACGATCCAACGACGGATTTGACAACACCCACAAGCAAACCCGCAGAGAACGTCGACGACACCCGAGGGTGGAGGGGAGGTGGCTTCCACCTAGGTAGAGGAAGGCGGGGATCAAGTGAGAGACAAAGGGAAAGAAAATTCTCCTTATTTTTTTGGAAAAAAAAAATTTTGAAAAAAACTTTTGCTCCGATACCAAGTAGAGAGAATAATTGATTGATTTACTTCCAAGAAATGAGGTACATATATATAGGAGGAGGCTAGCTCCTCCTTATTTTTTACCCGATGTGGGACTAAATAAGTCCCCCATAACTAAACACAAGCTTAGGCTTCAGACCTTTTTCTTCCTTCCCCTTTGTGATCTATTTAAGCAAACTAAAGCCATGCAAGCAGCTGCAAAAGAATAAAGATCAAACATGAATGCCTTTTAACATATTTTATCATTACATAATCATCTGGATGATATATTTACAAAATTCAGTAAAACAGCTCCACCTGACTACATTGGATCAAGGACACTTGAACACCCTCCTAACAAAACCATCACCCACAACAAGAACTCATTTGCAGGAAATCCAAATAGTCCTCAAACAATCCTAACACATCAAAAGCAACAAGTTCATACCACGGAAAACAAAACCCTCATTATTTATGTACAAAGCCATTGACCTCAAATGACAATTTCGCAAATAGTCCGAACTGAGGTTGAACCTAAGAGGCCTCACCAAGCGGGGAGTGCATATTAGGAAGCGCTGCTTTCATGAAGCTGCTAGCGCACTTTGCTTCTTGGCCAACAAGCGCTGAGTTATCATACCCATTCAGCAATACCTTGGGAACGCTTGAATGTAACCTGGAATAATGAAGTAGGTTGTATTGGAAAAAACAAGACAACAGTACACAATTCAAATTCAAGTAGCATTACACTAAAGAAACAATCACTAGAAAGATACCCGGTATCTGAGGGATCAGGTACTTTGATAGTATACTTATGATTTTTATTCTTTCTCTCCCCACTGCCACTTCCTCGTGTATGTTTGCCATTGTTCTTGTTTTGGTTTTTGATCTTGCGGTTGTCCTTTTTCTTGGCCTTGGGGCGTTGACGATGATTGTTGACAGTGTGTGACATGGAGGTACAAGGCGGATCATAGACATCTGGAGCCCATTTAACATGCATGTCAGCCTTTGGTGATGTCCCACTTTGTGCCCGCCCACCTTTCATTGCGGAAACAAGCTTCAAAGAAGTCTGTAAAGACAGTACGGTAATCAGTTATATTAGTTTCCCCATTTAAAATTTCTATAGGCCATCACGTATCCAAAAAAAAAAAGGTCCAAGAACAAATTATAGGCAGAAAGTTGGTGAAGTTTAGAAATTAGAACAGCATCCTGGTCTCCGTCATGACCCGAAATCCAAAGCTCTTTGGATCTCGAATACCTGTAGCTGATATTAGTTTCCTTTTTCTTTCTAATCTTATCAGGTCATCTAATCATTAAGAGTACAATCACAATTAAATCATAACCATGTAGCCATCAGTCCTTAGTGGTATACCAGCTAAGGTCACCTCAGTGGATGGTTGATGAAGACAGTACAGAATTTTGCCATGAGTAATAACCTCTATGGATCTCCCTTGGAGTCAGTAAACCCCATTGAACATCTTCAATGGGTTCCCTCATTGAGCAAATCCAACGAGGTCAGTAATCTCATGGTTTCACCTGATCAGTAATTCACTATATTAATACATTTTCATATATTCCACCTGATCAGGGCATATACTGTTAATACTTTTCATGTATTCTACCTGATCAGGGCATGCAATTCCACTGTTAATACTTTTTACGTATTCTACCTGATCAGGGCATGTAATTCCACTGTTGTTACATTCTCATGTATTCTACCTGATCAAGGCATGAAATTCCACTGTCAATACATTTTCATGTATTCAACTGGAAGGTGAACCAGTCTTGCATGGCAAATTACATGGAATCACAGCAGTAATTACATCAATAGGGTGCTGATACTTAGCAACTTCAGGAATAAATCATTAAAATTCCCTCTTACAGTGGAGAGAACAACTTTGAGTGATAATCAGCTCATGGAATCATGAGGCAGTACAGAAACTTTAACCTTACAAGAATTGAATTGCTAATCTTGATAGCTAATACAACCAACAGTAGCACCAAGCACTGTAACAAATCTAGGAAGCACACACACTCCAAAAATTGATGCCAGGTCTTTGTTGCATCGGACAAGTATTGGCTACAACACAGAGACCCGATTGTACATGGTGAGAATGTTTGGACCAAAACGTTTATACAAGCTTTCCTTTTTTCCGGGCTAGTCACTAGCTCGAAAAATCCACTCTCATGCTTGTACATTGCTAATCTCTTGCTCTCCTATCTCCGACCTCTTCATGAATCGAGGAGTGGGCTCAGCTAGGACAGTTCCACTATCTGATGGCTGGGTAGTGAATTAGACTTTATCGTTTCTTATCTGCCTCTCCTTATTAGAGAATACCAATCTGAACAGGAGTTCTTTCCCCAAATACAATATGTTCATAAAATATATGCAGGTGTTCTTGTCGCGGTTTTCGTATTGTGTTGTCATATTCGTGTCCGTGCAACATAGAACATAAATTATATAAGTCCATGACATAATTGGATGGATATACAAAATTATCTCCAGAACAAAGACAACATATTGGTGTATTATCAGGTTTTAGGCCCCTTCAATTTGACCGGTTAAAAAGAACTGGGTTAAGAAGACAATCAAAGACATTCAGAGATTCACACGTCCAAATATTGATTTCATGCGTACTAAGAGATTTATTGCTTAAATCAGACTTTTATATGAGCAATAATGAGGTAATGACCCACTCATATGAACCTAATTTAATCAGGATATGTCTCGTGTTAAGTATCAATGATTGATTAGTAAACAACACATTTTGAACATAATTACACTTCTCCAAACATACATACTTTGAAGCAAGAGAAGAAAATGAGTTAGCCAAACTCCATAAATATTTGATCTAATATTCATTCATATACAGTTCAAAATGGATGTTTCAGCAATTCAAGCATCCCTACGTGGTCTCATTCTTTCCAAAGAAACATTTAGGAAAAAGGAAACAAATGAGTGGTGCAGCCATGTAACAACTTATATAGAATTTATGTTCCTAATTGATAAATAATGTGCCCGACAAAAAAGAAACTTACAGGTAGTGATATAGAGCGTGCATAAGCAGAAGTTTCAGATGAAGAATGTTTCTCTTGTATAGATGACATTAGTGAAACTAAACACAGCTCCCTTGAGGAAGGAAAGGTTGCAGACTTGTTGAAGCTTTGTTGAACTTTCGGATCAAAAGAAAGAGACCGATGAAAACTTTGGCATAGATTGATCTCATTGCAAATGTCTGTATCTTTCTGCTCACAACATGAATTGGGGAGAGAGATCTGTACACCATACTCTGAGACATGAAGGCTTCGTTCAGCATCAGCTCCAATGATAGGAACTGTAACATTGCCATTGTCACTGATTGTGACCAGGTCAAGAGCCTCAGACTTGACAATAACAGCCTCTTTTTTATCACCAAGGGCATATTGCTTATTTTCTACATAAGATGTCTCACAGCCATGACTATTTACATATAGCTCACAGCTGTTACCGTCTGAAACTGAAATAACACGATTGGAGCTGCCCATACAAGCACTACTACAATGAAAACTGGAACCATTTGCGAGATGTACATGAAAATAAAATCAATCAGTTTCTAATTTCTAATGCACTAAACATAAGGAAGATAAACCATATATTTTGGACACTAAAAACATAATTTAATGGGCAGGATCACATCAAAAATGAGAATATGAAACAAAACATTGCAATGTGCTTCATTCATGTCCTCTAGATCAATTCAGAACTATGCTTCCATGAAACACCTGGATATAATGTACTTACAAGATCTTCACTGTGTTCCCATTTTAATAGGCATTGAAAGCCATAAACGAAAAACACCCCAGATAATGTGCACAATAAAGACCGATCTTTATGAGACCGCTAAAGAAAAAATGTAGAAAAAACCGATAGCAAAACATATAAAAAGCAAAACCAACCATAAGAAGAGACGCAAAGATCCCAGAGATTGCTCGAAAAGTAAAGATATCTATAAACCAAATCAAACACAAGAATAAAAAGATGTAAATATCCACAAGATTATATATATATATATATAAATATATATATATATATATATACACACACACACACACACACACACACACACTCAGAGGCATAAGAATCCGGTTCTACCGGGTGAAGGATCGAATCCCCCACGAAATGTTTGCTCGGGGGAGGGATTTATTTGCAACATGTGGTTGCAGAGCTCCGGCAAGGACCGGAGGTGATGACCGGGCCTAGCATGGCAAGAAGTGATGAGCATGGAAGCTGCCGAGTTGATTGGCGGGACGCAGCCGAGTTGATGCTGAGGAAGGGCAATGTGGGCACTGAATTGGTCACCAAACGGAACGCCAAGTGCGGTGGTCAACGTGTGTGATCGTATGAGTTGTAAAAGGTCCCGCGCAAATACATCGGACATTTAATTAAGTACCTTATATATATATATATATATATATATATATATATATATATAAGTCCTTCTACAATACAAACAGCAAAAAAATTGTATCCATACAAGCAATGGTTTCAACCATTGATTTATGATCCAATGGTTCTTATTGAAAGGACTTTCTTGTAATATAACTAGGAGCAATAACTATGGAGAACATCATTTAATATTGTTTTTTTTGTTGACTTGTTTGTTATCTCCTATTGTAGGTCATTAACATTTAAGAAAAGAGTTAGCAGGTTAACATGACCTGTTATAGCAGGTCAAATCAAAGTGTAGGAGAACTTGCAGAATTTACTATATATTTGTCTTGTTTGTATGCATACATTAAAATCGTTGTTTGTATGCTAAAAATTCCATATATATATGCTTGTTATCAACCTGACATTAATGGTTGTTTCGGCATGAAGTTGTTTGATGCAATGCCAAATTTGTTGCTTGAGCAGCCAACAAGCTGATAGATTCATAATAACCATAACTGTTAAGATCATGATTCTATATCCAGTTGGAGTTGGACTAGCTTAAACTTTCCTAGTAAATTTATGGTAATGAATGACATACAACTATACAAATGACCAGAATGTTAATTATTCAGTAAGAAGTTGAGAATACATCCCACAGCTACTTGCTACCTATCAATACAACATTTATCAGACATATGGCCAACTATCACCAGTTCAAATCATGTTCATGGCCTGGCCCTACAGAAATCGTGGAACATTGCACATTATTATATATAAAAGGATATATTTATGCTATTAAGAGAGAAAGGACAACATCTTGACTAAAGAACATGCAAAAAAACAACAACAACAAAAAGCCTTTATCCCAAATTCTTGGGGTCGTCTGTTTGAATCATTTTCTTCCAATTCAGCTTTGGTAAGGGCCATGTCTAACTAAAGAACATACAAACTAGAATCTTATAACTTGCTTTAAAACACCATTTCAGATTAAAAAAAGGGCATGGTTTAAACTTCAAATTTTATTCACAATAAAGGCTCTCCTAAAAAAATACGAACGTAGAAAACTGAAAAAGTGTTCCAAGTTCCAACCCACAGAAAAGGCTCTCTTAAGAATGCAAAAACTCAACAAATGTGCATAGGCAGAAGGTTCATGATTACAAAATAATCAACCAAGACCCCCCTGCATTAAGCCAGAACATGTTGCTATAACTTCTGTCAACACATTTATTGTCGCATAAATTTCCAATGAATGTACTGCCACAGAAAGCGGCCATACATTTATTTTAATAAAGGTCAATGTTAGAGGTTAGCTTAAAAGTAATCCTTATAAAATAGTTATAACTAAAAATTTACAACCTAATAAAAGTGCACGAGTACTAGTAACTTTTGGGTGGATGAGTGGGGTGGGAAGCATAAAAACTGAAAACAACATTGAAGCAAAATTAGACACTAAGATTCCACAGAAATCAGATGAAGACCATATTATTCAATAAGTGATAAGTGATACTGTTCTCGTTAAAATCTAATTCTAATAATATAACCATATAGTTAAGAAAGCAAAATGACTATGAACCATGTTTATTAACCTAAAGAAAATGCATATAAGAAGTTGTGCACAAGCAAATGTCCAATAACCACCAGGCAGAAAATCATGCATTCAGCAACAACAAACAACAAAGTCTTCCTCCCAAAATTTTGGGGTCGGCTGTTTGAATCCTCTTCCATTCAGCTATAATAAGGTCCTCTTCCATTCAGCTATAATAAGGGCCATATCCTATGTAACGTTAACAAAATCCATATCCTTCTTTACCCCTTCGAACCATATTCATCTAGGCCTACCTCTAGTCATACTATTGTATTATTGCTCCTCCTTACAAGAGCATCTATTGGTGTGCATTGCACATGTCCAAACCACATAAGTCGGCTTTCTCTCATCTTGTCCTCAATTGACGTCATCTATAACTTCCTACGGATACACTCATTTCATATCTTATCATATCCGTTAATGTATTTCAACTCATCTATATTAGCATCCTCATTTTTTGCTATACTAACTTTCTCGACATGTTTCTTAATTGTCTTAACTCTCTGATGATCTAATCCATAAAGCATAGCGAGTCTTATAGCGGTTTTGTATTCCTTTTAGAGGTATCTTGCACTCTACAAGCATTTTTTTTTTCATTTCAACCATCTTGTTTTATTTATATGCATGACATCATTCTCAATCTCTCCATCTTGATGAACGATTGACCTTAAATACCGAAAACTGTATCTATCTATCTATATGGGCTCCCTACTCATTTCTCATTGAGTACGGGTTGAAAGTACATTTCATATACCCTATTGTTGCATATCTGTTGTAAACGATTTATCAAAACATACAACACCGATTAGGAACGCGGTAGCAACAATAGAAGAAACACACAAGATGTAACATGTACACCCCATTGCTGCACAAATATTGCAAAAGTTTATCAACACATGCAACACTGATTAGGAACGTCGAAGCAACAAGAGAAGAAATACACAAGATGTAACATGTATACCCTATTGCTGCACATGTTGCAAAAGATTTATCAACACATGCAACACCGATTAGGAACGTGGTAGAAACAAGAGAAGAAACGCACAAGATGTAACATGATTCGAAGATTTTCTCCTACATCTACAACACACAACCTACAACACACAACCACAAACAAGTTGTTTTAATTATTTCAAGAGAGTTATAATTACAAAAGATGCAGCCTTATTTATACACCGAGTAGGACAATTACCGACTTCTAAGAAAGGGATTAGCAGTAGGGAATTTGATGAAGCTCCGCAATCTCTAACAACACCTTGCAAAAATTGCAAGATTCAGGACAAAATAGACCAACAAAAACCAAAGTTCTTAAGACCATACAATGTATCGATGTAGGAAGCGCAAAGCATTGGACACTTGGCTCATACAAGACCTTTAGAATTTTTGGGTAAGGTGAATCATAGGAAACACAATAGTAGGCCATGGAGCTAAGAGATTAATTTCTTCACATATAAAAATATAAAATTAGAACATCCCTTATATCCCAAAAAATAAGATTAATAACATTATTATCTAAAGTTCCAAAATAACAGAGACTAGTAAAATAATTTAAATCTTGGCGATTTAATTTCTTTTTACAATATTTGTACTGATCTCATGGATGTTGGGGGCAGGCTGGAGGTGGCTAATTCGCTTAAACATGGAAGATAATACACTTAAACACCACAGATTATTGTCCATTGTTGTTTGGTTAAAGAATTTCACTAGAGAGAGTTTTCTCAATCAGATGGGATTACAAGGAAACAATAATAATGAAATGTTCTCATGTTTGAGACCGGAAGCTTTAGGTTCCACATTCGATCACCAAACAAAGATTTATCTTTCCACAGAGCTGATTTTCCTCTAAGAAGAAATTAAAATGAGTGTGCAAAACAATCCAATCAGATCTCAATGGCTGTGCGGATATACAACACAAAGCCGTTGTACCAGATCATTGGGGTCTGTCACATGAATCCATTTCCACCATTTGCTCTACTAGGGTCATCAACTCAGCTATATTCAGTAAGCATCATAACACTTTAACAGCTTCAATCCACGCCCATCTTGGTCTACTCGTCCCTTGTAGAACCTTCTGCTATAGTCTCACTACTACTACCGTAAGTATATATGCATGTCCTTGTCAGATTGATACCAATGACAGATTTGTGTCAGATATGGATATCCCTTGTTCATGTTAATGCTTGCTGCCTCAAAGAAATCTACAATTCCAAAGGTCTTGCATTAGCCAAGTGCCCAAGTACTTGGGTCATCTCTTGGAGCATATCCATCTTCTACCAACACATTAGTTGGAACATATGTCAATCTTTCACCAAATATATAAAGCAAATCTTAATGTTTCCAAGTCTTCCAGATATAGTACGAAAGCCTTCATATTAAAGTGAAGTGTTCAATATATAATATGAAAGACTTTACATATAAGAAAAATGGATGTAGCTCAAGTGACATTCCTTCCTATGAATCTTCTATACATAATTTATTTTAATAAGAACTAAAGTGGAGTAATGTTGTGCCTGTGATGCAAGCCTGTGGGAAGTCCAAATGAAATGGGGGAGTTTGTACAAGATTTATGATAAAACTAGAAAAAAATATTATCAAGGTTTCTCTATTAAAGAAGGCAGATCCACATTGCATCATATCAGAGGGTAAAATATACCCGATCATCGGATAATTTGTGGAATGTGGCATAACCAGATAGTCAGATAATTTGTGGATTATGACTAACTAACATGCAATGAAAGTAATGATATGATTCACTGTATAGTTTGAAGCTGTGCTTATATTAAATAAGAGAAGTATCACCATTTGCATCTTATTATTCTCGACTCCATTTTCCGATTTTAAGGCTAAAATGATAATTTATGAAATTAAGAGAGTAAGTTCTTAAAACAGAAGCTTTTCAATATGAAGTGTCTGAGTTGTGTATACTATATTTTTGTGAAATTGATCATGTTGGCCACCATGTTAAGGCTTCATTGTCGCATTGAAGATAAGATGGCAGTTGAATTTTGAATTCCATGTCTAAATTTCTCCTCCTTACAATTTTATTTTTAAGTATCTACAATAATTTAAGGTAATAATCTCTACAAACTTCTAAAAGGAGTTTAAAATGATACTAGAACTCTTGCCTTGGCTTTCTTGTTGGAAGGAAAAGATCTTTGTAACTTACCATACTTGAAATCTTGGAAAAATGTTTTTTTACCATCTACGTATACATATGCACCCAAAAGATATGAGTTGCAAAATAACATAAAATCTGAGTAGTACCTTTGGGTAAATTTTAGCAGAAAGGAGATACTATCACAATGCAATGTTTCACTTTCTTGTCTTCGTTTCTATGACATATTAAGAACACCTTTTCTCCATTTTCACCAAGCAGAAATTGCGTTCTCACACTTAAAAGTTATACAAGTTGCTAGTTTATACTGCCAAATATGTGAAAATTTTAATGATCATGTCAAATTGAAGATATTGCCAAAACTTCCATGTTAACGTTAATGATTGTGTCAACTTTAGGATATTGCCAAATCATACTGTTCAACCAAACCCATCAATTATTTTCTCTCCTTTTAACTTGTAAGTTAGAAAGTAATAACTTGGTATTCTTAATAATACTTTCATTCTAGGTTGTGAACTTGCTAGATTTATCGTGTATCGATTTGCTTGTGTATCGTATGATACAGTAACTTTAGGAGTTTAGGTCTTTACTTATAAATCCATATACTATCATGATTTAATAATATTTTCTCATATTTTTTTTAAATCTGTTTCATGTTTACAGGTCTATCTAGTTCTCCATAATCCAAATTCTTAAGTATCCACTACGTGACTCAAGTAAAATAATCGATACTACCTATCAGCCTACATGTATCGTACTGAATCAACCCATAAGTAACAAAATGGAAATATATCTTAACATATCGTAAGATATGTATCGTGTATCCTAAGATACTAACAACATATTCCATTTGATATTCTCTTGTTTTCCTACTATGTAGGGTTGTTTTAATTTTTCCCTTTATGTCAGTTTTGTCAAACGAATACTGCTAAACTGAAATTCTAGGTTGTCTATGACTGTCTTAGAGTGTTAGAAAATTCTATTTATTAAGAATATTTCATTTGCTATCCTCTTGCTTTCTTTCCTATTATGTAGGGTTGTTTTAGTTTTTTCCCCATGTCAGTTTTGTCAAAGGATATAACTGATACTTCTAAAACTGAATTATGGGCTGTCTATGAGTGTCAATGTTAGAAAAGTTCTATCTATTAAGCATGTGTATATCAGTAAATACCTCTTTACATTTGGGAAAAAGTTGGTCATGCACATGTAACTTTAATTTTATCTGCTGCCTAGATCAAGGACTAGACAAATAGATCTGCAATGATAACAAAAAATTCTTTGAAATGTGAAATTTATTAGACAAAATGGTTTTAGGAATTTATATCCAATAAGAGGCTGAGTAATAATTGTGGAACATCCATATACAAAAAAATATCACCATTTGAATCACAACCCCCATATGGGTACGTCTATTACTAGTATCGGCCTATCAATTATGGGGGTGTTTGGTTGGTTGTCTATCAATTAAGGTGGTGTTTGATTGGTTGTAATTGAAAATACATGCAACATTTGTTGTACCATTTCCATTGTTTGATTTATGTAAATGGTGGAATTTATGCATCAAATGTTGCGGTGAAAATGGCTCCAACACTAAGGGTAATAAATGCAAGACCATTTACAATGATTCTCTCTTCATTCAGTATAATAAAGTCGCAATTTTTCCCAATCACTCAACTCTCTCTCTCTCTCTCTCTCTCTCTCTCTCCAACATTTATCCCTAAACCCAAATTACTTTCTCTACTCACATTCTCTCCCTTCAATAATTGGAGCAACAACCACCAAATGGCCAAGTTCCCATTATTTCTCTTCATCACTCTCCTTCATTTTCTTCTCCTCTCTCCTCGTCTTCTCCACCCTACCATGAGCTCCTCCCCTCCCTTTTCCTCGCTACTGGCAAGGAGGCCAAGTGACCCCCTCTCCTCCTCCCGGCCACTGTCGTAGGCCAATCGCCTCTACCATTACCACTACCAATGGTCGGCGTCGACCAACGACGAGGAAGGAGGGGAAGTGGAGAGTTGGGTTGTCCAGGTTATGGTTGATTAAATAGTAAAGAGAATAAGAGAGTTTGTATGGTTGGAAGGAATTACGAAAATGGGTGGAAGGGAATGAATATAGTAGATATTTTGAGTGAGTCTGGTTTAACCATTGTTTGGAAGATGTAATTACTAATTAGAATACATTGTTGCAACTTTTGTTGTGGTAAATGGAAATACATGTTTTGGTTGACTTTATTACATTGAAAGAAGAGAGTCATTGAAAATGATGTAAATGGTATTGCATTTGTTGCCACATTGTTGCAGTAATTTGAGGACATGGTGCAACATTTGTTGTACCAATTTCACTGTTTATATCAAAGCAAACAATAGAATTGGTGGCAATGGTGCGACAAATGTTGCATGTATTTCCAATTACAACCAACCAAACACAATTGTTAGGCCGTTGCTAGCTTTTGGATTATATAGGATAAATATTCTGAGCTAAACCAAGCTAATAAATTGTAACACCTAAATCTTGAAATAGCTGATTATGTAACAAAACAAATGGTCTCCAATCGTCGGCGGCGGCGGCGGGTGCAGGACAAGCCTAGTTATTTGCATAGTCTGTCTCTCCAAACATGTTTTGATAGAATCCCTATCCATTCCAAGTCTAGACCACCAAGCCAAGATTCAGTTCTAAACCTTTTGTTTATAACTCCAAGTCGTCCAACCTGATTCAAGTATCGTTCACGAAACCACCAAGCGTGATTTGTTCCAGGTTCTAGGCTAACTTATCAATCAAACATTTTCGATTCACTTGCATTCTCAAACTCGCATTATCGTGTCGAACCACAAGTCAAGACAATCTATTAGTTGTCACGCTCCGGTCTCCCACAAGTTCGATCATCCTCGTTGGACGTGAGATCACCACGCTAACGCTCCCGCTGGATAATCGTCCTAATTCGGACATGACGTATGTACGAGCATAGAGTTACGCTCGTACAAGACAAGAACGTTTGAATGTTATGGTTATCTTCGAAACGATCGAGACACCTTATCCTTACTCTTTGCTCCATCTAATATATATATAAAATCCATCAAGTCATGTCCGTTCATGCAGTGATTATAATTCGTCTAGCAAAATCATCCAACTTCAATGTTACCATTCGATAAATCCATAGTCTAACTTCTAGCATTCCTCAAGCAACTAGTTTCAATATTCAAGCCAAAGTCTATCCCATTTTTGATACGTTCTATTCATCGAGTTCGTTTGGAATAATCACCGAACATGTTTCCTTGAGTTCGATCATCCCCGCCGTACGTGAAATCACCACGCTGGCGCTCCCGCAGGATAATCATTCTCGTTGGGACTGATTTCGAAGGTTATCTTTCCGAACTTGATTTCAAGATCGTTCTTCCAAACTTCAAGTCAAATCCGTTATCGCTTACACTTCTATTCGATCGATATTATATTCAAGTTCAATCCGTTTGTTTCAATCCGAAATCGCTCGCACAATCCTCCAAGTTTTCAACAAGTTTCCTTGACCAGGATATCGATTTCCATTTCCATGAATCCATATTCGATATAAGCCTTATCATTTATTCAAGACATTTTCAATTCGTTCAATCCAACTATCGTACGAGACCTATGAATCCGTTTGGACATTTCTAAATGATCATACACCACTCGGAATCGAGTCACCCAATTAAATCATCAATCATGTTCGCATCAATCGCTAGTATATTCACCAAGTTTTTCTTAGAATTCCCGCACGACACTTAGCATCGCCTGATAAATCTTATTCTCGTATGTATATTCTTGATAGTCATCCAAGTAAACCATATTTGATTTGTATCTTCCGACACGAAATACCGTTCGAGCTATTTCCCAAAACCCAAGCACGATTCTCTATGTTCGCCTAAGCGATAAACTAATAATGTTTCTATTGGTTGCCATTCTAAGTCTGACTTATCTTTCTCTGAACGATATCCCAATCTCGTTGCAACTAGCTTGCACCAAAAGGGTCTTGGCACGCGATACTCAACACAACTTAGCTGAAAGACTGTGTGCATAGCTAACCGTTCGGACAATATTCTATTCCGCACACTAACCACTTGGGTAATCATGTATAGGTATTCGGGTTCACACATAACTTGCAATTTCTAGCACGAGTCTATTCCAACCAAGTCTAACACTGGTCGGCACAAAGGCCTTCGCATTTCAATTTCGTACAAGCAATCATATCATTCACATACAACTTTTTGAAAGTATTTAGACTCATTGTTTGGAACATTCCGAAAGGACATTGAGAGAGAGCGTGTGCACATAACACACGAACGAGCTTTCGAAACTGAGAAAATCGAAACGAAATCCAAAGGCGTAAAGCCATGGTGGGGGGGGGGGGGGATAACAAACTAATCTAGCACAACCTACCAATATTTCCCTCCAAGTTTCCACTACTTTGCCTCCAATGTTTGCTCATTAGTTGAAAACAACTTGAATAGTGTAGATGTATTTTTCTACTTAATAACCAAATCGAGAAAACTTTCCTGAGCACCGGATTTGGGTCCATATAGTATTTATTAGCAAAATTTTCTAAATTAGAACTCCCAACCAAAGACAATTACAGCAATATAAAAAGTTAATAATCAACAGTTTCACATATAGATTGATGATCTCGAGCAGGATATCTGTTTTATATAGCGGTGCTTATGCCTACTAGACTAGCGTCAAGGAAGAAGGCGAAACCTTCCTCTCAGCAAATCTGAACAGAAGTTGACTAATGTGTGAGCCAAACAACACTTACCATGCCATTACTTTTTTCAGACAAAGGGGCTGCCTGATTCTTTACTCAATCATTCCATAAACACGGACACAACAAGGACATTTCAAAAACAATCTACAAAAAACAATACACCACGTTAAAAAAATCATATAAGTAAATAATCTAGGGAGCACAGACACTCCCAAAAAAACTAGTATTGTAGGCCAAGTCGAGTCGGACACATTAGACATAACACAGACACAATAAACACTAAGCAGCAGCAAACTAGCTTTTGTGCCCATGTTCGTATCATGTAGGTCGTATTCATGTCCGTCCAACATAATAGATAATATATGAAACAACGATAATATCAGAGAAATGAAAAAAAAAAAATAGAAAACTAAAAGAGACAAGATGGGTTCAAATAAATGTAACTAGATATGAGGAATAATCATAGTCAACCTATAAACTCTTTCACTTCCATGTTCGCCAACAAATACATGAACGACGTAAATAAACTTGTGATCTATGTAGTAAACAATGCATATAAGCACATTTTAGTACTCTCAGGACTACTTTAGCTTCTAAAAAATTATTAAAAAAATTAGATTTGTCACAAATCGACACCAGCAGAAATGAGCATTTCCTTCATCAATTTAAAATTGCCAATTCCACATTGATATTGATCATCAATCATCAGAACAGTAAAATAAAAACTAAACACAACTTACTATTCAAATCAAATTAAGAAGTAATACATATAAGTAATACATAAACATTACCTAAATTTTATGTCGAAGAACAGACGATCGGAACCAGATCCAGCAGAAGAACTCGTAGAAACCAAGATCAAATCGAAGAAACGTCAGTAAAACCCTAGAATAGCAAAAGATCCATTATCAAAACCCTAATTCTGATTCAAACAACCACGCCAAGCCCATCCTTCGAGCTGCTTCAGACCATGCGAGCACAATCCATCATGGAACGAGTTCAAAAAGGGGATCGAGATCGGAGCCTTGTTGCGCACCGACGGCATCTTCGTCGATGCTCGCAAGAGAGATGAAACCCTAACTTTTGAGTCAGACAAAAACCCTAATTTTCAGACAAAAACCCTAATTTTGAGTGCTTTGGTTTCGGATAAATTATTCTCTCTGTCGTGATTAATATAGGGTGTATGTGTGTGATTTAAGGAAAATGCTAAGTTTACTACTGAATGTTTACAACCATCTTACAACCAACACCCCATCTATGTGGGCCACATCCGGCCCCACCTCTCATCCAATGAATGGATGCCACGTGATACTCCTGCCACATGGCAGAAAATCGGGTCCCACAAATCCCTCTCACCCAATGGATGGTCGTCACGTCGGCGCCATGTGGCGGTTGTAAAATGGATGTAAGCATTTGGTTGTAGACGTAGCATTCCCGGTGATTTAATACTACTTTAGGACGGTGACTAACGTGACGATATGTTAATGGATATTTAAGTGTGATGACCGTACTATTTGTGGATCTTAGTTATTATTTTCGAACATCGAACAGAGTTTTGCTCCAAATAAAATTTGGTTGCGACTTTAGGCTTTATATTTTCACGAGTTAATTGTATTTATCCCGCACCCGCACCTCACCTCACCCCCACACACACTATTTTATATTCATATCTACACAACCCTCTCATTATTTAACACTAATTGGAAGTAACACTAATAAATTTAAAAATAAAAAAGTTGTAAAGATATCAATATAAATTTAGGGAGGATAAATACAATTAACTCTATTTTCATTATCATGGAATATTAGAAAATAGTATTACATAAATAAATGTAAGATACTTCAATCAATCTGGTCTATAGGGGAGGAACAACTAAATAAGATATTCTTCTTAAATAATACAACTATAAAAATGAGACTATTATCAAAACTAAAAATTTTGCTCATAGCATTTATATATCATGAAATTGTGTCTATAGTACAAAGTTTCTAAAATTTACAAGAAAAGAACAAAAATCATCCAAGGAATGGACATTAACGAACAAATATTAACAAATAAATTAAAAATATCAAAAAATGCACATCTAAATGGCGTATTTTGCTTAAAAACGTCATTTGGTTAGGCATATTCTATGAACATAACGTCCATCCGAAGTGTGTATTATGTAGAATATATATATATATATATATATCATTTTGTTGGACATTTTGTTTGCACTAAAAGCCCAACCGATCGTCATTTTTTAAGTAAGGAATTATTTTAAAATTTATTTGGTTGGTTGGCAGTTCGCTAGATGGGTTTAATGTTGCCATTAAATGGGGTTGGTTGGGTGTGGATTATAAAAGGAGGGATTTAATGTCGACATTGTCCAGCAGCATGAGTCTCATATATCTAATTTGGTATTTTTTTGACAGGTAATCTGAGTTTTAATTAATTAGCATTATTACCATTTATTATATTAATAATTTTCATGACCAGCACCCGGAATGAGGGTACGAGTAGTGAGCAACGCCCAGCCTACACCGCAGCATCGGTGGTAGAACGTTGTCTGGGTCAACTCTACTATATAAATATCCAATACAATATATATACATGGTACATGATAATCATCTCAACTCCAAACAGAGGAACAATACGGTATTTGATAAATGTAAACTATTCTCAATCACAATGCAAACTAAGGAAGATAAAGCACGAGGTGGAATAACGAAAGAAAGAGTCACAATACATCCACAAGCCTGAAATAATATATACATGCCATAAGCCTCAATAAAAGTCTAATACAAGTCTAAACAAATAATCTAAACCTCCTCAGACTCTGGTACTAAGTCCTCCTGCTTTAAAGGAGTATCCTCTAAAGGTACGTCATTCTGCGGCCCGTAGTAGGTGAGAAACTGGTCTTTGAGCCAATCATCTGAAAAATATATCCAGTCAGGATTGGAGCGAAGTACATACCTCTGAAAGCAGTTTCAAATACATAATCTAGCATATATAACAGATAATAGAAAAGGATACACTATAACTAAACATCAGAATGAAATAAACTAGAGTGAACAGGTAATGTATTGGAATGAAGAACAGGCAATGGAATAACTGCAATATAATGGAAATAAATGAAACTAGGTAATGTGCCATGGAATACAAGTTCATTATGTGATCGGTTTAGGTTGAACACGAATACAATATGGTAACTCGATTACACGTGTGATATATAATCGACATGTACACGAATACACTTGGGCTTTGATCACATAACCAACTCTTATTCCCCCATCCCCAACCAATACTAATGGATCCAATCATGACATATTACGAACACGAATATGGGCACACTGAACACGAGCAATGTGTGAACACAAAGTACACTAAAATTAATACCCGATACACACGATAAAATACATGTGAAGGAGTACTCGTTGAACACGGTAAGGGATAACATCTCCTGACATGATCCATATAGTACTAGTCCGTGAAATCACTGTGTCGGAATCAAGTATACAATTTTAGAACATGAGATATATACACTATTATGAAATAAAAACTAGTAGAGAACTGTACTTGCATTTGGTCCGGAGCAAAAGAGGTAACTCAGTGTCCGAGCTGGTGTCACACAACCCTATATAGAAAAATCAAGTTACTTGGGTGAAAAAAAGTGATAATCATACTAAATGAGTCAAAATATGCTTTCTAGGTCATTTTTAGGTTATGCTAGTCAAACTAGGTCAAAATAGCTACTTCTAGGTTGTATGATCTTATATCTAAGCTTCTATGTTGGTATATTGATGATAAAAGCTATACTAGCTAAAACTAGGTACTATGATACCTTATGTACTAGTATCAATCTCTATAATCTTATTTACATAACTAGTTAATACATATATATCAACATTTAACTTATATATATATATATATATATATATATATATATATATATATATATATATATATATATATATATATATATATATACTAGTTAATAATACTACTACCTTTAGTATCTAGAATACCTTATACTCATCTATCTTTATGAGTACTTCTAATATTCTACACTTAACACATACTACTAATAGTAATATCGTAGCTTAGCCTATACCTTGATACTATAAATACCTTGATATCTTGGCACCTAGACCAACCCCTCAACTATCACTAATCCACCCCCAACTAATACCAATCATCATCGTATCTTGAGATACTCTATTACTCAAACTCGAAGTATTATGAGATACCTACACCACACACTCAACTTACCTTAACTCACATGCATACCTTACCTACTAGGCATTTGAGTTTCATGACTCAAGATATCTTGATACCTCATCTCACCAACATCAACAATTATAAATGGCCATACCTATGCTTGTATCTCAGTCATGTATATTACCAACACCATCACCCAACTGTGACCTCTCCTTAAACCAAAACTAAAACCAAAAACCCACATCAACACCAACATCACCTGCTCCCCCTTAATTATGCATACACTCTATGATACTCTCACACTAAAGCACACTTGATACTCTCCTCAATTCTTAATGCACACCCTCTAAATTATACACATGTATTAACCTTCACTCACCCACGTGCACTTGGACAATACACTTAAACCTGGACACCTCCCCTTGCTATGAGCTCCTACTGCTGCTGCTCCCACGGTTCTAATACAGCTACTGCTGCTGTTGTTGGTTTCAGCAAACCCCCAACCCGTGTGCAGCAGTGCACATCAGTATGCACTACTTGCACTGAACACTTGCAACTAAACTGCTCTCCCCTTACTCCAACTCCCAGGTACACACACAGGTAGACCCCCAACTGATACACCTCCAGTTGTTGTGCACTGCCTATTTGCAGTTGTTGATACTGCAATTGTTGCTGCTCTTATGTAAAACCTGACCCCCAACTGATACCAATCTGCAACCCGAATCCCCAGCTGATACCAATCTGCAACCTGACTCCCCAGATGATACCAATCTGCAACCCGACTCCCCAGTCCCCTTACTTCCCCATAACTCCTACTGCTACTGCTCTCACTAACCAAGCATAGCAGTAAACTACAACTTGGTTCGAGCCCTTCCCATACTCTATGTTGCTGTCACTTGCTATTGTTTCTTTCTCATTTCTGACCTACATACAGGTACTCCAACTGATAACAACCCATCACAACAAAGCCACACCAAGTAATCATATATATATATGTATATATATATATATATATATATATATATATATATATATATATATATATATATATATATATATATATATATAGATAGATAGATAGATAGATTAATATAACTTTGTAACACTAAGTATATAGTTATAAATATGACACTCAATTAATACACTACACTAGAAGCATCTACACAAATACTTGACATGCAATGATGTGATACTCTATGATACACACCCAAATAAGATACCAAACTCTCAATTCTCCATAATTAAACAATCATACACCTATATAACATCCATACATGACCAATGTAACTTGCTACAATAGAAATTGAAGAGAATTGTGCAAAACCCCCAAAATTGGGCTCTGTGTCGCACCGTATCACAAAATACCTTGATACGGCCTACACGTATCCAATTGTGGATACGTACCTAGTCCCATAACCCTGATCTAAGTCTAATTAGATCTAATTAGTCTCATGACACACAATTGATGTATCAAATTCGTAATTTCCCCAACATGTACACAAAACTCCACATAGAACTCCCAATACATAGCCAAATAGCCTAGAACTTGTTCCTATAGGTAGTCCTATGCCATAGGGTGATTCCTAGAGGTCAAATGCATGATTAAGAAGCTACAATGAAAGAGAAATTTCAGAAATTACCAATTGAGAGATGGATTCCCAATAAAAAATACAATTAGACACTATCCGGATATAATCTCTAGCTCCAAAGCTACTCCTCCTTGTGCTCCTTGCTTCTCCAAGCTCTAAGGCTCCAAGAGTGATGAATTTGAGAAAGAATTGGTAGTGAATTGTGTAGAAAGTCAATGGAAAAAAAATAAGAAATTGGGGATCTAGAATTTGGAACCAAAATGCAATACAAATAAGGAGAGAGAATGAGAGCCCCTCTTCAAGTGGTCGGCCCCTTACTCCTGCCCCAAGCTACATGCTAAGGTCCCAAATACCCCTATATGATGAATTATGAGGAATAATTAAGGATAGATATTTTTGGAAGTCTCTAACTAATTGTAATTAAACTAATTCTCCTTAATTTAATTAGTAGAATGACTAATGGGCTTGGGTCCAAGTTAGGCTCACTAATTGTCATGACAAATCTAAGTAGGTCCATATGTGTCAAGTCTAAATATTGTCTAGTCTTTCTAACTAACTAATTAACACAAGTCTTTAATGAAATAACTAATACTAATCACAAATAATTATAGCTTAACATAATTAAATAATTAATACAATCATCACATTAATATTCAATATTTAGTCCTATGAATAAATAACCATGCCAAATTACCAAACTACCCTTAGCTGAAAAAGTAAGGGTGAAAATAATACACTAAGAAAATTATATATATATATATTATATAGCTATATGATTATGAGCAAGTAAAATTGTGAGAGCATGGCAAGTGGGGGCCAACAAGGGAGCTTATTATAGCCCGAAAAGCCTTGGTGCAGGCCTTCGAATTTTATTATGTTAACGAGATACGAATTATGCGTCATGACAGAGATTTGATAGTGAGTCCCATTGAGCATTGGTGGCCCCAACGTAATATATTTCAGCTAACTGTCGGAGAGATGGCAATCACGTTAGCTAATATGGCACAAATTCTACAATTACATATTATAGTGACCCTATATATTTGATGAGTAGTTATCTCCTCCTGATCTTATTAGGACATATTTTGGTATGGAGCCACCATCGAATTTAAGAGCGACTAGGATATATTAGTGTTAGACTCACTTGGCTCTGGTCCACTTTCAAGCATATTGATCGCATCGGCGATACAACAGTTTTCTCAGATGATTTACGGGTATCTATTTATTTTTTGTATTAATTATTAGTAATGCCTATTTACTATAGCTGATATCAATCTGTAATTATATTTTCAGATCATATATTGCACTAGGGCATACTTACTCAGCCTATGTAGTGCATTTCTATTTTACAACGTAACGAGAAATAAGGCCAATATGTGTCTTCTATCATTTTTAGAAGATTTGGGTGATTGAATACGTCACGTATATGGTGAAGCTATGTTAGCCCATTTATATCACTCAATGATGAATTTTGTGGGTACGTTAGCCCATTTATATCACTCAATGGAGTCGAACTCGAGAGACTCTTATGATTACCGGGAAAAGGCATAAGACCATGGCTAGGTGGCAGAAGATCAGTGGATCGAGCACGAGGGCGTATTATTCCTTCCATTTATAAATGATGGGAGTTGGGGGCAGAGCTTTACGTCGGGCATCTCAAAAAAATATATCACTCAATGGCGATTTTTGTGGATACTTGTCCATGATGTACAATTTTAAAAAATATATGTGGTTGTATAACACTTATACATGTATGAATGAAATATATTTTGTTGATATATGTTTTATACATTAGCTCATTTAACCCATTTGTACCATTTTATTTGTGTTTGTAGTTTACACACACATCCATTCAATTTATTCTTTTTTATTCTTTTCTCTTCCTCCTTCCTATCTTCCACTCTAGAGCAAGAATTAGAAGGAGATGGTGGTCGAATGAGAAGAATAAGAAGGAAGAAGAAGCAGAAGAGAAGAGCTTCTTTTGTGGATTTTATTCGTGTTTGGGGAACCTGGTCGAGGCCTTGGTTTGATAATCGTACTTCACAATACTAGACAAGTGCTACTTGTTACCTCTAAATATGTCCATTTTTTTTTCTTCTTAAAAATGTTACTTATTTGCCTCTGATATTTCAGGACTTAAATCATATTAAACAAGTAAAAAAATTCATATTAATAAAGTAGACTTTGAGACATTTCCAACGATATATGATATGACTTATTTTGCATAATTGGATTGTCTAAAAGGCTAAGTTGAAATACTCATAAGTCTAGTTTTTGGAACATATTCATGTTGGTGCAGTTTTCTTCCGAGCCAATTTCTGTATAGTAAACAACATAGTTTAAGTAATCTCCTTGTCACGCCTCAAAACCAGAATACTAGAGATCGGAGGATGACAACGGCCATCTACGTATACTTGGAGCACACTGGTACTCCGTATATACGGTGAAGCTGAAAAATATGGGGGTTAATACTATAATCCAATCAAACCTAGGTCAACGGTCCTAGGTGTCTCAATCACAAGCAAATAAGCAATAAGCAAGAAATAAGATCGTCCTGAGCAAAATAGTAAAGTGTCACAAACAAAATATACATAGATGATCATGAATCTAGTAATACAAAATAGAGAACTAGCATAGTATAAGTCATACATGATCAACACTAGCCTTGGTCTAGAGTACGCTAATAATGTCATGGCCCGTAGGCAGAATGTCAAAACATGAGCTAACACATGCTTGGTGGCTAAATGCCTCAAAAGAATAAACAGTACGAGATCTAGTGGGGATAGAAGGAAACTCACTCAGACTGTCTAGTGCTCCGGGTAGTCACCATCGGCGGGAAGGAAAGTAAGATCCTCGGACTCTGCTACCAAATATGACCAAGCAAAACCACTGGGGTCAGACCCCCAAATAGTAAGTACTACAAAGGAGGCCAAGAGCTATGAACTAAAAACCAGCAAAAATAACATAGAGCTACAATATGCTAAGCAACATGAATAAATAAATGTGATTCGAGACTCGTGCGCTACCACTCCACTTATCCCGAGAAAGAAGACAATAAGCTGAACAACATATAACCACTAGGATTATAAAGAGTACCATATGAACACGAATATGACTAGATACATGAAATATGCAAAATAACTGAGACATGCCATGGAGAAGTAAATAAAACATGAGTAAGGATAAGTCGGCAAGCAACGAAAAGATTCAGAAACTCCTCGAAATAGGAATCATAACCCTTAAACCAAACGAGGACTAGAATTATGATTCTTTTTTCGAGTCAGACCTGGTCTCAAGTTACTTTTCGATACACATAACTATAAACAAAAAGTAAAGGCTCAAGCAATATAATTGATCATCACATCTACACATGCACAAGACAGATCGATCACAACTACACAGGCAATACATAGCTAAGGTACACAACTTAAGCCATATAGAAAGTGCCATGAACTGGAAACATAAGAATGCTGATACAAGCCACTGCCTACTGAACACTGGTCAAATGTACATAGGGTATAATTGTCCCCTACTAATACAGATGTTTAGTCGAGTCAATATGTACATAGAGTGTAAATCATCCTCTACTAATACATATGTCTAGTCATATCCATATGTACATAGAGTGTAAATCATCCTCTACTAATATATATGCTTGGTCGTATCCATATATACATAGAGTGTAAATCATCCTCTACTAATACATATGCATGGTCGTTTCAATATGTACATAGAGTGTAAATTATCCTCTACTAATACATATGCCTTGTTGTAAGGATATCGATCGGTAACAGTACTAGGCAGGTGTATATAGGGTGTAAGGCCATATAGGGTGTAAGCCCATATAGGGTGTAAGGCCCCAAACTATTCAAAATGTCGTGTCGATACAATAAGGCATAAATAGACATGCAAGCAATAAATACAAGTAAGCCAGGTACAAGCAACCAAGGAGCACAAGAAAAGAAATAATATGCAAAAGAGAACACGATCGGTATACCGGTCCAGAGTCATAAAAAATATAACAAGTTATGGATTCCAACAAATCGGTATACCGTTGGTATACTGGAGTATACCGTCGGTATGCCGTTTCAAGCAGAAAAGAAGACTGCTGGAAAAACAAGGTTCACAAATCGGCATACCATCGACACAGCCCAGTGCACCGTCGGTATGCCAGCCAAGACAAATATTCTAAAGTGTCGGCAGGATCGGTATACCTTCGGTACACTATAGTATACCGTCGGTATGCCGAAAAGGTTCACAAAAATATCTAGAAGTCAAAATCAGTATACCGTCGGTATGCCGTAGTATATCGTCGGTATGCCGATTCCCGAGAAAAAATAGGCCAAAGTCAGAATCAATTTTCGAGACTCAAATAAAACCCCGAAAATCACCAAAACCAAGTCTAGCAAGAAGTCAAGTCTAGGGGTAAGTCCTATATCACAATATGAACTAAAACTCACGGTCACAACTCCGGTAAAGGACGGGACATGATTCTACCAGAAATCAAAACTGAGACGGTCAAAATGCTAGAAATCACGAGATGAACAATAATAGTAAAGCAAGTCTAAACTAAAAAGTAACCATCAATGCTCAAGGAAAGAAAATGACAGGAAGTAAGAAGAGTTCATAGAATCGGCAAGATGTACTTGCCTACAGCGAGCTCCCAGCCTTAACTTCTAGTCCACCATCACGAAGGAGTTCAGAAACCACTCTCCAGGTCTCAATACCAAGATCCAAGCTCAAGAGAAAAAAGGGCGGAGAGAAGAGAGAGAAAGAGAAAAGAGAAAAGGGAAAAGAAAAGAAACCAAGCACTATATATAGAGGAATCTCAAAAAGTGAAGCAAATATCTTCAGGATCGGTATACCGTTGGTATACTATAGTATATCTTCAGTATATCGGTCAAGCAGTAAAGTTTTAATTTTCAAGTTTCTAAAAATCCCTAAAAATCCAAAAAAAATAAAATATGTAGTATAATACGTATCAATATACCAATATAGATACTGTGAGACAGAGTCCACAACCCTCCCATCCTTAGAAAACTTTTATCCTCGAAATTTCACTTAGGCACCAAAACCAAGAAGCTCCAGAAAACACAACTCCATAAAGCAAGCATGAAATATAAACAGGAAATGGAAGCATTCAACAATATAAATAAATACACAAGCAACTAAACTACCAGGAATAAGAGCTAGAGCCACATGAATAAATATGTCTCCTGAGTCATCCAAGAAGGAATCTGTCCTCAATAGCCTACGCTGACTCCCAAAATCGACAAAGATCAAGTCTAGAGGTAAGTCGGTTCCGTCAAGGACATGACTCTGCCCAGGACATACCTCCGTAGTCATAATATATGATAAATATCACGTATCACAAGTTACGCAGGCAGAAGATTAAGAGGCGAGATAGTCGTCTTTACCCTCAAAATATATGAGAACCCAAGAAAAGATATGAATGAATAGATGCTCCGGACATCACCTGCAATCTGACCATCCTCGGTCAACACCTGCTCCAAGATGCCAAACCCTCCAAGCACATGCCTCGGGACTGCTGCCCTATTTTGCTGCTGACCCTGCCCTCTGGGTGCGGGTCCCCTCTGCTGCTGACCTCCATGCCTAGCCTAAACCTGGGCCTGAGCATACTGCTGCAGCCTCTGCTGCTGTAATGTCTGTGTCTGCGTTGGTGTAGGCCTCAAGGCCTGTTGCTGCTGGACCAGTGCTGGTGCCCTGAACTCCGGGACTGCTGGCTGGACTGATGATGATTCAGCTGGAGCCCTCCGGGGACAAGTCTTTATCAGGTGGTCCGCTCCACCATAAACCAGACATAAGCGCTGCGCCCTGGGGCACTCCAAAAGAACATCTTCTGGCTTCCCACAGTGGGAACACCCTACTAAAGAAGTCAACCTCTGCTGCTGTGGATGAGTCTGCGCTGACTGCTAAAATGAAGACTCCGGTGCTGGCTTCCCTTGGGGTCCAATCTCGATGCCCTGACTACTGTTGCTGGTGCCGAGGACTGGGTGGAAGAGTCCCTCAAAGTAGAGTGGGACCTCTTTTGACTCCCAATCCTATCGACTATCCTCTGAGAGGTGTACTCGTGCCTTCTTGCCGCTTTCATCACAACGTCAAAAGTCTGGTACTCATGCTACTCCACTGCCAGTATGATCTCCAGATGAAGCCCCCGCTGGAACCTCCTAGATCGGTCTAACTCGGTCACTACCAAGGTGGGGGCAAACCGGCTGAGTCTACAAAACTCTGCCACGTAACCGTCGACTGTCCTGCCTTCTTGTCTGAGGTTGTTAAACCTTTGCTGAATCTCGTAACGCACCACCCCGTCAAAATACCTCGCTTGGAACCTCTCGCTGAAGTCCGCCCATAGAATCAGCGTCGTCAGTAAAACCTCCCGAGCTACCCACCAGTCGTAGGCCAAATCCAGTAATTGCAGCCTCACTACTGAGGCACGCTCTCTAGCCGGAGTTCCTGCTGCCTCTAAGATGGCCTCAGTGTCCTGCAGCCAATAATCGGACGAAATCGTGTCCTTTGTGCCCAAGAAGAACGGAGGACTGAGACGCCTGAAGCTGGTCACAGAATTATAAATCTGAGCTCCACCTCGCTCTATGGCTGTCTGGACTGACTGAGTGAGGATGTCACTTTGTCGCTGGTGAGTCACCATAAAACCTGTCAGAACGTCCATCGGTGCTCGTACAATATCTAGCTGCTCTAGCTGAATTGGATGTACGGTTACTGCCAACGGATCAGGCTGAACATGCTGCTCTGTCTTATGATTAATCCTCGACTCTGCTCCTGAATGTTGATACTGATCCTCAGGAATCAGCTGGCCTACCGATCTCCGCTCTGCCATTGCCATAACTCGAATAATCTGATCAAAAGGATCAAGAACTGTGCCCCTGAAAGTCAAAGGACACAAGGAAAAAAAATCAAAGGGAGATGATAGATCAACAATCGAATCAGGTAACAGGTCAAGATCAAAGGTATAGAGTAAGACGAAGGATATCATGGAGGAAATAAGTAGATTGAGACATCTAATCAGGAAAACCCCCAAATGTCTGAAAAATAGACTTGCTTGGGCCACCACTAAAATCATGTCACACCCCAGAACCAGAATACTGGAGAGCGGGGGATGACAACGGCCAGCTACGTATACTTGGAGCACACCGGTACTCCGCATATATGGTGAAGCTAAAAAATATGGGGGTTAATACTACAATCCAATCAAACCTAGGTCAACGGTCCTAGGTGTCTCAATCACAAGCAGATAAGCAATAAGCAAGAAATAAGATCATCTGGAGCAAAATAGTAAAGCGTTACAAAATAAAGTATACATAGATGATCATGAAGCTAGTAATACAAAATGGAGAACTAGCAGAGTATAAGTCATACATGATCAACACTAGTCATGGTCAAGAATACGCTAATCATATCATGGCCCGTAGATAGAATATCAAAACATAAGCTAACACATGCTCGGCGGCTAAACGTCTCAAAATAATAAACAGTACGAGATCTAGTGGGGATAGAAGGAAATCCACTCAGGCTGTCTAGTGCTCCGGGTAGTCACCATCCGCGGAAAGAAAAATAATATCCTCAAGCTCTGCTACCAAATCTGGCCAAGCAAAACCAATGGGGTCAGACCCCCAAATAGCAAGTACCACAAAGGAGGCCAAGAGCTATGAACTAAAAACCAGCAAAAATAATATAGAGCTACAATACACTAAGCAACATGAATAAATAAATGTGATTCAAGACTCGTGCGCTACCACTCCACTTATCCCGAGAAAGAAGACAATAAGCTGAACAACATATAACCACTAGAAATATAAAGAGTACCATATGAACACGAATATGACTAAAAATATGAAACATGCCAAATAACCGAGATATGCCAAGGAGAAGTAAGGAAAACATGAGTAAGGATAAGTCGGCAAGCAACGAAAAGTTTCAAAAGCTCCTTAAAATAGGAATCATAACCCTTAAACCAAACAAGGACTAGAATTATGATTCTTTTCCCGAGTCGGACCTGGTCTCAAGTTACTTTCCGATACACATAACTATAAACAGAAAGTAAAGGCTCAAGCAATATAATTGATCATCACATCTACACATGCACAAGACAGATCGATCACAACTACACAGGCAACACAGAGCTAAGGTACACAACTCAAGCCATACAAAAAGTGTCACGAACACGAAATACAAGAATGCTGATACAAGCCACTGCCTACTAAACACTAGTCAAATATACATAGGGTGTAATCGCCCCTACTAATACAGATGTCTGGTCGAGTCAATATGTACATAGAGTGTAAATCATCCTCTACTAATACATATGCCTGGTCGTATCAATATGTACATAAAGTATAAATCATCCTCTACTAATGCATATTGTAAACCCCCTTGCCCAAAAATAGGTATCTTGTGTGTATTTTGTATTCCTTGTATTTGTTTTAGATTATTTACAAATCAATTAAAATCTAATAATTTTATTATGACACTTCACCATGGTTTGAACAAAAATAATATAGGATGGCCCCAAAATCTGTATCGCCCTTCATAGGAAGTAGCCTACAACGGAGACACTACCTGTAGGATCTTTTTATGGCACAAATATTCGATTACTTAGTGTTAATATGACCTTAGTGTAACAATCCTAGATTAACTGTTAAGTATTTAGATAATATATATATATAATTGAATTGTGATTATTTTTCAATTCTAACTTTTCTATAATTAGCATCCCATAATTTCCCGTGCCAAGTTAAGCATTTTTCCTTTTTATAGATTTGCATATTATTTACTATTAACCTATTTTGTGGATAACCATTTAGTTATTACTTAGTTAATTAGATAATATAATTATTTAATTTATTATAACTAAATAAATATCTAATTACTAATTATAAAATATTTTATAAAATATTTTGGGTGTAGTATTTTATTAAAGTTTTACGAAGTAAATTTTCTAGAATATATTTTGTGTGTAATATTATTTTTGGATTTTTTCTTATTTATATATGTGAATATATGTTAATAAATATATAGTTAATAATAATAATAATAATTATTATTATTATTATAATTATAACAATAATAAGAAGAAGAAGAAGAAGAAGAAGAAGAAGAAAGGTTAATAATAATAATCTTAGCAATAATAATAGTAATAATAATAATAAAAGAAAAAGAAAAAGAAAAGAAAAAGGAAAAGAAAAAGAAAAAGAAAAGAAAGAAAAGAAAAAGATAAAATACAAAAACCTAACTAACTAAACTCCTAATCTAACTAATACTAATCCAAAACCTAAACACTAACCTAATTCCTATACTATCCAATTTCCACAGAACCCCCCCCCCTTCACAGCACGTCCCCTCCCCCCCCCTCTCTCTCTTTCTCTCGATATATATATATATATATATATATATATATATATATATATATATATAAACTCAAACCCCAAACCCTAATCCTAACTCTAGCCACCCGACGACCGACCGCCGGCGACCCCTGCCCCTCAACGCCGCCGCGCCACACAGCCACTGGCGACCACCGCCGTCGTCCGCCCCACGTGTGCGCGTGCACATCAGTCCGAGCCAATCTTCAAGGTGACGTATCTTCTTCATTTGTGATTCTTTTTATGAGCGGTTTATCCATGTACGTTCACAACCTAACCCTCTAGGATTTTCATTCAAGCGGGACGAGTTTTCGTGTCCCGGATTGGTCGAAAAATCGACCAAAAAATGGCCGAAAATCTGACCAAAAATAGTTCAGAAACTTTAACCCAAACCCCCATGTTCACACCCAATTTGCCATCAACCTGTTTAATATTTTCAAATCTAATTGAAGGGTTTTCTTCTTAATATAATCTAGAATTTTTCTGTTCTTTTAGTTTTTGTTAATTCATTTTATGTGTTAAAATATTCGGCCTCCAAAATGACCAAAAACTTAAATTTTCAAAATTAAAATTTTATAATACAGAGTGCATCCCGCCAAACGGGACCACCTCGTCGCGTACCAATTATTCCAAAAGGCGCGTATAGTATATCCTGATGTGTGGGCTTTCACGGAAGCTGATTCGGACGTGTGTGCGCGTCGAAATCAACCCGTATCCGTAAAAGTCTCCGTATCGCAACTTTTACAAAATACCACCCTATTTTGTGTACGCTTGTCGAAATACGACAAAACTTATGTCATTAGATTCTTGGTATCACGCTGGTCCTGTGACCCAAGTTTCACGCGATTCTGAGATAGTTGGCCAAGCCGCCTATTCGCGGGCCCTACGGTTTGGCTTTAAGGGCGAATTTATGATCGGCTCACCGGAATCCAAAATTGGACTTACCGTTGAGTTCATACCGACGTTTAGAATTTATTTGACCTATAATTTATCCCATTTAGAGACCTTTACCTTTGGCACATATTTCGGTGCAAAGTGGCCCACATGTGGACCCGCTTTGATCCGAAATTATCGTTTTGCCCCTGTGTCCAAATTGGACGAAAGGGTAGGCTTTTCTGACTATCTTGCTTATTCCGAGAACGTTGGTGATGTTTATTTCACATCCAGAGACGTTCATTCGGATGCCATGGTTTCTGATCCCTTGTGCTTGACATCTGGATGCTTACACTACGCAGCTTTCTTGCCAAGCAAGTATACCTTGTCTTATTGTACTGTTTAAATTCAGTTATTATTTAGTTTTATATTTATTTGTTTTAATATTATATAACTTTGTGCATCCGAGAAAGGCTCGGGTGCAGTCAACGAAGACGTTGACGTTAGGACTTGTATTTGACCTAGTGTCTAGTGAACGCACCTAAAGTCGTGGAGTTATCAGTATGACTCTTCAGGCCTTGACACGTATCATTGGACATCACAAAGTGAGTTCATGTAGGGACGTATGCTTCATACTCGACTGGCCATCGGTGTGAGCAGCACGTGTGACGGTATTTAGCTTAGTTGTTTATTTCTATAAAGACTTGCATTATAGTACGAGATGTCCACATCGTGTTCGCGACTTGTATATTGGCATTGGACGGGGAGGACAACTGGTAGGCGTATGGGATACCCATATTAAAATCTGTAGTATCCGGAGGAGTCACGGATCCAATGACTTACTTTATTCAGATTCCATGTTCTACGAAACGATATGGACGTTATACTATTCAGACTCCACGTTCTACGAAACGATATGGACGTTATACTATTCAGATTCCACGTTCTATGGAACGATATGGACGTTATACTATACAAATTCTATATTTTTTGGAACGTTGGATGTAATTACTTACACAAATACCACGCTCCTCGAAGCTGGACGTTATTATATTGCAGAGTGCCCTTGTTCTGGGGGCATATGTGGCATATACTAGCCAGTCACGGCGATTGATGAATTACGTCAGCATATGTCTAGCCCACACTTTCAATACGTACCAAGGTTGCCCTCAAATTGCATTCACTTAGCTGGTTATTTTACCCTCGAGTTTTTACAGTATTTACTTTATGGCATGCTTCTATGTATCTTGTTATGTCCCTCTGAGGACATGGTCCCTTTCCAGGTGTAGACGATCATGACTATTCGCAGGAGCGCAGATCGGAACTTGCTAATTATCTTTCAAGGAGGTCTTCCCTTCGAGCCTCATTGTTCATTAGATGTACTTATTTTGTTTCTCTTATATTCTAGTTTGGTAGTGGATTTGTCTCTACCCAACTACTTCTTCTTATTAAGCACCTCATACTTGATTCAGTTATATAGTTGATTGGTTATTCATTTATATTTGATTCTGTGGATGAGATTTAGTTATGCCCTATGACTTGTGATAATTATATACCACTTGTGAACTATTGTTCATAATACTGCGTACGTATGTGTTATGGTTTTCATATATTGGAGTTGCCACATACATACGGATGACATGCTTACGTATTCATAGTCCTACATATTTTGGGACTGGGACGTGACACCTGGTCATAAGGATATCGATCGATAACAGGTATTGGACAGGTGTATATAGGGTGTAAGGCCCCTAACTATATAGTTATATCGTGTCAAGACAATAAGGCATAAATAAACATGCAAGCAATAAATACAAGTAAGCCATGTACAAGTAACCAAGGAGCACAAGAAAAGAAATCGCATGCAAAAGAGAACATGATCGGTATACCATCGGTATACTCCAGTATACCATCGGTATACCGGTCCAGAGACATGAAGAACAAAGTAAGTTATGGATTCCAATAAATCAGTATATCGTCGGTATACTGGAGTATACCGTCAGTATGCCGTTCCAAGCGGGCAAGAAGGCTGTTAGAAAAATAAGGTTCACAAATTGGTATACCGTCGGCACAGCTGTCACGACCTGCACCCGAAAAATTGGACATGAGTCGTGGGTACGTCCAGCCTACGCCGCAGCATCGGTGGTAGAACGTTGTCTAGGTCAAACTATCAATCTCACACAATCAATATAAACCTGTCAAGATCTCAACTCCAAACGGAGGAGCAATATCATAATGATAATCAAGTACTTAATCACGAATCTAAGCACGACAAGATAACACAGAAATCTAACAACTACAAAGTCTAACCAACAACAACTACTACAACAACCACAACATCAATAATAATAATACAACATCCAAAATAATATACAAAACAAGGTCTCAATCCAAAACCGGAGACAAATCTGGTGCTAAAAGCTAATAAAACAATAACAAGGTCCTAGTGATCCCGGCTACCAACCCAGAAATCACTCCTAAACTAGAGGGTCCCTGTCTGCACCATCGATATGCTCAGGTCCATAAAACGTCGGACACCAATCCTCCGGATACTCTGGAAAAAATATATCCAGTCAGGACTGGAGTAAGTACATCTCTAACAGCAGTTCCATTTAAATGATAAAAACTATAAAGCAGTTATAGCAAGTAGCAAGAAGAATAAAGCAAGTATGAAACAAGAAAATATACATGTATCACTGGTGCATAAATGTAAAGATGCAGGAATATCAGAAACAAGATAGTAATAACTGCAAGATACAAGAAATCTAAGCTAAGATTAAGTCCGTGCACATGAACGTCTAGTGAGTCCAGCATAAAATACATGTAGTGAGTCAAGTCCAGAAATATGTAAGTGAGACCAGCAAGAAATACAAGAGAGTCCAGACTATAAAAAATGAACTCGGTGTCTTTGAAATACTTGTTTCGACATGTAAACGGCTAAGGGTAAGTACGGCTCACCGCGCACTGGGTGCGCGACTGCTATCATTCCAGATTAGACCAGAGGGAGTAATTCCTGATGATTCCAGATGAGAATGTTTACATGTCTACTCGAGTATTTCTTCGCCCCGACTAATACAAGTGAATCCAAGACCCGACACGTAAATCAAGTATAAGTCCAACCTGAAACATGAGTGATGCCTGTAGTGATGCCTGTAGTGATTCCAGAATAGAGGCCAGAAACATGAAATGTACGTGTCACAAGTAAATGAATCCAGAAATACCAGTCAGTATCCCATGTTGTGCCAGAATAATCATATGATACTATACTAGAAGCTGAATCATAATAATCATCAGATAATGAAAACTATCGAAGAATGTACTCTCTTGACGTCCTGAGCAACTGGCGATCCGAACTGGTATCGCAAGGACCTAATACGAAAAGCAAGGTTAAACAGGGTTCTAATGAGTTAAACAAATATAAAATAACTAAAAACAGGCTTCTAGGGTCGTTCTAGGTCAAACGGGTCAAACCGGTGAAATCTGGGTCAAAAATTCAACTCTAAGTCTAAAAAGTCAACCCTGGGCCAAAACTAGGCCAAAAGTTGACTTTGGCGGTCAACCGAGTCAACTACGGCCAACTCTAGGTCAAACTAGGGTGTCCCTGAAATTCTAGGTCAAACTGAGCTCATTAAGCTGATAAACCCTCAAACTCGCCTCCTTGAGATACCGGGATACCCTCGGTATCCGATACCTCACCCTATGCTATACGCCCCGTCTAAACCCGCTAAAACCTATGCTAGCACGCGTAAATATATACACATATACATAAAAACCTATCTCTAAACTCAAACCTAGGCAATTGCTCAAAAACCCCGCTCGAAACTCAATACCTTGGTATCTCAAGGTATTGAGATACCTCTCTAAACTCAACCCTACTAACCCTCTAGTTAACTAACTATGCATAAACATATATATCTAGCTATAATCTAGGCTAAAATATAGATATCTAATACATATATGCATATACCTAGGTATCTACATATATATATATCTCACATACACACATATACACATATACCTTATATCAATCTCCAAACTCACAAATATATATACATAGCTATATATGCATCTATCTAGCTATATACCTATCTATCTATCAATTTATATCTTATCTATCTATGTATCTATCTATATATATCTATTTATATACCTAGATATCTATCTAGATATATATCTATCTATATATTTAACTAACTATCTAACTATCTAGTATTTATCTATCTAACTATCTATCTAACTAGATACCTATCTATTTATATCTAGATATCAACTACCTATCTATCTATCTAACTATCCATCTATGTATCCATCTAACTATCTATCTAGTATCTAGATATCTATCTATCCATAAATCTATCTATCTATTTATATCTAGCTATATATCTATCTATCTATCTATCTATCTATCTATCTATCTATCTATCTATCTATCTATCTATCAATCCATCTATCTATCCAACTCTCTCCTAGCTGCTACTGGCGCCGCTACACGTTGCTACGCGCTGCAGGGGGGAAGCTGCTGCTGCTGCTGTTCATGCTGCTGCTGCTGCTGTGCACAGCACAGCAGCCCCGCTGTGCTGCACGCCTCGCTGCGAGGCGCACAGCCACAACACGCACATACACAGACACGCCCACATATATATATATATATATATCTATATATATATATACACACACAACTCTATATATATATATATATATACACACACACTAACATATCTACTAACACACATACTTATGTATAAATACACACACACACACATATGCACAAACACACACACACACTTATACATATATAGACACGTATCTATCTATCTATCTATCTATCTATCTATCTATCTATCTATCTATCTATCTATCTATCTATCTATCTATATATATATATATATATATAATATATATATATAAACACACACTAATATCTATATACATATACATACACACACTCAAACATATATATATAAATACACTCACTCACACACACTCACTCTCACACACCCTCACACACACACTCTCACACACACTAGCACACACTCTCACAAACACACAATCACACACACAAATATACATATATATATACACGTACACACATACATATATATATACACACATACACAAACTCATATATGTATATATATATATATATATATATATATATATATATATATAATATATATATATATATATATATATATATATATATATATATATATATATATAAACATTCACTCACACTCACACTCACACACACACTCACCTACACATACACTAACACCAACACACTCACACAAACACTCACATATACATAAAAAACACACATACATATATAAAAAAATATATATATAGAAACACACACACAATTATATATATATATATATATATATATATATATATGTATATATAAAAACACAATACACACACAACACACAACACCACGCACAACGTCCCACCAACGCACGCCCAACGACCCCGACACACACAAACACCTATAAATATATAAAATATAGTCCGAGAATTCTATCACACACTCCCTGATGCTAACCCAATGCGCGCACAAGCCCGAAACTAGAAAACTACGCCGAAATGGCCGTTCGGTCATTTCGACGAACACGCGGTGTGCGGTTCGGAAAACCTCCTGAAACGCACAACTCGAAATTGGCCCAAAATTTATCCACGGGTCCTAAACGATGTCTAGATCCTAGAAAAAATGCTACCCCGTCGATTCTAGGCCCGTGGCGAAAATGCGCACGCACTTAGAACCGGCGACGACGAAAATCCTAAATTTGTCCGAAATGCTCGTTTCTCTGCGATACGGCTTTCCGTGTCCGAACGAAAAAATGCACTCACCCTCAAGACACCCGACAACATCTACCTAGGTCCGTCTAGCCTAGAACATCACCCAAAATTGGGCCAATCTCGGATTCCATCCGAAATTGACACAAAATCTAGTGTCAAAGTCTCCAAACTCAACCAACTAGTTCCAACTTTCTCCCACGGGTAGCCTAAGGGTCTAGGAAGGTTCTAAACTACTAATTACACTATATAAAAGTAATTACAAGGGGGAAAATTAGGGTTTACCTCTTGGGAGTTGGAATCCCAAGCCAAAGTCTCCAAAAAGCTCCAAATCCACCACAACTAGCTTCCAAGCTCCCAATCCAAGCTCCAATACCAAATCTAAGCTCTACCCACCTAGGTTAGGGAAGAATGTAGGGTTAGGGTTCACAACCATGGAGAATAGAAGAAGAAAGAAGAGGAATAGGACACTTACTTGAAGTTGGGAGAAGAAAGGAAGAAGAAAGAAGTAGTGGAGAAGAAGAAGAAGTGAAGATGAAGAGAATGGGGAGGAGTGACTGCTGGTTTGCTATTTGGTCGGGTGAGGGGGCTGTGGGAATCCGGCCAAGCAAGAAATATAGGTCACATAAAGTCCAAAAGACCAAAATGCCCTCCTAACTTGGGTTTTGGGTTTCGGGGTTCCAAAAGTACTCAAACTAACTCCAAATCTCTCCAACTAACCCACTAAAAATATAATAAATATTTTAAACCCCAAAAATAGGTCTCACAAGGGTGTGGACTGGGTCGAACATGGGTCCACTAGGGTCTGACATGGGTCCAGACTAGCCAAAACCCTAAAACAATCAATAAAAAATAATACAATCATTAATTAAATATAAATATAATTAAATATAAATAATACACAATTAACTAAATTAAAATATAAAAAATAATACCCGGCTCTGGAAATGGGGTGGTGACAACAGCCCAGTACATTGTCGATATGCCTGCCAAGATAAATATCCTAAAGTGTCGGCAGGATCGGTATACCATCGGTATACTGTAATATACCATCGATATGCTGAAAAGGTTCACAAAAATATCTGGAAGTCAAAATCCGTATACCGTCGGTATGCCGATTCCCGAGATAAAATAGGCCAAAGTCAGAATCAATTTTCGAAAATCAAATCAAACCCAAAAAATTACCAAAACCAAGTCTAGCAAGAAGTCAAGTCTAGGGGTAAGTCTCGTATCATAATATGGACTAAAACTCACGGTCATATCTCCGGTAGCATCTCTGTTACCGAGTTACCAAAAAGGGACGGGACATGATTCTACCAGAAATCAAAATCGAGATGGTCAAAATGATAGAAATCATGAGATGAACAATAATAGTAAAGCAAGTCTAAGCTTAAAAGCAACCATCAAAGCTCCATGAATGAAAATGACAGGAAGCAAGAAGAGTTCATAGAAGCGACAAGATGTACTTGCCTACAACGAGCTCTCAGCCTCAACTTCTAGTCCACCACCACAAAGGGGTTCAGAAATCACTCTCCATCTCTCAAGACCAAGCTCCAAGCTCAAGAGAAAAAGGGTGGAGAGAAGAGAGAGAAAGAGAAAAAAACCAAGCACTATATATAGAGAAATCTCAAAAAGTGAAACAAATATCTTCAGGATTGGTGTACCGTCGGTATACTACAATATACTGTCGGTATACCGGTTAGGAAGTAAAGTTTCAATTTCCAAATTTCTAAAAATTCCACGAAAATCCAGAAAAACAAAATATGCAGTATAATACGTATCCATATACCGATATAGATACTGTAAAACAGAGTCTCACACTTGCTTCATATTCATTTATAGAATTCAAAATGTATCTGAAACTATATAATATCACAATATTTTTATGTCGGAGCTATGAGTTACACGTCGTTAAACACAGACGTCCAAATGTTGAATTATGTTATGTAGAGAAATGACACAGTTTGATAGAATGCTTGTGTAGACCAAATCGTAACCCCGATTAACTTGAAACTTTGTGTGTGTGTGTGTGTGTGTGTGTGTGTGTGAACTTAGCTCAATTGTTAGAATGTTCATGAAAGAATTCCAAAATAATGTCTAAAAGTGAAGTTATTCATCTTCGAAGTCAGGTCTTGAAAATTATTTTGATGTAGTACAGTCTTGAGATAGTTTAGAGTGTGCATGTCAAGTTACAAGTCTGAACGACCAAAAACTTATTGGAGACTCTTATTCCTAACCTACTACATTTATCGTGTCTAGATTCATTTATATTCCTAAGAATTCACTTTGACAGGAATATCTATAAGTTGACAATGGTAATATTATTTTTGTAATATGGCAAAAAGCCCTCTATGGAGGTATGTCGAGCTAAGATACTATCATAAAGGCTCTCTACGGAGGTACGCTGAGTATCATGTTGTCATAGAGTCTCTCTACAGAGGTATATTGTACACTAAATAGTTTTTATGTTCATAGACTTTATCTTGACTCGTAACCCATTCAGAGACATTATGTTGAGTAATTATCTTTTCATGCCCCAGAACCAGAATACTAGAGAGCGGAGGCGGACAAAACCAGCTACGTAGATGAGAGTATTAATACTCCGAGAAACGGTCATGACTGTCTAGACATGTGAGGGTTTTACTCTACAGTCCAACAGTCATTCCTGGGTCAAGAGTCCTAGGTGTCTCTGTCATGCCCCGATTCCATAAAATCGATAGTCGTCCCCCGGGTGTGATATCGTGCATGCCTAGGTTGTACAATGCACAAGGCCATGGTATTTTGTATAACGAGCACATATTCAGAGTATGCAGGTAATTGAACACAATGTTGAAACTAGACAAGTTCTCTTTATTGGTAATGAACATCATTTATAAACTCTTGAACGAGTCGGATAATTGCCGCATGGGCTTACAAAAGTGGACACAAAATAAGATAATCGTCCTGTACATTACATCCCTTTATTAAAATTTTAAAGCTTATAGATACCTTCGGGCGAAACTATCACCTTTCTATGGAGTTGCATAAGGTAGGTACACGAGCTCCTGAAACTTCAAAACACGCTTGAAGGGCACGAACTGGGAGTACCGGTAGGTGGACTGGATTGGAAAGTTGCTCTAGCATCTTACAGAATCTCCTTGGTGTGGGAAACTTATTGCAACGAGGGTCAGTACATCAAAATACACTGGTGAAGGTGAGCTAACCCAACTATACCAATCAACACGTTGTTTATATAAGGCATTCAAGTTATTATATGGTCTTTCTATCTTGTCTTAGTTTATTTTATAAGCAAGCATTAGATATGGAATTTTACTGAAATAAACATGCCACCGTTCGGTGACTTTTACCTACCCGTCTGGCCTACCTGCACAATACTTACCATGACCTTCCCTGCCATGAAGACATAGTTAGTTTGCACAGTTTAAATACATGAGGGGGGTCACCGACATGATGCCATAAAAGACAAGTTATAATCTCGAGATGAGAATAATATGCAATGCAGGTGGTGAGCCCCGCTACATGATATTTCGTCTATAACAGACGACTATACAGATCGTTCCGTCCGGATCGAATCAGTCCCAGTGCCCCGGCGACCGTCCGCAGGAACCAAAAACCTTGTGCACAAGTTGACCATGACCAAACAACGTATAATACTAAGTTATCAAATGTTACATTGTAAGGCACTACAAGCACGAGATAAATTACATGGGATGATTTATTTTTCATAGTCTCCATAATCAGTTTAGCAAGGTGTGTTCTATACATAGCACAATCATAGAAAAAGTATATATATTCTAACTAGAATTGAAGCATTATGAAGAACATTCTAAACGAACTAGCATGCAACAGGGTAACCGTTCATAGGTTGATTGACAAACAAAAAGTAATCCAAGTCTATTCTATTTTATCTTGACATCTTTTAGTTATTATGCACTACCAGAATAAGTCAAATTAGCGACATCTAAACACGTCGTTAAATGGCCAAAAAATATTGCTAAATAATTTTAGCGACGTTTGAAGCGACGTTTCGATGAATTCACCTTTAAGCTAGTCGCTGACCGAAAAAGTATCGCAAAACGTCGCTATACCAATATTTTCTAGCGACGTAAATGCGTCGCTATATTAGCGACGTTTAGCGACACAACGTTGCTAAATTAGCGACGTGTTGTTTGTCGCTATATGTCGCTAAGTTTTTTATTTTTAGCGACGTTGTGTGTAAGCCCCCTGATTTTCAGGAATTATTAATTTGGACTTTTCACAATTTTTTGGAATTTTTCAAGATTTTTCTGTAATTAAAACCTAGGCTCTTGGTAATTAAATAATTTTTATTTGCTGTTAAATATATTAGAATATTATGAAAATAATATTTTTGGGTGTAAAATAAAAAACTGGACTTAGGGTAATTTTTTTGGAATTTATTGGGCCCCGGACCTATTTTATAACACCTAAAAACTATTATTTATTTATTGATTTATTTACTTATTTAATTAATTATTAAAAACCAAACCCAGAGCCCAGCCCATCGGCCCAGCCCGTAGGCTATTGGTTCGGGTCGGGTCCGCCCAACCGAACCCGACCCGCACCCACGACCCGCTTCCCCAGCCCCACTCCCCGCGCGACCCGCTCCGGCCCCCGCTTCCCGCACCGCTTCCGCCGGCAGCGCCGCCCGCCGCTCCGCCCGGCCCACGCCCCGCGGCCACGACGCCCTCGTCCGCCGCCCCGCTCGGCCTCCCCTCTCCCGCGCCCGCCTATAAAAACCCTCCACCTCTCTGCTCCGGCCACACCCCTCTCCGTCGCGCCACCCGCCTCCCCTCGCTGCCGCTGCCGCTCCTCACCGCGCCCGCGCCGCGTCCCACCCCGATCCCCCTTCCTCCTCCTCCTCCTTCTTCTCCACAGTGCCCCGCCGCCTCCGGCCGCCGTGCCCACGCCGCGCGCCGCCGTCCGGGCTCACCGCCTTGCCGCGCTGCCCCCAGCCCCTCCGGCCGGCCTCCCCCGCAGCAGCGCCCCCGGAGCTCCGTCAGAACCCTAACCCTAGGGTGAACAGTACCCTGACAAGTGTCGGACACGTGTCGGACACGGAATTTTCGAGTTTTTTTGGACCCTGTTCAGGTACGCGTATCTCCCTGCTCGTTTATCCGTTTTCGATTCTGTCAGTTGCGTTGCGTAGCCTGCATGACCCTTCGGTGCCCGTGCAACCCGCTCGGGGCACCGCGTCCTGTGGCGATCGCGAACCGCGATCCAAAAACAGAAAAAACAATGCCCTAATTTATCCCGGAACTGGGTACGCCCCGCCAAACGGGATGACTTGGTCGCGCACGGTCTTCGCAGATACGTGCGCATCGTTGATACGGACGTGCCAAATTTTGCAGAAGCTGATTTGGATGTGCGTGCACACCGGAATCAGTGCGTATCCGCGGACAACGTCCCATATCCGACTTTTCTGAATTGTGCCCTAACTTTGTGTACACACGTCGGATTGTAACAAAACTTGCGCCATCGGACTCGTAGCGATACGCTGGTCCTGTGACCCAAGTTTGGTACGATTCTGAGAACGTTGACAAAATTGCGTGTCGTGGGCCCCATAGGTTCCACCTGACGGGCGATTTTGTGATCGGCTCATCGAAATCCAATTCTGGAAGTTCCATTGGGTTCGTATCATTGTTCCTGACCTGTTGACACTAAGTTTGGCAAATTTGGAGACCTTTGACCCTGACACATTTTTTGATACAAAGCGGGCCCACATGTGGATCCCGTTTGACCCAAAATTGCCATTTTTGCCCTTGTCTCCAAATTGGACTCAAGGACAGGCGTTTCTAGCTATTTAATATTTTCTGAATCTGATGGTGATGTTTATTTCAGCAACCGGAGTACTTCTTGCAAATCCCGCTGAAGTCAGAGCCACAATTGGAGCCGGAACCACAGGCAAGTGTACCTCGCCAAAATTTGCAGTCTTTGTTACTTATTCCCTTGGCTTATATATATATATATATATATATATATATATATATATATATATATATATATATTGTGGTTCATGCTTGACCTAGGACCGTGTGACTTTACTTAGCGTCCGATTCATAGTCGGGTGCTAACACCGTACGCGGCGTTGTGTATTGTCATCTAGACATGGATACCGAGACCCGATATTTCTCGTACTTGTCTTATCAAGTACATCATGACCCAGGACACTTGACACTATTCATGAGACAGGATCTTCCCGAGATATTCGTGGTGATTCTGTATAGGATACAGGACTTGACAGAGATACTATATCCATAGATATTTATGACTTATTGCATTTAGCTATGATCTTACGTGACATGGACATGGGGCCACATGGACATGAGACGTATGATTACATTGGGTGGGAAGAGACACACAGGCTACAGGTTGATTTTATATTATGCCGACGTTGTAGTCTCCCATTGTGAGCTAGACAACCACATGATATCACTGCTATCGGCTCCCCGACACAGAGCTTGTAGTGGTTTCTGCCTGAGTTCTAGTGCTGCTCTCATCTTGCATATCACTTAGCTGGTTATTTAGTATTTTTCCTATTGTTCCATTTATTGCTGGAGAGACACACAGGCTACAGGTTGATTATATTATGCCGGCATCGTAGTCTCCCATTGTGAGCTAGACAACCACATGATATCACTGCTACCGGCTCCCCGACACAGAGCTTGTAGTGGTTTCAGCCTGAGTTCTAGTGCTGCTCTCATCTTGCATATCACTTAGCTGGTTATTTAGTATTTTCCCTATTGTTTCATTATATTGCTGCACTGTATTTTGGCATGTCGATTTCTGTACCTTGTTACGTCCCTCTGAGGACCTGGTCCCCTGCCAGTTTTGCAGCATAGACCATTGTGGAGCCTGTCTGGAGTTGATGATGAGAGATCTACCCCGAGGTAAACAGGACATGAGCAGTAGCAGGAGCAGGAGCAGGAGCAGGAGCAGGAGCAGACACTGGAGTAGTACAGATCAAGTAGACGAGTGAACTCTGCGGGTATCTTCTGAGTATATACTTTGTCCATACTCAGTATTTGCTGTGGTTATCTTTATTCTTGTATTTTGACAGTGTATCAGACTTGTTCTCGGATTTTTCCCCGAGACACTTTTATTGAGACATGTTAGATTATATTTGTTTGCATTTATTCTGGATTTTGATCTGTGATTATCTGTTGTGGATGAGATTAGAATAACCTGGGACTTGTAATAATTGTTCTATTTCCTGTTAGACTACAGCTTAAGCATGCCCTGATGGATCCATTAAATTGGGTTGTCCATCGGTGTATGCTGCTGGCCATTGCCATGCATCCAGTCCCTCGGTATTTTGGGACTGGGGCGTGACATGGTTTTTGTGGTGGCCCATGCAGGTCAACGACTAAATTGTTCGGTTTCAACTTAGGGACCGAACAAGCCTGCAGTAAGAATAGGATAAATTTTAGGATCTCATCCACTTGCTTGAATCGTTCTTGACATCTATCTCGGATTCGAATTAATTCCTTGACTTACATCCTGCCTTAATTCCTGTGCGCCTCTTATCGTTTATTTTGGATGCAGAGTAATGGATCTACCAGCAAGCGACGAGATTCCTACAAGATCACCACGAGATGCTGTGATAAACCAACAAGCTCTACCAACACCCGAACCGAGACCACCCTTGGTACCACAAGCAGCACTCTTCCAACAGGCCCAGCAGCAGCAGAGGAATCCACCACAAGAACGCGGACAAGCTTTCGCGATGACCATGGAGAACGCACAGACTCGTGGAGTAGCTAATGCGCGTAAGTGATTTGTAGTTATCCGTTTCTAGTCTTGTTTTAGCTCGTGCCTATTGGTTCGTGACCTCAGCCCCAACCTAGTAATTTTGAACTTGCTAATAACCTGGTATGCTTTTATATTTGATAACTGTAGAGATTGTGGAGCCTTTTGTTATTGTGCTTATTGTGTGTTGTTTTGTGAACTTGAATAATTTGTACCTCCTTTCATCATCATCTAGCGTACTTAATTTTGTTGTACTTGACTTATGCTGCTATTCTATAGCCTAGTTTTGCAAGCTTACTTTTTATCGGGCTTGTTCATGACATATGTGTTATTGGGGCCTGATCAACCCCACTAATACAAGTGTCTATTCAGAATCAGTGTATTACGGTCTGATCAACCTTAGTGCATTTTGGTTCGCACTTCGCACGACTACTTTACGTGGATTGAGATATATAGTTGACTAGTATACTTGCCCTCTAGATATGTCCGAGCATATCGTATCAGTTACATAACTGTACTAATACGAGCATGCGAACAAATGATTACCAGAATAGGATTTCAATCCACCACTGCTTAACAATTCCTATTTGAATTCTTTAAACGCCTTGATCCCGATACTTCTATTCTATCACCTCACCCTTGAACTTTTTATTATTGATCTTCGTCTTCCCTTATTTTGGAAAGACGAAATCTCGTGCTTGGTATAAGTTTGATATATAGACAGTACTAGATATACCCCACAGGCCGGTCGCATTGATGATGACCCTTTTATATATGATTAAGGAAATACCATAGGTGATGTGTTTGGTGTTAAAGACTTAAGGATTCAATACCATGATTAAATAAGTTGGGACATAGCTTTATTAGATGTATAGCCTTAGATGATAGATGGGTAAATTCTAAGTTGGGTAGAGACCGCAATGTTCACTTAAGAGAAATCCTTTAAACTGTAATCAAGTGACATTGGATAGAGAGAACCCTACCATATTTTTCGAGGATAAAATTTTTATAAGTTGGGTAGATTGTAAGCCCCCTGATTTTCAGGAATTATTAATTTGGACTTTTCATAATTTTCTGAAATTTTTTGGGATTTTTCTGTAATTAAAACCTAGGCTCTTGGTAATTAAATAATTTTTATTTGTTGTTAAATATATTAGAATATTATGAAAATAATATTTTTGGGTGTAAAATGAAAAACTGGACTTAGGGTAATTTTTTTGGAATTTATTGGGCCCCGGACCTATTTTATAACACCTAAAAACTATTATTTATTTATTGATTTATTTACTTATTTAATTAATTAATAAAAACCAAACCCAGAGCCCAGCCCATCGGCCCAGCCCACCGGCCCAGCCCGTAGGGCTATCGGGTCGGGTCGGGTCCGCCCAACCGAACCCGACCCGCACCCGCGACCCGCTTCCCCAGCCCCACTCCCCGCGCGACCCGCTCCGGCCCCCGCTTCCCGCGCCGCTTCCGCCGGCCGAGCCGCCCGGCCCATGCCCCGCGCCCCGGGCCACGACGCCCTCGTCCCCCGCCCCGCTCGGCCTCCCCTCTCCAGCGCCCGCCTATAAAAATCCTCCACCGCCTCTGCTCCGGCCACACCCCTCCCCGCCGCGCCACTGCCTCCCCTCGCTGCCGCTCCTCACCGCACCCGCGTCGCCGCCGCGTCCCTCGTCGACCTCCCTCCTCCCGCAGCTGCCCGCCACCGACGGCCGCCCGATCCCCCTTCCTCCTCCTCCTCCTTCTTCTCCACAGCGCCCCGCCGCTTCCGGCCGCCGTGCCTACGCCGCGCGCCGCCGTCCGGGCTTCCCGCCTTGCCGTGCTGCCCCAGCCCCTCCGGCCGGCCTCCCCCGCCGCAATGCCGCCTGAGCTCTGTCAGAACCCTAACCCTAGGGTGAACAGTACCCTGACACGTGTCGGACACGGAATTTTTGGGTTTTTCGGACCCTGTTCAGGTACGCGTATCTCCCTGCTCGTTTACCCGTTTTTGATTCCGTCAGTTGCGTTGCGTAGCCTGCATGACCCCCTCGGTGCCCGTGCAACCCGCTTGGGGCACCGCGTCCTGTGGCGATCGCGAACCGCGATCTAAAAACAGAAAAAAACAACGCCCTGATTCACCCCGGAATTGGGTATGCCATGCCAAACGGGACGACTTGGTCGCGCACGGTCTTTGCAGATACGTGCGCGTCATTGATACGGACATGCCAGATTTCGCAGAAGCTGATTCGGATGTGCGTGCACACCGGAATCAATGCGTATCCGCGGACAACGCCCCGTATCCGACTTTTCTGAATCGTGCCCTAACTTTGTGTACACACGTCGGATTGAAACGAAATTTACGCCATCGGACTCGTAGCGATACGCTGGTCCTGTGACCCAAGTTTGGTTCGATTCTGAGAACGTTGACAAAATCGCATGTCGTGGGCCCCACAAGCTCCACCTGACGGGCAATTTTGTGATCGGCTCATCGGAATCCAATTCTGGAAGTTCCGTTGGGTTCGTATCATCATTCCTGACCTGTTGACACTAAGTTTGACGAATTTGGAGATCTTTGACCCTGACACATTTTTCGGTGCATAGCGGGCCCACATGTGGACCCCGTTTGACCCCAAATTGCCATTTTTGCCCTTGTCTCCAAATTGGACTCAAGGACAGGCGTTTCTAGCTATTTGATATTTTCTGAATCTGATGGTGATATTTATTTCAGCAACCGGAGTACTGCTTGCAAATCCCGCTGAAGTCAGAGCCACAATTGGAGCCGGAACCACAGGCAAGTGTACCTCGCCAAAACTTGCAGTCTTTGTTACTTATTCCCTTAGCTTATATATATATATTGTGGTTCATGCTTGACCTAGGACCGTGTGACTTTACTTAGCGTCTGATTCATAGTCGGGTGCCAACACCGTACGCGGCGTTGTGTATTGTCATCTAGACATGGATACCGAGACCCGATATTTCTCGTACTTGTCTTATCAAGTACATCATGACCCAGGACACTTGATACTATTCATGAGACAGGATCTTCCCGAGATATTCGTGGTGATTCTGTATAGGATACAGGACTTGACAGAGATACTATATCCATAGATATTTATGACTTGTTGCATTTAGCTATGATCTTACATGACATGGACATGGGGCCACATGGACATGAGACGTATGATTACATTGGGTGGGGAGAGACACACAGGCTACATGTTGATTTTATAATATGCCGGCGTCGTAGTCTCCCATTGTGAGCTAGACAACCACATGATATCACTGCTACCGGCTCCCCGACACAGAGCTTGTAGTGGTTTTCGTCTGAGTTCTAGTGCTGCTCTCATCTTGCATATCACTTAGCTGGTTATTTAGTATTTTTCCCATTGTTTCATTTATTGCTGGAGAGACATACAGGCTACAGGTTGATTATATTATGCCGGCGTCGTAGTCTCCTATTGTGAGCTAGACAACCACATGATATCACTGCTACCGGCTCCCCGACACAGAGCTTGTAGTGGTTTCAACCTGAGTTCTAGTGCTGCTCTCATCTTGCATATCACTTAGCTGGTTATTTAGTATTTTCCCTATTGTTTTATTATATTGCTGCACTGCATTTTGGCATATCGATTTCTGTACCTTGTTACGTCCCTCTGAGGACCTGGTCCCCTGCCAGTTTTGCAGAATAGACCATTGTGGAGCCTGTCTGGAGTTGATGATGAGAGATCTACCCCGAGGTAAACAGGACATGAGCAGTAGCAGGAGCAGGAGCAGACACTGGAGTTGTACAGATCCAGTAGACGAGTGACCTCTGCGGGTATCTTCTGAGTATATACTTTGTCCATACTCAGTATTTGTTGTGGTTATCTTTATTCTTGTATTTTGACAGTGTATCAGACTTGTTCTCGGATTTTTCCCCGAGACACTTTTATTGAGACATGTTAGATTATATTTGTTTGCATTTATTCTGGATTTTGATCTGTGATTATCTGTTGTGGATGAGATCAGAATAACCTGGGACTTGTAATAATTGTTCTATTTCCTGTTAGACTACAGCTTAAGCATGCCCTGATGGATCCATTAAATTGGGTTGTCCATCGGTGCGTGCTGCTGGCCATTGCCACGCATCCAGTCCCTCGGCATTTTGGGACTGGGGCGTGACATTGTGCGACTCATTTAGCGACGTTATATTGACCTGGCAATACTGCCATGTCAGCAGATTTGCGATGGTCAGTGACGTGTATAGCAACGTTTATAGCGACGTAGATAACAACGTGTATAGCGACTTTTATAGCAACGTATATAAATGTCGCTAAACGTCATAAAACGTCGCTATAAACATCGCTAAAGATACAGTGAAAAAATAAAAAAAAGGAATATTGAATTATTTCCAAACCATTCTTCCTGAAGTTTATGAATTCATAATTTGTACAAATAGACCCGGAGCAACCCTCCGTTGAATTTGCTTGGTTCATCGACCCCCTTCGGTTGAACACTCAACACCGATAAATTAACATATATTTAATATGAATAATATAGTAAAATTTGAAGAAAATAAAATATTGAGATTACAAACCGAGTCAGAAGAAAATTTTGTTGTAAAGAATACAACAAATATCCACACAACTGAGTCTGAAAGCTTCGTCGTAAAGAATACAAGAAATAAAGTCTGAAAGCCTTAAAAATAAAGAATATTCATAAATGACCAAATATTATAGGTCTGAAACACAAAAAATTAATAAACTATCCTAACTAGGACTACTGCGGATATGCAGGAGGATGACCACCGGCACGCATTAGGGATAAGAGCAGATCATACTTCTCTCGTGAAATTAATACCGATGTCGATGGAGAAGGCAGTGACGTCGGTGGAGTCTGTGTCGATGAAGGCGCACCAGGAGTACTTATCTGCTCCAACTCTACTAGTCGATGGTTGTATGAATCCATAGTAGATAACAGACTCGTACTGCTATGAACCATTGAATCCTGTATTATCGTTAGCCTCTCGCCCAGGGACAGCTGTGATGCCTGCAGCTCCATCACGCTGTGCTCTATCGATGCTCTAAGATCAGTTGTCATATCCCGGAGCTCCATGATGCTGCGCTCGAGCATATCAAATCATGCGATGAGCGTCGCATCGTCCACCTACGGCTGGGACAGGGGCTGCTCCTCCATCCTTCGTAGCAACTCATCACAGAGAGACACAATCTGACGGTCAACGGTCTCCTGGACTCGGGCCGACGACTGCGAGGGCTATGAGGAATGCGCACTTGCCATGGAGGCCCTAGATGACTGCGTCGCAACAAGGGCCCCATAGGATCCCATACCGTAGTACGTACCCCTCTGGAGACCACCAGCGGCGGTCACCTTGTCACGTCCCAGTCCCAAAAATACGTAGGACTAGGACACGTAAGCATGCCAGCCGCATGGATATGGCAACTGTCACGACCCGCACCCGGTTTAGGGGCACGAGTGCTTGAGTACGTCCAGCCTACGCCGCAGCATCGGCGGTAGAACGCTGTCTAGGTCAAGTGCTATCTAAACAATCTCACGCTAGTATCCAACTCCATAAGGAGACTCAGATAACACTATAAAAAATATTAACAACATACTCAATCACAACTACAGCACGATAGGAATTTGAAGAATAAAGAATACCACACAAGTCTAATGACAAAATAATCATACCTGCAATCTGTAACATCCAATCCCCAAGTGTATCAGAAACCAGTCTACTAAGATCACAGTCTGGAAAAATATTTTCCAGTCAGGAAGGAGCAAAGTACATCTCTAAATAGCAGTTCTATATAAATGACATAAACTATGTAGCAGTTCTAGATGGAAACATACCAGATGCATGTATAGGTACGAGGAATGTATAATGAAGGAAATACTGGAAATACTGTAAGTAAATGCAGGAAAAGAATAATATGTCAATGAGCAAGAATCCTATGACTAAGTGTGTGAGTACTAGCTTTAACATGTGATCGGCTTGGGAACTTGATCAGGCTGGTTACATGTGATTAGCTATGATTCACGAAGGTCAGGCTAACCGTTGGTTAGCTATGATGCACGAAGAGGTCAGGCTAATCACAAGTAACAGCTATGAAGCACGAAGAGGGTCAGGCCGCACCCGACGTGAGATGTGGGGTGAGCTATGATGCATGAAAAGTTGGGTATGATCACATATCTACACTAAAATACTCTCCACCCCCGACTGGTATAGTAGATCCAATCATGGTACGCTATGGCACTAGATTCCCTGGGAAGGTAGCAAATCTCCCCGGGAATCAGTGTCTGTACATGCACAAGATAACAAGAAAAACAAGTCTTGTACAAGCTACACCATGAATAAGGAATAACATCTCATGACGAGATCCGTGTATACCAATCCGTGTAACCAATGTGTCAAGAACATGGATATTTACACTAGATACAGTGAACATAGGAGATATCATAAATTAGAAACTAATCAGAGAATGTACTCGCCTGTAGTCCTGAGCAACAGGATGTAACTCGGTGTTTGAGCTGGTATCACACATACCTAAATAGGAAATAACATGTTACTTAGGTGTACTGAATGATAAATGAGTTAAAATGTACTAATTATGCTTTTCTAAGTCATTTCTAGGTCACTCTAGCTAATACTAGCTTATATTATCTGTACTAAGTCATTACCTAAGTTTCTAGACCAATACTAGTTAATAACACTAATATATATACTTCCTTGATAATATGATACTCTATATATCCATCTACACATGACCTATATATATACATACTACTATATATAATATCTTAGTATATTAATCTCCGTATCTTGGTTATCTACTCACACCCTACTGCAACTTGGTATCTCATCCCCACTTCACTATAAATACCTTTAGTTACTTGTGCAACCCAGGTACACCCAGTTGCCTATACCAATATAACACCCAACAATGTAACCAATCTACTCCCATATGCACATTGCCATATTGGCAAAGCCATTACATCCTATTAAGTATCAGTCATAACTGATGAGTATCAGAACAGAGTTCCCCTATCTAACATAGACCAAAAAGGCCCCAAACTTGAACCCCATTAACTTAACCTGAGCCTCATGCCCTTACTTTATGCCTGGAGCAACAAGTACTGCCAGACTTTGTCTCTCCTCATCCTGGCATTCAACTGAAAGTGCCAACACTGTATTAGAATTTGCCAATGCTGCAATGGAATACCCGAGAGCACTATTGGTGCTACTTCTACCTTACCTCACCAAAACTCTGATACCCAGGTTGAAGTATTGTTGCATTCAGTCACTATAGGCATCAGACAACATGCCTTGCACTCTCCCCCTCTTCTTCTAGATTTACTGCTGCTAATATTCATTAATACTCGATTGATACATCTTCTCATATGACCAACTGAATACTCATTGTCAATTGAACGCAGCAATCCCCGACTACGTATAACATTTACTTGCTACTACTGGTAATCCCTCTATATTAATCACCACAACTTTTTATGCAGTCTACTATATTTCTATATTTCCTCTCCTCATGTACCCGACCAATACACCCTGCATACTCGACTGAATCACCCCTTGATGCAAACCCATACTACAGTGCACCAATGTGTGCATTGCCTCATTTGATTGCCACACTTCTCCCTGGAAATCAGCCTCCAACTGAGACACAGTGCAGTGCACCTTGGTGGATTGCTTGCACACATACACAGAGTCTTTGCCCATACCCGAGATTAAATACCTAGGTGTACAATACTTTAGTCAAGGCCTGCACAGTCCTTATGTTCCCCCTGATGCTTAATGAACCCACACACACAGAACCACTGATACACTATGACTCTCTAATACACTGATACTCTAATCACTAAACTGACACAGGTATCTCTAACTAATACCCACACTAAATTCAACACTGCACCTATTCTAATTACCTACACAGTTCAACACACTGAACTGTGTGTTGACTCAGTTCAACAATACTTCAACCTACCTCTGATACACAGTTCAGTGTGCACAGGGACACACAGTTCAATCTAATTACCTACACAGTTCAGAATTACCTATTCAGTTGCACTGTTTGAAGATGTTGAGACTTACACATTGATTTTACTGATACATAATCTCCTAAATCACTCACTGAATACAACCCACAGAAACTAATAGATTTCTGGTACATACACACAGGGACACAGGTATCTAACACTCTAGAACTAATCACTGAGAACACAGATACTAAACTGAACTCCTCACAGAAAGTCACACTGGTTCTCACTGCTACTCTAGGATTTAAGTTCACTCATACACTCCCTTGTACCTACACATACTAACCCAACTATCAGGACCCCCAAAACACACTGCACACAGGAACTAACACAGCTAACACTCACACACACACACACACACGAACCTGGGAATTGCTGAGACATTCTTATATACACATCAACACACTGATATACATTAACACTGCACTGAACACTTGATACACAGCCACACAATCCTCACAAAATCACTCACAGTTCTGGACCAAACCCGACTGTGCACAGTTCATTAAAGCCCCCCCCCTGTGCACAGAACTTTCCCCAAAACCGACTGCACAGTAAACTCACAAAGCAACACTAGTAATTATACTATGTATATAGATCAATAGACCATAATATGCATAAATTCGAATACATTAGGTAGATAAGTCCTTAATAAATATTTCATCGAACATAAGGAGTGCAGAAAAATGGATTCACCTAAAACCCATGAATCCTCAAACCAAAACCCTAAAAATCGAGTTCAACCTACACATGTGAGATAAAATCAGTCTACCTACAAATACCTAGGGTTAGGGTTCCTGATAATTGGGGAAAACCCCATGTTGGTCACCAAAACCCAATACAAAACCCTAAAACGAAATCTAACAGCAAGGGGTTTTTCCTAGTGGGTAATAATCAACAGAAAAACAGAATATAATGGATTAAAATTTGGATTTTACCTAGGGAGGATGGTTTCTTCGATGGAGGTTCTCCTTCTCCAAGTCTTCTTGGTCCAAGCTCCTTGTTTCTCTTTTGATGGAGGAGGAAAGTGAGGTCCTAGGGCTGGATCCTGAAATTGGGGAATGGAAATGGTTTTTTTTTTTTTTTTTCTTAAGGGAGGCTAGGGTTTCTTTCTTCAAGAAGGAAAAATGGTTGAGGGTGGCTCCCCTTTATAGTAAAAACTAGGTTAGGGTTTTCTAATGAAGGGTTAAGCTAATCCTTCATATTTAAGTCATGGAGAACTAATTAACTAGGGTTTAGTCACCTCTAGGGTTTCAAGTCTATAACTACCATGGAAAAAATTAGGGTTTCACTCTAGGGTTAGTCCTAATGGAAGTTTCTAGGGTTGGCACTTCCTAATTCACAAGTGTAGATTAGGTTTAAGTTATTAGGGCTAGACCTAAAGAGTTTCTAGGGTTCAACCTAAACCAACATCAAGAACATCATATAAATAGAAAAACTCAGCAGATTAATTAAATACATAATTATTCAGAATAGTAAAATTACACAAATGCCCTAATCTGGAAATGTGGTAGTGACAAGTCTACCCTCCTTAAAAGAATTTCGTCCTCGAAATTTAAAATCCTCATAGTAGTGTTTATTCATACACATTATTATTTTCCCTCAAAGTTTAAATTCATCATCCATGAAATTAGGTAATAATCCACAATGTCTTTTCACCATTTGTCAAAAATTCAGAAATTATTGCATAACCTGAAAAATCCTCGAAATAGAATCAAAGTCCATTTTTATCAAAAATTTCCTCGAAATTTTTAGTTAATAATTCCATACTCAGAATTTAATATTCACTCCCCAAATTTGATTTTTATCAATGCACATATATAAAATGTAATCTCGTCCAAAAAGTTTGAATTCAAACATTAGTCCATCAAAATTTTTTTTCCCTCTTTCCTCAAAATACTTAACAACGCGATACTTAAGGATTCTCCACTGCAACATCCAAATATAACATTTTAAAATTCATAACTTGCAATCAAATAAATATATTGATAATCTCCCAAAATTTCCAAATTTTCATACCCCATTTTAATCATGTCATAATCTTCCTGGAATTAATAAATCATAAATTCTGCCATGTTAAATTCTTGGCCCTTTATTTAAATCGATGTTTTATCCTCGAATTTTTAATCATCTTGTTAATCATCTTGTCTCTCCTGTCAAGTCATAACTTCTTTATGAATCTTCGTCATGGTTAAACCCCAATAATCATGGTCTAAGGAAATCTTTCCTATAATCATACAACATGCAATCTAAGGGGAATATGTATGGTCATGGTGTCTTTTGTCATGGTTTGCAGTCTCTGTATCAAGGGTACTACTAACTACATTATAACAAGAATCATGCATACAAGCTACGGTACTAAGGCATCAGTCAATCAATCAAATAGATAGGACAGAATGAAGGAAAGAACAGAACCTGCTAACACATTACCTGCAGTATCTCCTATCTCTAACATACACTTAACTCTAGCATATACCTCCTCAAAATCAGATACTCAATTATTGGAAAATCTAATCACTTTTAAAATCCTTATAGCTTTGACTATGTTTATTGAATCAAATTTTGAATCCTCAATATTTTAATAACATAAAATCTCAACTCCTCAAAAATTCCTTAAAATAAAATTTTATTTCCACCTTTAATTTATAAATCCACCAATTTACATATAAGTGCTCGTAGTCTCTAATACTCGAGGTGCACTCAATACCTCTATTGTCTACAACTGTGTACTAAATTTGCACTACCCGAATCACTTGCACTATTACCTCCAATGATCAAAGTTATCATCACCTGTATTTTCTTTCACGATTTCAATTTATGTCAACTGGTATATCATCTAATCATCATCACACCGAGTGCTCACTGTTACTAGCACCATTTTCAACAATCCTTGATATAGAATCATCGGCACTCTTGGTATTATATTACTAGCTTCATTAATGAATCATCTTATCAAGCTCATTAGAACTCATGTTTACCTGTACCTTCTATAATACTCATATTTCTTTACTCTCATGGGCATGTGTATGGTTCTTCATCTCGATTGATGTATAGGTATTTCCCTTTAACCCTTTACAGCCTGCTAAACTGATCTGTGATACGCCTCACCATTTTCATTACCAATTTCGATATTTCTCTACCCATGACACCTCATTAACTCTTTATGCGTATATATATTTTCTTACCTTTAACACTTCCGATATCAATCATCAAATTGAACATCATGCTCCATTAATTCTTAACACAAATTTTTTTTTTGATACCTAATTGTTCACGTAGATCATCCAATTGCCTAATCATGATTATCCAGGACGGGTATGTTGGCTCTGATACTAACTCTTGAAATATTACTGATACTCTATACTCTCCTTCTACTCACAGCCCCTAATGACCTTATCCTAGAATCATCGTTACAAGGTACTATGCTATGGGTTAATTCTAGATCAAGGCCTACTGATCACATATCCAACTAGGAAATACTTACAAACTCGCAAGCAACACTCATTCAATACTAATACTCAAGACACAGACATAATTACAATTCACTAATTATCATACTAACAAGGAATCCTCAAAGAAAGTAAGCTCAGAAAGGAACTGGATCAAGGACGGAAGGTATCTTTACTGCTAATAAAGAAAAGAAGCGATGGAACAAAGTCCTGGAATAACAGAAATAGATAAGTCTTGAGATGATATTTTAAGAACCAATTTAAGATACAACCTGATAATCATACACGTCTGTCAGAAATCATGACACACAGAATCCTCGCCACGCCAGTAAGCATAGATGCGGTAAACGATAGGTTCCATAACTAAGGTATGCAACCCTATAATCATGTCATCTAGAATACTCGCCACGCCAACCAGTATGGCTGCGAGAAACTCTAAATCTTATAACTAAAGTATGTACATCCAAGTTAGGTTCCTACGTTCTCGTCACGACAGCTAATATGGCGGCGATAAACTCTAGGTTCCATAACCAAAGTAGACGTTTTACCTTTCTCACTGTCCTCATCAATATATGTCATCAGATGATACCATAAATTCTAGTCCATAAAATTCATCTCAATATGAAATCAACTTAACAACGATACCAGGAATTAAAGTTAACAACTGGTCAACAAGAATCAAACTCAACAATGATACCAAGAATTTAATTTAATAACTGCTCAACAAGAATCAAGTTCAGTAACAACAAGCAAGAGCGGACGGAAACAAGGTTGAAGGAATTAAATTGGAAATTATAATAAGATTCTCATGGGGTCATCCCAGGAATCTCTCAAGAATTTGTGATTGAGTATCCTCTCTCATCCTAGTATCCTATGTCCTAGATTCTATCGCAGGCACGCAGTAGTATAACAAAGACGCCACACTACTACGACATCGCACAACTTGCGAAGTCTGACCTGCATGGGCCACCACTAAAAACGTGTCACGACCCGCACCCGGTTTAGGGGCACGAGTGCGTGGGTACGTCCAGCCTACGCCGCAGCATCGGCGGTAGAACGCTGTCTAGGTCAAGTGCTATCTAAACAATCTCACGCTAGTATCCAACTCCATAAGGAGACTCGGATAACACTATAAAAAATATTAACAACATACTCAATCACAACTACAGCACGATAGGAATTTGAAGAATAAAGAATACCACACAAGTCTAATGACAAAATAATCATACCTGCAATCTGTAACATCCAATCCCCAAGTGTATCAGAAACCAGTCTACTAAGGTCACAGTCTGGAAAAATATTTTCCAGTCAGGAAGGAGCAAAGTACATCTCTAAATAGCAGTTCTATATAAATGACATAAACTATGTAGCAGTTCTAGATGGAAACATACCAGATGCATGTATAGGTACGAGGAATGTATAATGAAGGAAATACTGGAAATACTGTAAGTAAATGCAGGAAAAGAATAATATGTCAATGAGCAAGAATCCTATGACTAAGTGTGTGAGTACTAGCTTTAACATGTGATCGGCTTGGGAACTTGATCAGGCTGGTTACATGTGATTAGCTATGATTCACGAAGGTCAGGCTAACCGTTGGTTAGCTATGATGCACGAAGAGGTCAGGCTAATCACAAGTAACAGCTATGAAGCACGAAGAGGGTCAGGCCGCACCCGACGTGAGATGTGGGGTGAGCTATGATGCATGAAAAGTTGGGTATGATCACATATCTACACTAAAATACTCTCCACCCCCGACTGGTATAGTAGATCCAATCATGGTACGCTATGGCACTAGATTCCCTGGGAAGGTAGCAAATCTCCCCGGGAATCAGTGTCTGTACATGCACAAGATAACAAGGAAAACAAGTCTTGTACAAGCTATACTATGAATAAGGAATAATATCTCATGACGAGATCCGTGTATACCAATCCGTGTAACCAATGTGTCAAGAACATGAATTTTTACACTAGATACAGTGAACATAGGAGATATCATAAATTAGAAACTAATCAGAGAATGTACTCGCCTGTAGTCCTGAGCAACAGGATGTAACTCGGTGTTTGAGCTGGTATCACACATACCTAAATAGGAAATAACATGTTACTTAGGTGTACTGAATGATAAATGAGTTAAAATGTACTAATTATGCTTTTCTAAGTCATTTCTAGGTCACTCTAGCTAATACTAGCTTATATTATCTGTACTAAGTCATTACCTAAGTTTCTAGACCAATACTAGTTAATAACACTAATATATATACTCCCTTGATAATATGATACTCTATATATCCATCTACACATGACCTATATATATACATACTACTATATATAATATCTTAGTATATTAATCTTCGTATCTTGGTTATCTACTCACACCCTACTGCAACTTGGTATCTCATCCCCACTTCACTATAAATACCTTTAGTTACTTGTGCAACCCAGGTACACCCAGTTGCCTATACCAATGTAACACCCAACAATGTAACCAATCTACTCCCATATGCACATTGCCATATTGGCAAAGCCATTACATCCTATTAAGTATCAGTCATAACTGATGAGTATCAGAACAGAGTTCCCCTATCTAACATAGACCAAAAAGGCCCCAAACTTGAACCCCATTAACTTAACCTGAGCCTCATGCCCTTACTTCATGCCTGGAGCAACAAGTACTGCCAAACTTTGTCTCCCCTCATCCTGGCATTCAACTGAAAGTGCCAACACTGTATTAGAATTTGCCAATGCTGCAATGGAATACCCGAGAGCACTATTGGTGCTACTTCTACCTTACCTCACCAAAACTCTGATACCCAGGTTGAAGTATTGTTGCATTCAGTCACTATAGGCATCAGACAACATGCCTTGCACTCTCCCCCTCTTCTTCTAGATTTACTGCTGCTAATATTCATTAATACTCGATTGATACATCTTCTCATATGACCAACTGAATACTCATTGTCAATTGAACGCAGCAATCCCCGACTATGTACAATATTTACTTGCTACTACTGGTAATCCCTCTATATTAATCACCACAACTTTTCATGCAGTCTACTATATTTCTATATTTCCTCTCCTCATGTACCCGACCAATACACCCTGCATACTCGACTGAATCACCCCTTGATGCAAACCCATACTACAGTGCACCAATGTGTGCATTGCCTCACTTGATTGCCACACTTCTCCCTGGAAATCAGCCTCCAACTGAGACACAGTGCAGTGCACCTTGGTGGATTGCTTGCACACATACACAGAGTCTTTGCCCATACCCGAGATTAAATACCTAGGTGTACAATACTTTAGTCAAGGCCTGCACAGTCCTTATGTTCCCCCTGATGCTTAATGAACCCACACACACAGAACCACTGATACACTATGACTCTCTAATACACTGATACTCTAATCACTAAACTGACACAGGTATCTCTAACTAATACCCACACTAAATTCAACACTGCACATATTCTAATTACCTACACAGTTCAACACACTGAACTGTGTGTTGACTCAGTTCAACAATACTTCAACCTACCTCTGATACACAGTTCAGTGTGCACAGGGACACACAGTTCAGTCTAATTACCTACACAGTTCAGAATTACCTATTCAGTTGCACTGTTTGAAGATGTTGAGACTTACACATTGATTTTACTAATACATAATCTCCTAAATCACTCACTGAATACAACCCACAGAAACTAATAGATTTCTGGTACATACACACAGGGACACAGGTATCTAACACTCTAGAACTAATCACTGAGAACACAGATACTAAACTGAACTCCTCACAGAAAGTCACACTGGTTCTCACTGCTACTCTAGGATTTAAGTTCACTCATACACTCCCTTGTACCTACACATACTAACCCAACTATCAGGACCCCCAAAACACACTGCACACAGGAACTAACACAGCTAACACTCACTCACACACACACACACACACGAACCTGGGAATTGCTGAGACATTCTTACATACACATCAACACACTGATATACATTAACACTGCACTGAACACTTGATACACAGCCACACAATCCTCATAAAATCACTCACAGTTCTGGACCAAACCCGACTGTGCACAGTTCATTAAAGCCCCCCCCCCTGTGCACAAAACTTTCCCCAAAACCGACTGCACAGTAAACTCACAAAGCAACACTAGTAATTATACTATGTATATAGATCAATAGACCATAATATGCATAAATTCGAATACATTAGGTAGATAAGTCCTTAATAAACATTTCATCGAACATAAGGAGTGCAGAAAAACGGATTCACCTAAAACCCATGAATCCTCAAACCAAAACCCTAAAAATCGAGTTCAACCTACACATGTGAGATGAAATCAGTCTACCTACAAATACCTAGGGTTAGGCTTCCTGATAATTGGGGAAAACCCCATGTTGGTCACCAAAACCCAATACAAAACCCTAAAACAAAATCTAACAGCAAGGGATTTTTCCTAGTGGGTAATAATCAACAGAAAAACAGAATATAATGGATTAAAATTCGGATTTTACCTAGGGAGGATGGTTTCTTCGATGGAGGTTCTCCTTCTCCAAGTCTTCTTGGTCCAAGCTCCTTGTTTCTCTTTTGATGGAGGAGGAAAGTGAGGTCCTAGGGCTGGATCCTGAAATTGGGGAAAGGAAATGGTTTTTTTTCTTTTTCTTAAGGGAGGCTAGGGTTTCTTTCTTCAAGAAGGAAAAAGGGTTGAGGGTGGCTCCCCTTTATAGTAAAAACTAGGTTAGGGTTTTCTAATGAAGGGTTAAGCTAATCCTTCATGTTTAAGTCATGGAGAACTAATTAACTAGGGTTTAGTCACCTCTAGGGTTTCAAGTCTATAACTACCATGGAAAAAATTAGGGTTTCACTCTAGGGTTAGTCCTAATGGAAGTTTCTAGGGTTGGCACTTCCTAATTCACAAGTGTAGATTAGGTTTAAGTTATTAGGGCTAGACCTAAAGAGTTTCTAGGGTTCAACCTAAACCAACATCAAGAACATCATATAAATAGAAAAACTCAGCAGATTAATTAAATACATAATTATTCAGAATAGTAAAATTACACAAATGCCCTAATCTGGAAATGTGGTAGTGACAGCAACTCCAATATATAGAAACCAAATCCACACGTACGCTGTAAAATGAATATCAAATCCACAAGTGGTATAACTGTAATACAAGTCACAGGGTAAAATCTAAATTTCATCCACCAAAATCATATAGAAATAAATAAACAGTATCGATGAAACTAGATCTCAATAAGAAGTATCTAGGATGATAGTTGGATGGAAACAAATCTACTACCAACTCGAATAGGAAAGGTAAATACAATATAAGTACAACACAATCAAATCCAATATAAGTATACCAGCTATCGATCACGGCTCGAAGAGAAGACATCCACTAAGCATATACAACCATCCAAATCTGCGCTCCTGCAAATACTCAAGAACAGATACACCTGGCAGCAGACCAGGTCCTCAGAGGGACGTAACAAGATACAGAAAATACGAGCCAACTTGAATACAGTAAACATGCATATAATTTGAAAATAAATAAGTACGCTGTACAAGATAATCTATATGAATGCAAATGAGGACAACTTTTTGATGTATGGGCAAGGGTAGTCTATTCGATCTAAGCCTCACAACTCACACACCCGTCTAGAACATCAGAAATCGACATACCTCTGGGGTAGCGACCAGCGCGACTCTACAGAAATTGACATACCTCTGGGGTAGCGACCAGCGCGACACACGCCCATAGTGCGAACTATATACTATGATTTACCAGAGTGGTTAAAATCCCATACGCCTAATGATTGTCCTCCCATGATACTAGGTGCCATGTGTGTGTCAACATATCTAATACATAGTAATGACTGGAGAAAAACTACACATGCAAGAACTATACAGAAATGAAATAAATGAAAAGAAATATAAATAGCATGCAAAGTACTGTAAACAATTTGGTAAGGTATCTTGCCTGGGGTCCTGCTGCTGGTATGAATCAGAGTCCAAGTCACAGTCCAAATAGCCTATGTATTACAAATTTATCACGTCAAAAGATAATTTATTTTAATTTATTTAATTATGGAATAGTTACTCTAAAAATCTTATTTTAATCTTATTATTCTGATTTTTATGTTAATTCCTAAATTTTGTCCAAAGAAACTGAATTTTATCAACTCGAGACTCATGGCACGCAAATCGAGGCGATCTGTTGACCGAAAAGTCAACCAAAACAAACTCAATTTTCATGCATGATTTCCTGTAGATTTTAGTGTCAAAAACATGCTGGAATTTACGGCTCATCCGAATTCAAATTCGTTTGGGAATTATGGCACATACAAATTTTGTATTGTGCACCGATGGTTAAATTCTAACCTAGAAGTTCTATAGAATTAAAAGTATGTTAATACTTCGAATTAAATTCTGGAAAAAATATATGTCGATGATCTCGACATTAGCTTTCCGAAACTTTAAACGGTTCATGATTCTGATTCCGGGTTCTACCGAAATTGCGAAAACATCAAAATACGTCTATTTTTGGATATGCTGTGCTCTACGAATTTTCCAGAATTTAATAATAATAATTTAGAAAAACAATTTATATAATCAGAAATATAACCTCATTATCGTTCTAACAAAAAAAACTAGGCCTCGTTTGGAGTTCGTAGCTATGCGCAATGGCTTCTGGAAGATGAAGGAACCCTAGATGACAATTTTCCAAAAATCGGCTGAAGAAAAACCCTAGAAATTAATATCTAAACTATTATATATATATATAGGAGAGAGAAAGTGTAGCTGCGGCTCACAACGCGCTACGTGGCAGCCATCCGTGCAGCCTCGCCCAGATCGAACGGTCGTAGTTCGATGCGGCTCGGCTCAGCTGAGTCCGAGTCGAACTCGGTCTCGGCTCGAGGTCGGTTCGGCTCGGCTCGCACCCACTCAGCGGTCACTGACAGGCGGGCCCGACACTGTTCACTGCTGGAGGCTGACAGGTGGGCCCCCTGTTTGCTGACTGGGCAAAATTAATTACTTTTTGGATTTTTTTCAGAAATTAGTTTTTAATTCAGTTTTTCATAATTAACTCGAAATAAATGCTAAAAATAATCAAAAAATTCCCAAAAAATTCTAGAAAATATATTTTATTATTTAGAACCTAAAATAAAATTTTGGGATATTTTTAATTAAGTTTGAACATAAAATAAATTCTTTAAAATCCTCAAAAATTAGTGTTACTAGTTTTTAATTAACTAAAAATTATGGAAAAATCTCAATAATCTAAAATAGCCTAAAAATAATTCTAAATAAATATTTATATAAGTGAATATACAAAAAAATTATTTTCTAATTAACTAAGATAATACTCTAAATAAATTCAACATCTATAATAAATATAATAATATAAAATATAAACAAATACCTATTTTGGGTGAGGGAGTTTACACACCTACAGCTCGTCCGCCAACGGAGCTGGAGAGGGCTGCGAGGAAGTACCAGCCTATGGTTAGGGTTAGGGAATTTGTGCACTGCTTTAAGTATTAGTCATCTGGCTATAGGGTAGTGCCTGTCCACAGGAGTATATGTTATGTTGATAGCAGATTTGGGGAGTAACACAGTGAGCAGTGAGATTGGGAGAAGCTGTTGCGCACACCATTTGTAGACCCGATAGTGCACATTTGATATGCACATGAGTGTTACGGCAGACTTCACAGGGTCTGTGCACACCATCGTACAAAGCAGGATGCGACATTAGGCAGCAACAATTTGAAGTTGCATTTTAAACTTGAGTATCACAATAGGCATTAGAAGATTGGGAGAATCTATGTGTATCTTATGTGTATCAACTGTGTTTGTATATAGGTGAGGAATGGATATAGGTATAAGTTGTGAGTAAGATTCACTCGAGTTGATCATACTGCAACTAAGGGCTTGATGTCAGTCTAGTTTGGTATCAGTAGTACACTTATGGGCCTTCGGTTAGTGCCTTCAGTAGGAAGGTATTGATGTATATATTATAGGGAATATTAGTAGTGGCGGCATTAGTTTTTAGTCCACTGTGTTTATGTATTACTATGTGTGTATCACTGACTGATGAATGTATCAGTTAGATGCATTGTTAGTGAATGCTAGTTAGTAATTATCAGTTAGGGTAAAGTTTAGATTTTAGTTATTTGAGTTAGACATCAAGTTAGAATATCAGACATCAATTAGAGTAAGCTAAGTTTGTCCAGTTAGTCTAGTGTATCTAGCATTAGTATTGATATTAAGTTGGTATTAGTTATATTAAGTTAGTAGCAGTTATTGTAAGTTAGTAAGTCATGATAGTATAAGTTATGTACTAATTGTATAGTATTAAACATATGTCAGAGAGAGAGAGAGAGAGAGAGAGAGAGGGTTAGGGTTAGGGTTTACACCCTTTGTGACAGTGTCTGTGTCGTGTATGTGTCAGTGTGTGTGTCGTATATGTGTTAGTGTCATGTCGTGTCTGTATCTGTGAGAGAGAGAGAAATAGATCGGGTTAGGGTTTACACCCTCTATGACAGTCTGTGTCGTATCTGTGTCAGTGTGTGTGTGTCGTATCTGTGTCAGTGTCATATCGTGTGCATCTGTGAGAGAGAAAGAGAGAGAGAGATCGGATTAGGGTTTATACCCTCTTTCACAGTTTGTGTCGTGTCTGTGTCAGTGTGTGTGTGTCGTGTCTGTGTCAGTGTCATATCGTGTGCATTTGTGTGTGTATGTGAGAGAGCGAGAGAGAGTTAGGGTTTACCTAGAGGAGGAGGAAGAGGGGGATGCCGGAGTAGGTGGCTGTGGAGGACGCCAGAGGGTGCACTTCATCGGAGAGGAGGGGGGAAAATGGGGGAGTTTTTAAAAAAATTGGGGAAGTCTTCGACATAAGGGGGAATCAAAATCTATATTAAAATTTTAGCGACGTCAACTTATGACGTCGCTAATAAAAATATCTTGCGACGTTATAGACGTCGCTAAAAACGTCGCTAAAAACGTCGCTAAAAATCGAAAAAACAAACGTCGCTAAATATGTCACTAAACGTCGCTACATTAAAAAACTCAGCGACGTTTAGCGACCTTAAGCTTATAGCGACTATTCTTTAAAAAAACTTAATTACCGTCGCTATATGTCGACGTATATCGACGTTTATTTTTGGAGCCGCTGAAATCTTTATTATTAGCGACGTTTAATTATGACGCCGTTAAAAATGTCGCTATTTTATCATATTTTGGTAGTGATGGTATCGTTTGATTGGGACAATCAAGAGAAAAAGATTTTTGATGTGAAATCTTAGAAGAAGGGTCAACTAAATCGAATTATAGCCACTCACAAGTTGGTTGAAGAGAGAGAAAAAAAGAGGTGCTTCAAGACTCCGTTCGCACAACGTCTAGTGCACGATCACCTTCATTGCCATATACAAATGATCAATAACTTTCCAAGCTCAGAATAAAATGCAGTTCAATGAATGAAAGCAATAAAATCTATCGAAACCGTTCAATAAAACACAAAATCTGAAAACCAACGCAAAGCACGAAAGCAACAAGGCGACAGCGAAAACTAGGTAAAAAAACTTGCAGCGGAGAGGTCTCTTTTGACTCTGTCGCTAAGTCCATCCTTGGGATATGGTCCACTGAATATGGAAATCGATTCCGAAGAAGCAAATTCATAACGAAAAAATGATCTTGATTCAATCTATCCCGATCGAACGATACCAAAAGTATTTCTTAGCGGCGCTCCCCGAAAAGGGGGAACGAGGCACCACAGTCTCGATCTCAAGCAAACAACAAGTTACAAGATGTATGATCACCAAACATATAATAGTAAGGCATCCCAAACTATACATACACAGATGATCATAAAGCTAGTCACAAATTGAAGAACTAGCAAGAGTATAATATTACATGATCAGCTCTAGCTATAGTCTAGAATATGCTTTACATGTAGGTCCGCAGGCTAGAATGTCAAATTCCAAAACACAAGCTAAATACGTGCTCGTTGGCTAAATGCCTCAAAAGTATAAATACAAGATCAAGTGGGTAATGAAGAAGAAATCTACTCATGTCCTGGGGTGCTCCTAGTGTTCACCATCTTGAGGTAGAAAATACGGGAGATCTTGCGGTCCTGCTCCAAATCTAGCCATACAAAACCAGTGGAGTCAAACCTCAAAACATCAAGTACCACAAGGAAGCCAACTTAGGAACTAAAAACTAGCATGCAGATAAATCAGTAAGAAATAGCACAAGGAACAGTTAAATAAGTGCAGCAGGTAAAATAACAGTTAAATAATTCTGGAATAATTAAACAAGGATATATGAAATCAGTAATCAAGTTATAATTTTTTGGATCAGCTGTTAAACAAATAAGGACGGGACTACACTAAACTGGAAATTAAGCAATTACGGCCAATCATGCCCTACGACTTGCTATCATTAGCTAACTAGGGCTCACAATCCTAGTTACTAACATGCAGTTTGAGATTTCATACAGCCACATGCCCTGCAGACTATCCGGATTATCCAGGCATAAGGATACATAGAATATATTATATCAGGTATAATAATTTACAGGAATATGAAACACTCGACGGCATGCTGAAAGTGTGCCCCTCACGCTTGAGAGCTCCAAATCCATCAGGTGTCGCTGGGATACCGGGATTGCATATAGCCAGAAAATCTCTCTAGATGCTTCTTATACATTATTCTAGTTGTTATCCTGGACAAGTTATTAAGAATTCATGACGATGGTGCTCAAAAATTTACTTTAGACATGATGTAAGATAGGACATGATAGTAGCTTGACAAGTACATTCAGAACAATAGCAAGCAAATCAACCATGGAAATTTATCTTATCAGTTCAAGCAATTCAGTTCAGGAATTTCTAGCATGCCAGGTGTAATGCCTCGCTCTGCGTCGACATTATGTATCGGGTGAGTGGGCAGAACTTCGTTCTCTGATTCTTGCACGCCTTAATAATAACCTGAGTTTTTGCTTGCAAAGTTTTTATAAGAGAATGATAGAACCTGCCTTGCATGTTAATGAACGAACTCACCTAGCTTGTCTTTGAAACGATAACTCTACTAAACGATAATCCTGAAATGCTTGCCTAGAGTGCATGAACATGTTCACTATCGTCTATGCTTCGAGATAACCATATTGTGCCTGAACGTGTTCAAGTGATAAGTCGGATTGACCCGCAACAAAGATTGTATTCTGATGGTTTGTCTCGTCTGCATACTAGAGCTAGAGTTTATTTAATAGTATTCCATACATTCGCATGCAGTCGGATAATAGCTTTTGGTGGAGAGCTGAACTGCATGTGTCACGGCTGCTACCATGATAGTAAAAAGTAACCATGAGTCACAGCTGCCATTAGCATCAGATGAATGAGTCATTGGTATACTGTACAACCAGCTGCCGATCCTGAGATACTCGGGGACCGCCCTGCATATAGCTAAGTCATTGTGTTGGCTTGGATAGAGGACTGCCCCTAAGATTGTGCATGTGTGTCTAGCGATGCATTTGACCCTCGAGTCCTACGAGACACGCTGTGCACACCCTGAAATATGAACGATTGCTTGTCTTGCTTATTGCATATAAAACTCTGTTTCCAAACATGTTTCCAAATAATGTAATATGACTCTACTAGCGAACTGCATGAAACGAACCTAGGTAAAACTAGAAAGATCACTAGTAATGTAATGTTTTATAACATGATTACTTAGTGCTTGATTTTAGTGAATGCTTGTTTCTGTTCAGTTGTTTTATTTCACCATTACTTGTATAAAGTGCTGACCCACCAACAGTTTACTTGCTTGCAGGTACTGGATCGTTCGAGGGAGCGATAGGCGTGCCACAGTCCCTAAGACCTGGAATCCTGGTTTCGATTGTTGTCCCGAGATGATATCGTATAAGGGGGCATAATGTATGGAACGAATGAATGCCTTTGCATAAAGGAACCCAAGTTGCCTCGATTGTCCCGAATACTCAGTTGGCTAAATGCATTGCATTACAACAAGTCCCTTTCTGCTGCTTACTCGATTGATGCGATGATAGCCAACTATCAACTTAAATTATTGGCCTTATACGGACGTAATCCCAGGCTCGCACGACATCACGTCCCCGATACACTCGTGCGGGCCACTCAACGTCCCTTCCTTTCTCGCACCCGCGGTCCGAGGCTCGGTGATTTGTGCCCGCTGCGATAATTCCGGCTACACGGGGGCGGGGCAAGGCGGTGGGGTGGGTCCGGGGCGTGACACTAGGAGTGTGCTTTGTTGAGCCACTAATAGGAGTATCGGTACATGTCAGGTTACCTCGATACAACGAGCTATTATCAGGAATATCAGGGCAAGTCTGGTATCGGGAGTTCAAGATTAACAGTGTTAATACAATCCATGTTTAATTCTAACATGTCAGGATGTGCTTCGTCGAGCCACTATCAGGAATATCAGTACATGTCTGGTATCGAGAGTTCAGATTAACAGTGTCAATACAATCCATATTCAAAAAATCTAGGTTCTGACAGGTTGTCACAATCAGATTATAAACAGTTTAGAGAAAGATTGCATGCATAAGAATCAAGCATAATAGGTATGAGACTCGTCTCATTGTTCTAGTATTCGTATCCAGTATACGCGTATTATATGTCATGTCCTGATTCTGTGGAATTAATAGTCGTCCCCGGGCATGACCGTCGTGCGGGCCTAGGTTGCGTACCGCACAAGGCTAAGTATTTTATTTTCGCATAGCGAGCACATATTTAGAGTACACAGATAAATTGAAACACAGATTTGAAGCATAGAAAAGTTCTCTTTATTGATAATATGAACATCTATTACAAACTCTTGAACTGAGTCATAAGGTTGCCTCTCGGGCTTACAAAAGTGTTGACACAAAATGAGATAGCAATCCTGTACATTATATCCCTACTAAACTTCAAAATGTAAGACCTCCTGGAGGGATGACGACTTTCCCTCTGAGCTGCATTATTTTAAGTTTGCTAGCTTCTTGCTTCAGAATACTTCAAAGGTTGGCACGAATCAAGGCGTGCCTACAGCTGGTATAGTTGGGTTAGCTTGCCTTCACCAGTACGTTTTCCATGCGAAGGGTCAAAGGAACTTTGAAGCTGAGCTCTGATACCAACATGTCACGCCCCGATTCCGTGGAATCGATAGTCGTCCCCCGGGCGTGACCGCCGTGCGGGCCTAGGTTGCGTACCGCACAAGGCTAAGTATTTTATTTTCGCATAGCGAGCACATATTTAGAGTACGCAGATAAATTCAAACACAGATTTGAAGCATGGAAAAGTTCTCTTTTATTGATAATATGAACATCTATTACAAACTCTTGAACTGAGTCATAAGGTTGCCTCTTGGGCTTACAAAAGTGTTGACACAAAATGAGATAGCAGTCATGTACATTACATCCCTACTAAACTTTAAAATATAAGACCTCCTGGAGGGATGACGGCTTTCCCTCTGAGCTGCATTGTATTAAGTTTGCTAGCTCCTTGCTTCAGAATACTTCAAAAGTTGGCACGAATCAAGGCGTGCCTACAACTGGACTGAATTGGGGGATTGACTTCTGCTCCTCGCTCGATTATCCTTAGTGCAGGAAACCTGTTTCAACGAGGGTCAGTACATCAAAACGTACTGGTGAAGGCAAGCTAACCCAACTATGCCAATCAACACGTTATTTAGATGAAACATGCATATTATTTGTAGTCTTTCTATCTTGCCTTAGTTTATTTTTCAGCAAGCAATAGATATAGAAATCAATAAAATACTTTGCCACCGCTCGGTGACATTTACCTTTTCGTCTGAACCACCTGCACAATACTTACCATGTCCTTCCCTGCCATAAAGACACAAGTTAGTTTGTAGCAGGTTTAAATATACGCGGGGATCACTGGCTTGATGCCATATTGGACGGTTTAGTCTCAAGGCCAAGATAACGGAGGCACATGTATCGCTGCACGCCATCCTGCCCAGTGGGGGAGACTATTCTTGAAGTTCTATCCAGATCAGATTTGTTCCAGTGCCCCAGCAACCGTCCACAGGAACTATTGACCTTGTGCACAAGTTGTCCGTGATCAACGATATTTATATTGAATTATCCATTGATCAGTTTTGAGGCAAAAAGCATTTGAGACAAGTAACATGATATAATTTATTTTGCATAGTCTCCCTGAACAGTTGTGGCATAAACAAGTGTGTTCTACACATAGCTCAATTTATAGAAGAAGTGAACATTCTAACTAAAATTGAAGCATACATAAGAACATTTTTGAACGAACTAGCATGCATATAGGTAACCGTTCACAAGCTCGTTTGACAAGCATAATAATCCAAGTCTATTTTCTTTTTATCTTGATATCTTTTAGTTATTACTTGGTATCGTCTTATCGGGGCAAGCAAGAACACAAAATTTTAGATGTGAAGACTGGAAGAAGGGTCAACTGAATCAAATATAAGCCACTCACTTAGTTTGTTGGAAGGAAGAAGGAAAGAGGTACTTCAGGAGTCCGTTCGAGCGTTGCCTACTGCTGGTTCACCTGCATTGCCACGAACAGCTGATCAATACCTCTTCCACTCTTTTCATTATCGGAATTGAAATGCAGTTCAACGAACGAAAGCAATGAAATCCATCGAAACCGTTCAAGAAAACTCAAGCAAATCCGAAAACCAACTCAAGGCACGAAAACAACAAGCGACAACAAAAACTAGGCAACAAAAGATGCAACGGAGAGGTCCCTCCTGACTCTGCCGCTAAGTCGATCCCGGGGGCGCGATCCACTGAATATGGAAATTGATTCCGAAGAAGCAAATCCATAAAGAGGATGAGTTCTTGTTTCAATCTATCCCGATCGAACGATACCGTCTTGTATTTCTTAGCCGCGCTCCCCGAATAGGGGGAACGGGGTACCACATTATACATGTATAGCTTGCTTATTGTTTAATTGCTTACATCTTGCTATATGTCATCCATGCATTTTTAGGTTATTTTTGTAAATTTCTCTTAGTTGCATGCTTTGGACCGTTGGTCCCTTGGTTTTCTTGGAAGATGGCTGTGATAAACCGGAAGAGGGCATGGATTATGATCCAATGGCTATATAAGCAATCTCATTCTCTTTCCTTCACTTTTATTTCCTTTTATTTCTCTTTCCTTCTTCATTTTATCCCCAGCAGAGAGCAGCAGCCGAGCTTGGCCTTGGCTGTAGGTAACCTTTGGTAGTATTGGTATTAGACTAGAACTTGACCGTAGGCAAGGACATCTTGCCAACCGAAGGAACAACCACGGATCTTGTTTTGATTCTTAGTATAACTAGTTTAATTACTTGATAGGTTTCATTTGCTTAATACTCAGAACTTGTCTTTATGATAATTTTGATCTCTTGTATTGTTGCTCATGGAGCCTGAAAACAGCAAGTCGGAGAATGCAAAGTTGGCCTGAGAATATAGACAAAAAGTAGGCAGGGAACCCTTGTCGCATAAGCGAAGTTCCAGTGAGCGCACTTGTGTGTGTTTCATAAATTCCTTAGAAAGTGCATCAAGGTATGTTAAGTACTCCGGGCGCACTTCTCTACTCCTATATACGTTTTGTACTATGACAATTCCTTCTAAAGTACGTCAATCCTACTTGGCACATTTTTGAATGGGTCTGCAAGTCATCAAGAATGTACGCCACTTAAATAGCCAAGTTGGCGACTTTGTAGAGTTGGCGCACTTTGGTAAAATTTTCTTACCGACGTACTTTGTTGCTTCTAGAGAATGGCACACTTTGCTATATGGCGCACTATGTGGCATTCTCCAGATACAGCGTACTTTGTAGCCCTTCGTATTACTTAATGACTAAGCAAAGACTTTTGATCATTCTCGAGAATTATGTTCTCGACTACAGAGTCGTCTCGACTGATGTGCAATATCTTGGAACTTGTGTTTTGTCTTTTGGTAGACCTTCCTGCGCTTGCTTGTGCGCCAAACCCTCACTACTGGAATACTTCATGAAAGTGCATCAAAGTCATAGCTTGGGTACTTTCTTTTGTGCGCCAATAATATATTTATGCGCCAAGCTCCTGGCTTGCGCACTTATATTATTATGTGCCAAGATCCTAGAAGTGCGCTTTAGTATAATGTGCGTCATCTTTGCTCGGAGCACTTTTGTATCAAAGTGCGCCATAATTGCCTGAACTAGTGATTTGTGCGTCGAAACTATTTTTGGCCATTTGTGCGCCAATATCCGTTTGTGCGCCAATTGTGGTTTTTGACCTATTATGCGCGGATGTTATTTTCTTGCTTGATTTTATGCGACAACCCTGAATTGTTAATTTATGCACATGTATGACAATATTCTCTTTAATATGTTTAACTCTTGATGATTCTCTAGTTCTCTTTAATCCTTTTATTTTAGATAATCCTGGTTATTTTTTGAATATGACATTCTTGATAATGATCTTGATTATCTGACATGATCTAGTAATTGTACATTATAAATAAACTCTTGATAATCCTGACAATGTACTGATAACCCTGATACTCCTGATAGTGGCTCGATGTAACACACTCCTGACTTAAAAATTCATGTAACTGTCCTGATTAAGGCTATTAGTAGCATCTGTATTGCCTGACCTGTATTTTCGTGGATGATTTTGATTGTACCCATCAAGTTATTGTCCTGTCTTGCATCATGTCTAAGGCTGATTCCTGAGCACCACGGTCGAAAATTCTTGATAATTGTCCAAGCTAATAACTAGAATAATAATCTAGAAAGCATCTAGAGAGATTTCCTGGCTACATGCAATTCTGGTATCCCAGCGACACCTGATGGATTTGGAGCTCTCCGTCGTGAGGGACACACTTCCAGCGCACCGTCGAGTGTTGTATTACCAGAAAAGATAAGAAACAATTATACCTAATAAAATTTATACTATGTACCGGTTCGTCTAGTAACCCGGATAGTCTGCAGGACATGCGGTTGTATGGAATCTCAAACTGCATGTGTTAGTAAATAGGACTGTGATAACCCTAGCTAGTTAATGATAGCAAGCCGTAGGGCATGATTAGCCGTGATTACTTGGTTTCCAGTCTAGTCTAGTCCCGTCCTGATTTATTGAAGCTTGACTCCAGATAACCCTGTTTAATACTCTAGAGCATGTTTAACTGTTATTTTTACCTGTTGCACTTATTTAAATATTTTTTGTACTATTTTTATTGATTTGTCTGTATGCTGATTTTAGTTCCTAAGATTGGCTCCCTTGTGGTACTTTCTGTTTTAGGGTCTGACTCCACTGGTTTTGTATGGCCAGATTTTGGAGCAGGACTGCAGGATCTCTCGTACTTCTCGCCTCAAGATGGTGAACACGAGGAGCACCCGAGGACATGAGTGAGTTTCTTCTTCCTCACCCACTTGATCTTGTACCTTATCTTTTTGAGGAATTTAGTCACCAAACACCTGTTTAGCTCATGTTTTGGGACTTGACATTCTAGCCTGTGGGCCTACATGTAAAGCATATTCTAGACTATAGCTAGAGCTGATCATGTAACATTGTACTCTGCTAGTTCTTCATTTTTGGTACTAGCTTCATGATCATCTGGGTATGTATAGTTTAGGACGTCTTACTATTATATGTTGGTGATTCATACATCTTGTAAACTTGTTGCTTGCTTGAGATTGAGACACCTAGGATTCTTGACCCAAGATTTTCTGATGGATTATAGAGTAAACTCTCACATGTCTAGACAGTCGTGACCGTATCTCAGGGTGAAGAGTACTCTGGTATACGTAGCTGGCTTTGTCTGCCCCTGCTCTCCAGTATTCTAGTTCTGGGACGTGATAATAAGCTAAACTACTTTAAGTGTCATAGGAGCATGAGATAAGCAGGCGCATGGGAATGGCCGTATAAGAATGATAGGCATATAGGGTAAGCTGGCCGCATGAGAATGATAGGCACATGGGGTAAGCTGGCCATATGAGAGATACAAAGTCCACTCCTCGGGACAAGGTGAGTGACATGCAATGAATGCAAAGTCAAAAAAGTGACTGATGTGACTGGCCGTGTCGGAGAAGTGACCGAATATGACTGGTCAAGACAGGGAGTCAGAGGGAAAATACAAAAATCAGGGAAAGTTGTGCCAAGGTCGATTTAGTCATGCGCTCAATAAAGAAAGAGGCGCATGAGTCTTTGGCCGCATGGATACCTTTATGCGCCCAGTAAGTCAACACAAAGAGTTTCTGCCACTTAGCCTTTTCAAGCAATTTGTTTCAAAAACTCAAGTGTGGATTTAGTCATGCGCTCAACAATTTAGGCACATGTTGCAAGGATATGCGACAAAGAGTTTCGTGCCGCATGGCACTCTCTGCCACATAGGTGCTGGGCACATGAAGTCCAATCGTCCCAAAAATAACAAGTCTGCCATAAAAAAGTTCCAAGTCTGAAAACTTGTATTCTCTATGTAATTCTCATTTCAAGTCTGAATCCAGCAAAGTAAAGTTAAAATCTGCATAAAATCAAGTGCTCCTCAACATGGAACCACTAGTTTTAGAAAATATCAAGTTTTAAGATATCAAAACCAAGTAAACTCATAGAAGCTATAAACTGGGAACTTAGATCTACTCCAACAAAGGCATCAAAATTGAAAATACCAAGAATTAAACATGTATAGAAACTCATAGAGAACAATATAAAGCAAAAAAATGCAAGAAAACTAAATAAATGCAATATAGCATGTTCTTCCTCCTTCGCAAAATGTACTTGCATAACCAATACTAAACTACCATCACTACTACCCAAGGCAAGCTCACGGCTGGGGCTAGGGTTTGGCCAAGGAGAGGAGAGGGAGAAGAAAAATGAAGAAAGAGAAGAAAATGAAGAAGAATGAGGAGGAGAGACAAAGGGAAGGCCATATATATCAAATGGTGACTAGCACTATTCACATTTCTAGATATTATATGAAAGTAGCTAGAAAAAATTCGTAAATTACACGGGAATAAATATACAGCTATAACACACATATACCAGATAAAATACAATACTACTAAAATAGTGAGACGGGTCTCACATATCTTCTCTAGAGGCTTTACATCGAAATATTAAAATAATGATTATGTCATTACCTTACAATTATGTTAATGCTACGCATACAAAGTAGAGTTGCACACATTACATGCACTCATATTGTACTTTTCGCTTTGCTCTTGACCCTTTCTTTGCTTTGAACACTTGTTAGTCGGACTCAATAGACTTGGGTTTCTCTTCCAGGTATTGATGCTAATATTGGACCCGACTAATCTCTATATTGAGAAGATAGGTTGAAGACCACGAATAAAGAACTTGTGTTTAGTTATATCTTAATGTACTGCTTATGTAGAATCTAGATGTATATTTCATCTACATTTCTTTTGTAATTAGACTTAATGTTTGTGTAATATTATGTTATGGAATGGTAGTTATTAGAAGATTTGTATCCCTTCACTTATGTATAGAAATCCACATCATAGTTAAGTCGTGAATGAGATGTATTGTTTTACATGTTTCACTTAACTTATTATTTCTCTCTTTCCTAGAACCCTACAAGCGACAATCGTGAAGCGTGTACTGGTGTATTCGTAGGTTATATAGTCTAGGATGTTGTTACATATTCTTCTTGCGGTATTCCGGGAGCGAGACATGACAATCCGACACGACCCAAGTAGATCCAAACTCTAACCCTTGTTAGCAATTCGGCAACGGCAAAAGTACGAGTATAAATCAGCACAGTACAAGTAAAATATGTTAAAAAATTCAGTCAAATATTCGTCAAACGTGAAACATTCGGATTAGATTTAATTCGTGTTTAGTACATTTTATATGACCGATTCGACACTAAAAATTCGACATGTATTTATTGTTTAATCACTAATAAATTAGCCACCAACTCATTAAACACAAATTCATAAGTCCACATTTCTACCAATCTCACAAAATGATTAGTGATGTAGGCAACATGACTGTTGAATTTCTTTCTTGGTTAATTAAATAAGTTGTATGTGAGAATTTTTTTTCTTTTGTATAGACATTTTTTTGTGAATTATGCTAGGCTGGTTAAAAGTAACAAGGCTACAAGAGTTAATGAAAGACTGTTGGGTTTCATTCTTGGTTAATTAAATAGGTTGCACTGCTAGCCACAATTTTTTGAGCCAAAATTTTTAATTATTCGCACGAAAAAATCCGTATGAAACACGCTTAAAACGTCACACCCTTAAAATTCGCCTATTAATTCGAATCTTTCAAAATTACATAAGTATTATACGTTTCTGAAAGATACGCAAAAATTCTTGTATTATTCGGGTGATTGCTAACAAGGACTCTAACCAACTCGATTGAATTATTGTAATATAATATTTGTAAGATAGACCATTTAAAAAAAGTGCTAAAAAGATTATATTTATATTCAATTTATTTATAATACCAAACATGGGAATCTTATATTGCAAGTGTTATACTAAATATAATATAACTAAACACCCAAAAATTTGATATCTGAGAATATTATTCCTAGGAATATGAAATTCATGGAAATATCATAATCCGTGTACCAAACACCAAGTTCAATCCTTGGCAGGAAGCAACATCAATGTAATATTCATTCTTTTAATTAACCCCTAAAATTTGGGATAAAAGTTTTGTTATAGTAGTTTTGCATAGAAACCCTTGGCTTAATATGCTAAGTTTATATACATATGCACAGTTCTTTAAAAACAGAATTTGCTGGTGACATAATTATTCTGGACAATTAACTTTTTTAAACTTGGAAGAAGAAAAAAGAACAGATAAATAAAAGAGTAAACCCAATTACATTGAATATGGAATTTGCTAGCAGACCCAATACTTAATAAATTTAACTTAAAAAAAGGTTGTTCCAATATTCAACAACAATCATAGAAATTTTCTTAAATAGAAACTATTATGATAGTGTCCATGTCGAGTAATAATTCACCGTGGGTGTTAACATTTTGCCATTTATATGAAACCAGATCAATGTGACAATATTAAAGATATTCTCATTGGTAAATGAAAGAGGCTAAATAACACATTCTATGTTGGAATATATCAGTTGTACTGATATATGATGTTTAATTCACAAAGTGATCGGCTACTACTTCACATTATAGTTGTATTCCTGTACAATATCCTTCAATCCTTGAGATAACAGATGGAAGGACTCTAGGAGCTTTCGTACAAAGTCCTTTAATTGATCCAAAATTTGTCGAAAATTTAGAACAGCAACAGAAAGACAACATCCTGACATACCATAAAATCTCTCTACTCCAGCTCCAGGTAAAGGCATGAAGAAGAAAGAAAATAGGAAGGAAAAAAGGAAGAAGGAAAATAGCAAAGCAGCTAGTGATACAAATAGTGTTGCTCCGTACGGACGCAACAGTACAAGCAAAAAACGAATTTAAAGCTCAAAATAAGCATACTATGCTAATGGTAAACTAGTCAGAATCATCAGATTCATTGGAATTCTCTGATTGCCGGACGCTCCTTTTGCTTGTCATGCCAGACTTGACTTGACTCGAGGAACCTTCACCATCCAAAGAGATAACTTGAGACTTTGCAAGCCTCTCCTCCAGATCTTCTGTACTGAAGTCATCAGTTCCTCCAAGTGCATCAAATCCTACCTGAAATAAATGTGTGGTGGAATCTATTAGTAAAAGTGGTTTCCAATACTATAATCGGAAGACGCCCAAACACATACCACATAATCCTCTACTTTGGCATTCTTCACAAGAGCAAGGGTTGGTAATACAACAATCTTAAGCTTCTCAGTTAAGAAGGGGCTTTTCTCGGCATGAACTTTCAGGAAACGTGTCTCCATATGTTGTTTCGCAAGAATACTCAAATGTTTGTCCATCACCTGCAAAAATATTGATCAACTAATTATCAGGTGACGAATGGAACAGCTTTAGAACTAACTAGAAGAAAAGGTCAGTGGATAAACTAAGAACTTGGTAGGAAAACCCTTGCATATAAACTTGAAATTTTCAAAAAGTAATAAAAATTTGTAAGAACAGAGTACTTGGCCTCTTTAATATCAAAAACTAAGTTTCCATGCCTATGTTATTACACTTTGCAATGTAAAGCTTGAGCTTATTCTATAAATTAGAACTAGAAACATCACAGTATGCATGCCAATCAAGCTGAATGAAATTAGTTTCAAAGTGTCATTAACTCCGAATTATTACACAGCTATTGGATGTGTTCTAGTCATGGGGTTATCAAATAGAAAGAATGTGCATCAATGATTCATTGCATTGTAGTTTCACTGTTCAGTTCAGCTTGATAAAAAGTGCCTCTAAACAAGGGCATCTATTCATGCAAACTAATGTAAATTACTTTGGCGCAGGCCAAGACCTAGGAAAGCAATGTCTATATAGGTTAAATTAAATGTAATGTGGAAGCTTTAGTATGTACAATGATTACAACAACTTCACTAGAAAAATCTTAACTGAAAACAAACAATCGAGACGAAGCTACCAAGAACTCTGACTCGAAGGAACTAGAAGGAGTAGGTTGTCCGGCCGACCGGCTGTCGAATCCGATCAGTTGTCAGGGTTGGGATCACAGATGACAAAACAGAATCCGCAGATGGTTTGCAGGATGTTGTCGGGGTGATTCTTCAGTAGCTCAACAAGGAATTGTTGTCGATGAAGAGGCGATAGAGGAGCTACCAGCATGAGCTGATGTTAATAGTGATCTTATGTTACGGGTCGGTTTGGGCGAACATATACCCGTTATTCACATGGACCGGCCAAAGGAAAAGACACACAAGACCCGGCTAGGGTTGTCCATACCTAGCCGGCGGCATTACTTGGCAATATTATTAGTAATATTAGCAATAGTTAGTTTCCTTTCAAGGAAGATATTATTAGCAATATTTCTAATAATGTCTTTCCATGAAAGGAAAGATATTACTTGGCAATATTATTAGTAATATTATTAGCAATAATTAGTTTCCTTTCAAGGAATATATTATTAGCAATATTGCTAATAATATCTTTTCTTTCAATGAAAGAAATTACTAGTAATATTATTAGCAATAATTAGTATGATTTAGTTTCATTTCCAACAAATTATGGTTAGCAATTGTAGCCATCATCTATCTATATATAGAGGTGAAAATCCTCTTAGAGAAGATTATCAAAGAAAAGTTTAATAAAAAACATAGGCGGTACTTCTCCCGATCTGAGAAGCGCCCGCGCCTGCGACAAGGCGCAACACTAAGGCTGGCCGGTCACAAGACCAGACGGCTTCTTCATCGTATTCATCATATCGTCCAGTTACGCGTGCCTTCGCTAAGCAAGAAGAAGCGCGTAACAAGTTGGTATCAAAGCAGTTCGATCCTCCCGATCTCATGGCGCCTACACCACCATCCAACGACGAACGCCTCCTTCGACTCGAGGCCACCGTTGACGGCATCCGCAAGCGTCTCGATGCCCAGGCCGAGAGTACTGCTGCGACCCACACCTCCATCGCCGACCTCGCCGCAAAAATCAACGCGTTGCTCGCGAACTCGACAACCACCACAACCGGCCGCGACACCTCACCCTCTCGCAGTACCAGCCCCCCTGCAGGGCCCACACGGCAGCGGCAGCCCACAAAGGGGACACCCGCACGCCGACGACAAGCTCCACCGCGAGCGTGACAGTCCCCTGCGGTCCTCCCCCGCTTCGACAGACCCCCCACCCCCCGGGTCCTCCCTCCACTCCACCACGACCCCCCCTTACGAGGAGTTCATTACGGCGAACCCCTGCGCGAGGATTGTCACGCCCCAATTTTGCCTAATCGATAATCGTCCCCAGGCGTGATGCCGTGCCCGCGTAGGGCGCGCGTGCACAAGGCCTAGGCATAATTATATTCTTTAGAACACATGCACAGAGTACGCAAGTAAGATTTCACACATTGATATAAAGAAAAGTCCTCTTTATTAATAATGAACATCTGTTTATAGACTCTTGACCCAAAAGTGGTAAAGATGTCGCACGGGCTTACAACTTAGACGCAAAATGAGATAGCCGATCCATACATTACATCATTTACTAATATTTCAAAAACACAAAACACCTTGGGTGCGAGTCAGCACCATCGGCTTGTGGCTTCCAAAAGTGAGAGCGAGCTCCTTTCTGGCTTATGTACTGGAGCTCCCAAAAGTCACGACACGAACGCGCCTTGATTCAGGAAGGGGTTGGAGAAAGCTTCAGCTCCTCGCCGCGTCGCCTTGGCTCGGGGAACCTGCTGCAACGAGGGTCAGTACTTCAAAGAGTACCGGTGAGGGCGAGCTAACCCAACTTTATCAAAATCTATAACGAGTTCATATGAGCATGCAACATTTATTATTATGTGATCTTTCTATCTTGCCTTAGTTCAATTCTTTGTATAAGATAAAATAAAATGACATAACCAAATGTGCCACCGCTCGATGATTTTACCTGTACCGTCTGAACCACCTGTACAAAACTTACCATGACCTTCCCTGCCACGAAGACATAGTTAGTCTGCACAGTTTAAATATACATAACAATCACTTGGTTGGACTAGGGATGGGTCGGCTGTCATTCCGCCTCGGGTAGCTAGCCCTTAGCGGACGCACGGACCCATCCAATGCTAGGACTACACTAGCAAATTGTTCTACCCGGGGCGAAGCGGTCCCAGTGCCCCGGCGACCGTTCGTAGAACGACTTCCTTTGTATACAAGTTGTCCAAGACCATGTTTCCACAACCAACTAAGTTATCAATTGAGACACATATTCATGCAATATAAGTAAATAACTTCATGTGTTTTCCGTAGTCTAAGCTACTTGCATAATGATCACATTTCACCCTTTTGCACGATGCACGAACAATTATCGCTAAATGAGTTCTAACTACATCTGACACAAGATGACAATATATATATATATATATATATATATATATATATATATATATATATATAACGGACATGCACGCATTAATGTGATCGTTTGCATTTCTGTGTGAGAAGCATTATTACTGTTTCAAGTCTACTTCTTTCTTTATTCTGACTCAATCTTAATGTTTTGGTATCGTTTGATCGGGATGCACAAATGAGTCAATTTATTTAGAACGAAGACTTGGAAGAAGGGAGCTAATCGAAATAAAGCCACTCACAAGTTGGTAAACTAGAAGAGAGAAGGAGAGATCTTCAAGACTCCGCTAGCGCGTCGCCTATTCGTTCACCTGCACGCACCAACAGCTTGATCAATATCTCCTACTTCGGTCTCCAAGGTTCGATACGATATGCGAAATCCTAAGAACGAAAGTAATAAAATCCATCGAAACCGTTCAAGAAAACGCAAGTCATAAAACCAACAAGAAGGCAACCAAGCGGCAACAAAAACGGACAAGAAAAACAGCGCAACGGAAGGGCCCCTCTCGACTCTGCCGCCGAGTCCTTTCTTGAGGCACGATCCGTTGAATATGGGACCTGATTCCGAAGAAACCAATCCATAACGAGGAAAGAATCTTGATTCAATCTGTCCCGAACGAACGGTACCAAGTATTTCTTGGCCGCGCTCCCCGAATAGGGGGAACGGGGCATAACAAGGATCCTTTCCGCAACAACTACTACCGCGACCCACCTCGCCATGACCCCCCTCGCGGCGACTACCGCGACCCCTTCCGCGACAACGACAGATACCGCCGCCCACCCGACCCACGCCACTTCTACGAGGGGGCCGAACATCGTGGAGGCCGAGGCGACGTCGGCGAGGAACGCTGGCTACCGCGCTTTCCACATCTCGACTTACAACCTTACGGCGGCACCGACGATCCTTTACTTTGGGTGCGTCATTGCGAGCGGTTATGCGAACTACACAGCATTCCAGAGAAGGAGCGAGTCCAGATAGTGGGACTCAAACTTGAAATTGAGGCTCAGTCTTGGCTCGACGGGTAGGCTGGATCGACTGGGGCACTTCTATGACGAGCTTCTCATCCGATTCAGCATTTCCACGCATCGCGGGGTATTGGGGGATCTTATATTCCTCAAGCAGACGGGCACAGTGGCAAACTTCAACCGAGAATTTTAATCCATGCTGTCTCGAGTTTCGCGCATATGAATTGACGACTGTGAAACTAGCTTGTGAAGTTAAAGCAGCGGCTCATTCGAATCAAATTATTGCAATACTGGAAGGGACAGATGTGCCTCAGATTTACAAGATGCATCGAAACTTAGTCTGGGATGCGTGCTCGTACAGAAGGCGAAGGTGATATCCTGTGCTTCGAGGCAGTGGAAGCAGCGCGAAGAACTATTCCATGCGCAACCTAGGAATTGTGGCGAGTGTGTCCACGTTGAAGTCGTGGCGACACTATCCCTTTGGCGTGGCGGCGAGATCTTCGTGGATCACATGAACCTCAATATAGATGTTCACCCAACGAGGTATTGAGATTGAGGAAAAGGTGTTGGGCTGAGATGATCTAAAAGCAAAGTTTGATATTTGAGTAAGTCGCCTAGCTGGGGTAGTATCAGTTGAGATGATCGTTCGGTGCAAGAGATAATATATTTGGAGATGATGCTAGCGTGGATTCAGGAATAGTTGGATGGATCGAGTTGGAACATGAACTAATTTGAGTCAAGTGGGAAGATCGTCGGTGAGAAATCATCATATTTTGAGAATAATGCTTGTGCGAATATGTTGGAATAAAAACATGATTGGTTCAATTGGGAGTAAAGCGAATGCATGTCTCGGACATAAAGATACCCTTGTAACTTGTCCAAATTCGCTATCGCTAAGCTCGGCCGAAATGCATGTATTTCAGGAACGCCTTAAATATGTGTACGATCCAAAACTAAGCGATATGAGGAATTCGTATTGAGCTGCAAGGAGGATGTGGGAATATGGAATTTGTGCGAGCGTTCAGCGCAAGTGAGATGCTGAGTCGGGATTAAGAGAGTGTGAGTTGCTTGGAAGCAGAGTTATGAAATTGGATTGCGGCATGCTAGTAAAGAATGGATACTAGTATGGTTCAGGGACGAACCTGATTCTAAGTGGTATATTATGTAATGTCCCGCAACCGCACGGTGCGATACGCTGAGTCGGATTGAATGAGGCAATAGCTGGTTACATTTTGATTTGTTGGATTTGGGAACAAGTATTGATTTGAGTTGGTTTCACATGCAGATCGCTAGCGGAGTTCGATGGAAAACAGGTGTTCGAATCAGAGCAGTACTGAGATAGCTGGATTGGAACGATAATGTCGTCTTCCTTAGTCCGATCGGTCGGATAATTTGGAGAAGCACGGCCTGCTCGCACGGTCATACCAGTTGAGTAGATCGTGCTTTGCATCGGATCACGGGTTCAAGGGATCGACCGTATCGGCAGGACATGATGCTTAACGGAATCAACTTGGTGAGTGGGCTCTGTCCCTTCTCCTCTACTCCTTCATGCCTAATAATATGAAAAACACGTAAAGGCTTGAACACTTGGACTGGGACATGAAAATCACTACACTGAGGCGTGCATAGAGTGTACGTCGTTTGCTTGGATAGGTTTATGGCTTGAATTGGTTTTCGCATTGGATAGTTGGAGCTAGAATTGGATTATATTTGGGACAATTGGAGAAAAAGTTGGAATATCTTGGTTGGAACATCGGGAATTCGGACGAACGAGCGTGCATCCGTGCACGAGTAATCACTTGGGCGCTTTGTCAAGCAAAGCGTGCAGTTGTGGTTCGAAACCGAACAACTGCATCGGCGAGGGCATTGTGCCACTGTTGGGACATTGTGCCACGGTATTGTCCTGAGCGAGGGGTGTTGCACCAATTGGAACACTGTGTCGAGAAGCGGCATTGTGCCTATGGAAATAACTTGAGATTTGTGCCTTGGGCTATATGTTGGAGAATGGTTATGGATATTTTGGTTGAATGAGTCTAGGATCGCTTGGTGGGGCGAGAATGCTCGATCCTCTCGTCATACCTACTTGGTGTCTGCATATCACGGACAACCTGTGTTGCACGGGATTTGGTCTCCTCGAACGGGAAGGCTCCGGAACACCGGGACCGTTCGGCCATGGGGGAGACAAATTGGTAACGTATCTCGGACGCGGTGCCGACGGTTTAATGCGATTCAGGCGGGCTCGCTACTTAGCGTTGTTTCGAGTAGAACTGCACTTGATTAGTCCGATCAAAGTCCTTTATGGCTTGGCCAGTGACTTCATATAGATAAGAGTTGGTTTGCTTTACTTTGGTTGTTTTGTGCTTTTCATGTAGGCAGCGGCCACCTTGCCTCGACAAGAGTGTGCATATCGAGATTGGATTGTGATTTGGATTGAGGATGGAAATTGAGGCTTGGATGATGGTTCGATAGGTTCTCGTGTTGCTTGGGTTTGAGTAGGACGAGTTGCATGCTAGTTTCCTTCGAGCTGGTTATATATTGCTTGTCGATTGGCTTGAGTTGAATGCTTGCATGCTTAACTTGATTTACAGCTTTCCTTAACATGTCATCCATATGCCATAAAATGAATTTAGGATTCAACTAGAAAGATCACCATTTAACTGTTTGCATTCACTATTTACTTAGTGTCGGTTTAGACGAGTGGGTTACCCCGCTCACCAGTACGACTGTGTACTGACCCACGTTTGTGGACATTATTTCAGGTACGCAGGTGTAGTGGCGTTGCTTGAATATACGGGACATGATGTATGAACGGTAAGTACCTTTGTGGGATAGAG